>JAJEJO010003467.1:26524-287017 GCA_020662805.1 Glaucomys volans | reverse complement strand
GAGACAGGGTCTCACTGAGTTGCTTAGGGCCTTGCTAAGTTACTGAGGCTGGCTTTGAACTCGCAATCCTCCTGCCTCAGCCTCCCAAATCACTTGGATTACAGGCGTGCGCCACCACGCCCGGCCAGAATAAAATTTTGACAGTAATTTAAAAATGAAGCATCAGTAAAAATTGACATCTTTTTAAATAAATGGTATCTACTTTTTTTAATGGTAGAAAGTATACTGCTTCAAAGCTATAAGTGTATAGTGAGCCTTTTATTCTAACATAGCCATTCCACTTCCTGAATCTGCACAGAACCATGAAAAATAGTATTTTTAACTTCCCAGGTTTTTGTTTTTTGCTTATAATCATTAATTCAACTGGTGCTTACTGAACACTCTACTATCTTTGTCCTGTTTTAAGTTTAGCTTCAACTGAAGATTTATTCCTTTGGTTTATTTCTAATATTCTCCCTCTTTTTTCCCAAATAATGCCAGCATCATCACCTTCTATAGCCCCCTAAATTGTAGTGGGGCATCCCACTATGTTTCCCTTTGAGCATTCCCAGCAAAATAAGTACCAAGAGTCAGACTACCTGAAAAGAACAGTTATTTGACATTCTCTTGAAGGAGAATGGAATTTGATTAAAGATTTTAAGAACAGATAATCTGACAAGGAAAATTCAGGCAAAGAGAATAGCATGGTCAAAGGTATGACAATGAAGAAAGAAAGTATACTCAACATAAGAGATGTGATGTGCTATTAGTAGAAATGTAGATTATTGTTAGGATTATAGTAATGGATACCATTACTATAAAGATAAAGATCATGAAATTCAGTTTCAGGTCATTTGAGTAATGTTATTTATCATTTACTGAATGCTCACCACATGTTCAACTCCTAGACCCTTCATGGAAAAATCTCATTTAATTTTTACAACTAACAGTCTCATATGGTAGCTATTATCCTCTGGAAAAAAACTAGGTTTAGGGAAATTAAGTAAGTTAACAAGACTAAATAGCTAGTAAGTTAGATTTGAATCCACACCTCTTTAAAAATATGCTGCCCTCACAGGCCTCCTCTTATCTAATGAAGATTGTTTTCAGTGACCTCTAGGTTTTATACAAGAAGAAATTTGCAGGAACTTGTGCTCATAAGTGAGTACTCTTACACTGGACAAAGAAAGAATCATGATTACTAGTATGGCAGACTTCAGAAGAACTTCAAATATAAATTTATTATTATAGGAACGTGAAATGACGGTCTGAAAAAGACAACTGCATTTAAAACAAAATTAAGGGGTGTGGTAGAGAGCATGCTAAGGGTAAGCATAGTATGCTCAAGGCTCTGGGTTCAATCGCTAGCACCAAAACCATGAAAGAAAACTGGGAATATAACGCCACCAAACTGTACTGCTTCCAGTGTTTATAACAGGGTACATGTAGATCACTGACTGTCATTAAGCACAGGACTTTCTCATTGGTTATGAGGTTGGCTTGCCTGAAACAGCGGTCTTAACTTACACATATACTCATCGCTCTTTGAAAACCATTTAGGTAAGGAGGCCATCAAATCAAAAGCATCTCTAATTAGTAACCATAAGCCCTGCAACTGGAAAAACATGCAAAATATTCTTGTATTTTGAAGAAAGATTGTATAGAAAATGTGCTACCTAATAACTAATGATAGCATTGGATATGGATACCATAATTTGCCCTTCCAGTGTTCACTAACAAAAGACCATAAAACATTTAGTAAAAATCCACTTAGTAAAAAAGTTAGCTACAGAAATACTAAGGAATCACTGACCAAAGTAGAGCTCACACAGGAAGCTAATTCGGGGCAGAAAGAATTGAGTAACAGTTATGCTTATGTTTTTAAGTAAACTAAGTATGAAGCTACCTTTCCCTTATCAATGAAGAAAAGTATATTGTTTCTTAGAGGATGAGGGACAAGTGTTACTCATTGCCCTAATTTTAAGGAACTCTCTGCCTCTACTCCAATACATGGGTTATTTTTCATGTGCCACAAATAAATGGCTAAACAGTGCTCTAGGAAAATCAGGACCCCAGAAAAGAGATTTTTCTTACAAATAATACAAAATAATTTCATTATTTCTGAAATAATTTCTTCTCTTTGGAACTCTAAAGATGTTTATGATCTCTTCTACCCCACCTTCAGGATTACTTCAGCCCTTTTCATCTCTAACAAAGAGAAAAACATAAAAAAAACCCCACAAAAATCTAATCAATGATCACCTATTTTAACTCTGCATCATAAATTAAAGCCTAAATGAATTCTATTCACTATCTAAAATTTAAAGGAATTGATCTCTGATTTGACAGAGTATTTACTACAGATAAAAGAGCAGTTGGTTAAAGAGATACTGGTGGTATTAACTGTGCCTGCCAACAACCTATTTCTATCAACACTGAATTTTTTTCACCCAATGGTTCCTTGTTAATAAACCATAATCACATTTTGCCACATTAGATTTTTACAAAGCAGAATTAATCCTGTTTGCAAGCACTGGCAATTTTTTAACAGGAAAGTCTTTAAAACAACCAGTATTAAATATCCACATACAGAGATGAAAAAATCCAGACACAGAATTAGTTTTATCAACCACATAATTCTAAGATATTAAGTTTCTGCTCATATTTCCCTTCCAAATCTCAGTTTATTACTTAAGAGACTGATTTGTTTTTTGAAAAAGATTAAACTCCACATAGTGGTTACCTGTGAGGAGAAGGAGGGCAACTGGTTCAGTATGAAGTACCAGGGGATTTCATGTATCTGTTTTATTATAAATGTAGAAACACACTAATAAAGCCAAGTGACAGGTACACAGGCTTATGTAAGTATATAATTGGGGGGAAATGGTATAAATTACTTTGTCTTTCAATTCACCAATTATCTGCCCAGAATAAAAAAACTCCACAGCTAGCAAAAATTTTGGATCGAAAGAGAACAAATATTTTGAGAATACTACATATTTCACAAAAAAGACAAACCCAGATAGTTTAAAAAAAGGTGAATGAGATGGTAGTTTATCAAAGCACTAGAGACTAGAGTGGAAGGGACTTTAGAAAACAAGGCAAGCAGCAAATATAAACCAATGAAATAATTTTGCCAAGAATTAGCATTTATGACAATGTCTCTTAATCATTTTTCCAGTTCTATGAAGTATTACAAATATTACATACATCTTTATTTAGATTGTTAACAGCTTTTCTACTTTCCATTGTTTTCAATAGTCATCATTTTCCCAAGTCACATGAGAATTTTGATTTAATTAGTTTTCCAAGCCCCAATATATTGCTAAAATAAGACTGCCATAAGCCTCTTTCCAAGTGACATCAATGATTCTGAGTAAAACATTAAATATCAGCTTAAATCTAATTGGACTTCCTACCATGGCCCATTGAATTTAAAAATAATGTGAAGTCACCCAAACAAACTCTTGAACACCCAGCTTTAATAAACAGTAATTGGAATGATGAATCTATTTTAATAACATTTGTACATGCAACTTCAAAAATCAGTTTCAGTTTTGAGAATGTGAGCAAAAGTATTAAAAGGCAGATGGTAGATCTCCAAAAATTATAGAAATAGACTGGGATTTTATGAACCTCCCGGAAACATCTAAATTATTGAGCTATGAAAAGTTTTCTTTACCTATGTTGTTATTTCTCCTTATATTTGGAAGGAAATAATAGCTCACTATTAATGGTAATTAACTATTGAGGCTTTTGGTCTTTGGGTCAGATGTGGTAAACAATTTTCAAAACAATGTAATAATGTTCATTTCAACACGACCAAAGTAACCTCACTAATATAATTTGAATATAAAACATGTATCCTATTTTAGTCTCATGACTGTAACTTTTAGGAATAAAACAACATAGAAGGTAAAGAGTGAGTAGGTTCAATATAAGTATCCAGAACAAAGGCTCTCATCCATAAATACAGAAAACCAAGTTAATCTCTGGAGATTGAGAATTAGGCACTAGCATTTTTTAAACCTTCTGACATCACTCTAACATGTAACAAAGATTGAGAAACACTACTCTAAGATCCTAACAACGTGAAGTAAATTTAGTATTCAACAAAGAGAAAACACAAACACATTCATGATATGAAGTAAAAAACAAGCAAAAAAGTTAAGTAATGCCTGCATTTTTTTTGTGGAACAAGGTAAGTTTTTTCTAAGGGATTCTGACACATTCAGCTCAAACTATCTTCCCACCACAGAAAAACACCTGCAGCAAATTGATCAAAGAGATAAGCCACAAGAACTGGGAAGGAACAGAAATATCTTTTTACAACTAATTATTATACTTGGTTGCAACTAGTCTTTACCCTGAATTAAATGTGAGATGAAAATTTCATTCTTCCTCAGGACTAACATTTAACCCTTGCCCTTACTAAATATAAAAGTCTAAATGATAATGATAAAATGGCTCATCCTTATCAATGAGAAAATACCAAACCTGAAAGCAAACCTCAAGAAGCCCTCCTACACATTTTCCATGGCAATATATTTAAATTGAATATATTTGCATAAATACTTCACAACTGTATTTTTAAAAAATTACCACTTAAGTTTTACATATGTTCAAGTACTAGTTAGTATTCAGAATGAAAGACCATAACAGAAACTCAAATCCTCTCTCCCTAAACAAGTTTCTTCTATCAGTTTTTTTCAAAGTAGCACTTACTTTATAATAGTAGCTTGCATTTAGTAGTTTGCATTTATACAGTTTGACATTTTCTAAGCTAAGAATCAATTAATCCATCCAACACTCTCTCGAGTGGATACTAATCAGTTACTCATACTTATTTCAACTCTATTTTCAAGGAGACTGTGTGAAAAACATACTCATAAGCAGCTACCCAACTGTGCCAGGATGAATGGCACAAAGAAGAAATATCTGAACAACCGCCAACATTCATTAGTTTACTTATCTTTTACTAATCTACCCCAGCATGGCCCCAAAAAGTATGTTATAGCATGTGAACATTTATCCCACTACTTTTTATAACTGGGCTATCACAAAGCCTATGCAGGGAGTCCGTGCCTCCTGAAAGAAAGGAGCAAAACTTAAAATTTGGAAAGAGAATGAAAAACCTGAAGAGAAGGACAGGAATACTTATTCACAAAATAAGTTGCAAAGAAATTCCTCATTAAATAAGCAAAAGTGCTTTGATGAAGTCTAGAAGTTTCCCTCCTTCCCATACAGAAAAGCCTATATACACCATACTTTCAAAACTTCAAGCTGCTTGCCTCTACAAGAAAATAAGTTCACTTAACTTCTCATTAACTTAGAACAAAACTTCTGCAGGGAGATGTCCTTTCACAAGAAACAACATGTAATCTTATCATTTCTCTCCAGAGGATTTCAGAGTGCCAATATTACAATAAGATCAGTGGAAGGCATGCAAGTTACACATACTGAACAAGTGATCTAGTTAGATTCCCAAGAATGATTATTGTGAGTACACATGTAATGATTATTACCTAATACACATTTTGTCAATGAGAAAAATACATACTACATTTTAAAGGGTTTATTATATAGTTAAGCTCTAGAAGCACAGTGTGGTTTTACAGATTTCACTTAACCTGAATTATTGATGTAAGAACAGGACAGGTGTTAAGAGAAGGTACCAATGGATGCCAATGCGAAGATAAAGGTACCCGAAGAAACCAATGTAGCTACCAATTTTGGTAGTGCCTTAGAGTTCACAGAACACAATCAATAGAGCCTTTAATTTTTTAAACAGCTTTATTGGTATATATAATTCACATATACAATTCACCCATTGGATAAAAGTATCCAATGGTTTTTAGTATGTTCACTGAGTTATGGAACCATCACTACAGTTTTAGAGCACTAATGACCAAAGAAAGAAACTCCAAAATCATTAACAGTCATTCTCAATTTCTCCTTCTCCCCAACTCCCACCTATTTTCCCCCCATACTCTCTGCTTCAAGGAAATCATCTACTTTGTCTCTATACATTTGACTATTCCGTTTCTAAATGCCTGCCTATTATGGACTTCATTTTTCCCTAACTACAATTATATATCCTTTGACCAACATCTCCCCATTCTATTCTTCCTCCTAGTAACTCAAGCCTCTGGTAACTACCATTCTACTCTGTCTTCTATGAAATATACTTTTTAAAATTTCACATGAGTAGGATTGTGCAGTGGTTTGAACATTTGGTATTCCCCCAAAGCTGATATGAGACAATTCAACAAAATTCACAGGTGAAATGATGAGATTAAGAGAGCTGTGACCTAATGTTGGTGGATTAATCTACTGATGTGGATTAACTGGATATTAACTGTAGGTAGGCAGGGTGTGGCTGGAGGAAGTTTGTCACTGGGGACATGCTTCTGAGGTTTATATTTTGTCCCTGGTGAGCATGAGCTCTCTCTCTGCTTTCTAGTTATCCATGAACTGAGCATCTTTCCTCTACCATGCCCTCCCACCATGATGTTCTGCCTCACATTGGGCCCAAAGGAACCAACTCAACCAACCAAGGATTGAACCTCTGAGACCAGGAGCTAAAATAAACTTTTCCTCCTCTAAGTGGTTCTTGTCAAGTGTATTGGTCACAGCAATGCAAAGCTATTTGTCTTTCTATGCCTGGCTTATTGCACTTAAACATAATGTTCTACAGGTTCGTCCACATTGTCACAAATGAAAGGATTTTGTGTTTGATTTGTTCTGCTTGCTAGAATGATATTCCACTGTGCATACATACTATATTTTCTTTATTCATTCACCGATGGGTACCTAGGTTGATTCCATGTCTTGCCTATCATGAATAGTGTTACAATGAACATGAGAGTTCAGGTATCTTTCAAAATACTGATGTCATTTCCCTTGGATATACATCTAGTACTGGGACTGCAAGATCATATGGTAGTTGCATTTTTAATATCTTGAAGAACCTTCATACTGTCTTCTGTAACAGCTGTACTAACTTACATTCCCATCAACAGTGTATAAGCATTCCCTTTTCTCTACATCCCTGCTCAGCTCAGTTTTGGAAATGATATACACAAGACAAAATAAAAGGCAATATGACAAGAACAAATACATGAGCAACACAGTTTTAAGAAAACTGTTAGATTGTAGCTAGGAATAAAAACAAAACACTTAATCCCCAAACCATGCTAAAACATGTCAGAAAGGAACACATTCCCACAATGGGAAGAAAGCTTAGTGAAATGTGTTCAAGGCCTCTTGGAAATAGGATTCTCTTAAGATTCATTCAATCTATTCACAGTAAAACTACAACATCATCTTCAAGTTATCAGAAATACAAAAATACATTCTAAATTTACATACCACAGAAAATTAATATTTGATGTCCCTCAAAAGCTAACTATATGTCCTTCACTTTTAAACATATTATTTTCGTTGTACTTCCACATTTAATTCCATATTCACTTAAATAAATTTTTGACAGGTCTAGGTTCTCAATAGTGACTTGACTTTCCAAATAATACCTCCGAAACGAAACAGAAGGAAAAAGGGAATTCAGGGAGAGAAAAGGGCTGAGCTTATTACTGATATCTTTTAAAAAAGAGACATACATTTTTTGATAAGTCCATTTAAAACACTGGAGTACCTGCAAACAGTGCTTAACTAAGTTTTATTTTTTAAACTAATGTATTCAATTCCAGAATGTCACTTCCATGGTACAAATGCATGCCCTAGAATCAAATTTATCTAAATAACTTACTGTAATGGTTTGGATATGAAGTAACCCCCAAAAGCTTATCTGTGAGACAAAGCAGGAAATGTTCAGAGGTGAAATGATTAATTATGAGAGTTACGACCTAATGCACAGATCAATCCATTTGGGGCATTAATAATCTGAATGGATTACTGGGTGGTAGCTATAGGCAAGAGGGTGTGGTGGGAAGAAGTAAGTCACTGGGGGAGTTCACCTGGGCTATTTTATCCCTGGCTCCTTGCTTATGCATGGGTACACTTGTTCTTTCTGCTTTCCCAGCTGCCAGGTCTGAGCATTCTTCTCCTGCCATGGCCTTCCGCCATGATGTTCTGCTTCTCCTCTGCTCCAGAGCAATGGCATGGGCCAATCATGGACTGAACCTCTAAAACCATTAGTCTAAAATAAACTTTTCTAAGTTGTAACAGTTTTAACAGAAAGCTGTTTTTTCCTATTGTTACAAATAATAAAAGAATAGTTAAATGAAAAAATGAATAAAATTAGGATTTGACCTATTTCCTAAAACAGGTGACTTTCAAGCAAATAAATTATTTAACCTAACCCAATTTATTCATCTGCAAACAACGATAGTACTGACACTTTAGAAGGTTTGAGAGGATTAATACTATCATTCATTTGAAGTAATTAGGATTACTCAAACATGATAAAAGCACTCATTACATCAATGATTAATCTGAATACCAGCTACCAGAGACGCCAACGATAGTAGCTAATTTTTCTCTTAGAAGTGGAGCCCAAAATTATGTATGTAATCAGTCACAAATAAGTATAATTTAGAAATAAAGCCAAAGCAATACAACATACTATAGAAAGGGACGAAAACAATATTATTAGTAAATAAGATTCACATGACTAAAAAATTCAATGAAAGCAACTGAAAAACTTTTAGACCTTAATATCCATTAGCAGAACACCTTCCTAAAAATTAACAGTATTCTGATTATCAAGCACAGGGGTGAGGAGTAAGAGACAGGGAGGAATGGAAGAAGAAAGTGGGATAAAAGGAAGGAGGAAGAAGAGATGGGAGAGAGAAAAAGGAAGGGAGGGGAAGCTGTTAAGAGAAATAAATGTTTCCAATGGGAAGTCTAAATACTATTATTCTAATCATATTAAACAGTCTTATTTACAAAGGTGGCAGGGAGAGCTGGACAACTGCAGGTGTACCTATGCATAATAAGAACATCATGAAAAAAAGAAATGAACTGAAGAAACATTTCAAGTAAAAATGGTGGAGAATTTTCCAAAATTGAATGGTACTAAACCACAAATCCAGAAGCTCAGAAAACAGCAAATAAGATAAACTGAAAACATCTATACCTTAGCATATAAAAATAACTTCTAAGTAATCCATACGAAAGAACTTCACAAGAATAACAGTATTAGTATGTAAAACACTAAAGGCGATTTTTCTTTTCCTTTTTTCAAAATGTTCTATAATTTTATGATTTCTAACTATTTTAGCTATGATTATAGAAAAATTAAAATGATCTTGTAGTTTTAAAAGATTCTAAAACCAACTCCATGAAAAATTTCAAAATGCTTACAACAACTATATTTCTTAATGTAAAACTTTTTCAAGGTACTACTTTGAAAAATGCTAATTATTTTTGATCCTGTTGTTTTAGGAGCACACCAAGATTATGTTACCTTCTTCAGTACTGTGCTTAGAAACTTCTGAAGATAGGTTCATTATTCTAAGCTAACTTACATTGTATTTTTCCTGTCTTCTGTCTCCTCCCTTGGAGAAAGTTCCCACTTCCTATGCCTGAAAATGTGTATGCTTTTAGCAACTATCCTGCTTATATCCTAATGCTACTCTAATAAACAAAGGGTAAAAGAGGTATTACTATTTAATAAATCATTAACTTTGATTATCACAAATCAATATATCTGATCATAACCATACCCTAAAATGAAAACTACATAAATTTTGTGCATCATTTCCTTTTATTCAGAAATATTTTTATCATCAGACAAGAGATTTCAGCTATTGCTTGAATTCTAAGTAGACTGCCTTAATTATATAAAATTTTATATAGTATACCATGAAAAATTTTATAAAAAACCATAAACACTGAACAGTCCTCCCCAAATTTGTCTATTTCAGCACTTTCATTTTAGCTCTTAATATTAATCTAATACTTCCATTAAATCATATTTGAAAATTGTACTTTAGAATAATCAACTGAATCCATAACTATCTCACCTATCATGCTATATAAATTATAAACTATCAGATTTTCTTTAGTTAAAACACACAAAAAAATAACACTGCCGTGTACTATTATTTTTAAACTCTTTAAATACAGTTGATAGAAAAAATTGGAGATTACTTATCCATAAATTTTTTTCCTAAGTAACCAATAAATATGTTCTTCTGTCAAAAGGTACTCAGTAATTATATAAGGGTCAACAATGAAAATGACTCTAACTCCAAAGTCTTCAGTATCGTAGTTAAGAATAGCACTGGCATAAATCATTTATGCTACAACGTTCTAACTCAACTCATGATTACCTGCCTGATTTTCCCAAACTATCCTTTTATTACTAAATTAATAAAACTTTTATTATTATTCTGATCAAATGCCAAGCATGAAATCTGCTTTCCTGACTCCTTAAATAAAAGGATATATATGCTATTACTCCAAAATTTATCTGAGAATTGGAGGAAAGGGTTATTTATAGAGATATTATGGGAGTTTAAGAATCTCAAAGCCCACAAAGAAAATGAAGGAAAAAGTTAATTAACATCTATGCAAAGAGTTTACTTTGACTTCTTTTCCTACATAAATCTGCACTTTTCAACTATTTTGTATCACATATACATCTATAAATCTCAACTCATTTTCAGGACAAGGTAAGATTAAAATGAATAACATGTGAAAGAATAAAAAATTTAATTCAAATTAGAAATTAAATTGCAAATTTATAACTATATTTAACAACATTTAAGTCAAAAATCTCCAAACTTTCTGTGTACTTCACATCATATACAACAACTCCATTTTGTGAGACAACTAAAATAACCTACTATTCTTATTTACTAATTTTTAAACTACCTTTCATCTCAGAGGTGATTCTTTTTGGAGATAAGATTATTTTCTAGTAGAATGAATCAGATGTTATTACCCTATGTGCATATATGATTACACAACTGGTGTAACTTCACACCAGATACATCAAAAGAATAAGTTATACTATATTTATGTATGATGTGGCAAAATGCATTCTACTGTCATGTATAACTAATTAGAACAAATAAAAGAATTTTATTTTCCCCATTAATTGGTCATTTTCAAAAATTCTTCATTCAACATATATTATAATGCCCCAGAATTATCTTTTATCTTAAAAAAACTTTTCCTCAACTCTCTGCCTCATCTTTCATTTCTCCTGTAAGTGTCAATACTACCATAAGCACCTAGATGAATAAAACGTAACACAAGGACTCAATTTCTAGTGCTTGAGAGACTGTTAAATCATGTAAGAACACAAAATCTTGCATACTTGGTTAGGCAGAAAAGTGAAAGTTTTCAAATTAAACTGGCAATTCAGCATGGCGGTAGGGGGGTGAGGAATTTGGTGTCCTAAGACACTATACAGAAAGAAAATAAAAGAAAAAAGACGACTTTTCCAAAACAATTAAAAATTTAAGATAACATCTACTTAGAAAATTTAGGGTCCCTTCATTCCAGAAGACAATTTCCCAAAGCCTAGACTAACATATGCTTAACATTTTGGAACAGAAATGAAAATTAAGATACAGTTTCTACTCACAGGGTGTTACATTTCATATAGGGAATATAGGGAATAGGGAAACGCTCAGTGAAATGTAAAAGGTTCATGTTGTTTTTTCAATTTTGTCATCCTTAATTCTAGATTAGTAAACACTAGGAAATGAACTAATTCTTAAAAGCTAAAATGCCAGAAAATGGAGTTCATAACAAATCCAGCATCTCTCTCAAAATGTTTTCACTACTAATTAGTAAAATTTAAAAAGATACCAATAAACATAAAACTATCAAAATACACAAAGCAAATCACTGCTCTAGTAATCATGAAACTATGTTCAGCTGTTTATGTTGAACTTTCAGTAAGGTTGACATGTACTTAAATAATGCTATAACAACTAAAAAACAAACTGCAATAATAATGAAAGAGCTGATCAGAATACAGTTTGTCTCTCATACTATCTAGGATTCTGGTCTCCCAAAATTTCTTTTCTTTCTTTCTTTTTTAAGAGACAGGGTCTCACTATGTTGCTCTTCCAAATTTTCTGTCTGTAGAATGGCAAGTAACTCTTCCCCTAAGTTAAGAGCTCTTAAAGCTGTATAAGATTCAAGAATTTTTTCCCTTAAAAAAAAAACTGCTTTTTCTAAAGTCATTCTTATAATCTCAGTGATAAATGTATCAGTACAACCTATGCTAGTCTGTATTTGAGTTAAAAAAAAAAAAAAAAAAAAAAAAAGAAAGTTGAACTTCCTAAATTAAAATAAAGCCTTCCTAAATTAAAATAAAGTGTGTTTTCCTGTATTTAGGATTATGACAATGAATCACAATGTGGAAACTGAGAGTATAATAAGGGAACTATCACATAAAACTTTTCTTCTGAAGTGGAGGTGGCCACTGTGGTACATGACTGTAATCCCTGAGACTTAGGAGGCCAAGACAGAAGAATTGAAAGTTCAAGGTCAGCCTCAGCAACTTAGAGACCCTCAAAATAAATGAATAAATAAAATGAGCTGGGGATGTAGCTCATTGGTATGTCACCCCTGGGATCAATCCCTGATGGTGCAGGGGCGGGGGGACAACTCTCTCTAAAGAGGAGAAAAAAGGCTTGCATTTTTTGTTCTTTTACTAATTTGGCTACCCCTTATGCTTTAAAAATTAAGCCAAGAAGTTAAAACATTATACATACATACATGCAGAAATTCCTATCACACTCAAATTTAATTTGTATTTAATGAAAATCTGTCCTTAAACTGTCAGTACGACAAGCATGAGTAAGAAAAAAGGGTTCAGTAATCTTAAAGTAGGGCTTTTCTAGAATTTATATAAAAACAAATCAAACAACGTATTTAGAGACAAATAATACAAATTACCTGTGATTATTTCTCTTTCCTAAGAGAAAAAATACATAATCTGAATGTCAAATCTGTAACTTATGCAACATCAATTTATCTAAACACTTATTCAAGTGTTACCCTGTAGATAGGTACTGGGCAAGTCTACAGCAAGAAATGTAAACTGTGGACCAAATTAAGCCACAAAGATTTAACAGCAAAGAGAAATTATGTTCAACTAAATAAATAACAATGTTTTCAAGCATTTTCACATTCATTATCTTATCTGAAGACCACTTATCTTCACAGCAACTCTGAAGAAGGGTATTCTTTATATTACATTTAATTATACTATTAAACACTTAAAATATGCTTACTACACAGTAAGTATCCACTAACTGGTTATCACTGTTAGAGATGAAGTTCAAAGATTGCCCTTGCCCTTGGGGGGAAAATCCAAAAACCATTTGAAAAAGATGGGTTCAATGACATAGAACAAACACAGTCAAAACAAAAAGATACCAAAGGGAAGTCAGAGTAGTCATGAGGAAGTCTACATTGCAATCAGTCACAGAGAAGGTTAATCAGAGTAAAATCTAGGATGCAAGAAAAGAGGTACACATCATCATCTCATTTATTAGAAACCCCTGCACAGGTTTACTCCAAAATCAGAAACTGACTACCCCGTCCCAAGTTCAGGAGCAAAGGTCACAAGTTCCTATAATTTCCCTCACAGAAACCTATTCCAAAACTAAAATATCACCCCATGTTTGTGTGCTTCTGTTTTGTTTTGTTTTAACCTTCAAAACAAAGACATTTAACAGTGGTTGGCTTTTATTCCAGCCTATATATATAACAAAACACAAGGGGAACACACACCAAGAATGTATCAACAAACCAACAACACTTCTAAATTATATTCACTAAGCCCAACCCAAACATAATTTATAATTAAAAATTGGTATGTCAAGAATTAGTTTGTACCTGCATAGTCACTTAACCTCAAATCCATAACCACACTGAACAACACTTTAATGTGTTTTCCAACAGAGTTCCCCTTTCCCAACTGACATCTTATTAGTCACTAAAGTCACTTCAAAGTGTTTTGCTACACAAAAATCACTTATATCTAGTTTAGTCATAAGTAATAGAAAAACATAAGGCATTACTAATGGATGACTCCTAAATTGTAACAAAATCTAAGAAGTGGACATTATTGTCCCTCTACAACCAATTTTAAGTTGCTACATAAGTATCAAATCAATTTGCAATTTTCATAACCACCAACTTTCAACAGAACCCAACAGTGCCATGTAAAAAATATTGTCTCTGACACTTTATTATTCCAAGTGCAGCACAACCTAACTTCATTTAGCTAGAATTATATCATACAAAGTTGAATATGTGAGAACTGGAATAACAATGTTGACCTTAAGTAAACCAGATATACTTTCTGTAAATACAACATGACTATAATTACCACTAGTGCCACCATCTCTTATGTTTCCTTTTCCCACTTCTTAAGTTTGGAGTTGGGGTATTACACAAGAAACACAGAAAAGTCTCTGAAGATGACTACCTACTCACCTACACCCAGCAAGACTGTGATCAATCAGCTCTACAATCATACTAACAGCAAAAGCAGACACCTCTTCTGGGGCCAGAGGTTTCACTAACCAGTCTGAAAGAGCCTTAGAAGCCAGCTGCATCTAAAGGGACGCAATAAAGTATGGTTTCTTGAAATCAGGGGCAGAAAATGATAGAACCAAAGAATTAACTGTTCTACACTTGAAACTCTCATGGAGAAAGAGGGAGGAGGGACTACCATGAGTTAAGTCTTGCCTCTAACTTTCAGTTAACAACTTACAAGGGTCTACATCCAACAGAGTAAAGATTATTAAGAAATAAGCCTGAAACACACATCTTTCCCTGAATTTACATTATTAGTTTTAGTCATCAATTATAATCTAAATAATCCTATTTCACTCCTTTCTCCACAAGTCAACCTAGAAATACACAAAGATCTACCCAAGCTTTCACTGCTAAGATAGAATAACAGGGATTGGATTTATACTCCCCATCTTAAATAAAACAGAATGGATAAAATATGTAACAATAGTTTCTGGACACTAAATATTAAACAGGAAATCAGCACAGAATGGTGACCCCTCAGATGAAGGAAATGAGGTAGGTCCTATGACTGCTTGAAGAGTTTCCAGGCTACAGTACAGGGAGAATTCAGTTTAATTCAGGATTCGCATAGTCTCCCTGAATTAAAAGAGTTAGAAACAGGAGTTCAGGAAAACCAAAAGAGCTTAAGTTTGCTGAGCACTGAAGTGGACAGAGCCGCAAACAGAATTTTCAGCGGACTACCAATCAGTACATACATGTGAAAAAACTGAGATCTAAAAAATATCATTCGAAAGGTACAGGTGGGAAAATCCTTGGGGTTCACTAAAACAGTGTTCCCATCAGTCAGAGTGGGTAAAACTAGAAATATATGGCACTGAAAAGAGTACTCTGAAGGAAACTACAAAGGTAATGTCCCTGCAGTGGAGCAAAATCAGTCCTACACCAAATCAAAAGAAAGCAACTTGGAAATAACACAGAGGATACAACTGAAAGACAAAGACATCAAAATAATAATTATAACAATATTCCATTTGCTCAGAAAAATAAGAATATGTTAAGGGCAGAAGTAGAAGATAATTTCTTTAAAGATCCAAAATGCACTTCTAGAAATGGGGGGTGGGGAGTGAGATTTTCTTTTTTAATACACTAAGTGGGATTAAAAGCAGATTACAGGGGCTGGGGGTGTAGCTCAGGGATAGAGCACTTGCCTAACATGTATGAGGCACTGGGTTTGATCCTCAGCACTGCATAAAAATAAATAATATAAAATAATGGTAGTGTGTCCATCTACAACTAAATAATATTTTTTTAAAAAGCAGATTACATACTGCTGAAAAAAAGGGACTGTGAACTGAAGACATAGCAACTATCTAAAATAACACACACACACATACACACACACAGACTGAAAAAAAATGAAGAGTATCACTATACTGTAGAATGGGTCCATGGGGCCTAATATGTATGTGATCCGATTTCCTGAAGAGGGAAATGAGCACAGAAAAACTATTTGAAGAAATAATGGTCCCAAATTTCTCAATGTTAAAACAAATAATAATTAAAAAAAAAAAAAAACCTATGAACCCGGAAGTTCAAGAAGCCCAACAAACCCCAAGCAAAAGAAACATAATGGCAAAGGCCATGCTAATCAAATTACTTAAAACTTAGTGAAAAATCACAAGAACAGTCAAAAGAAAAAAAAAGCTATATTACAGATAGTGGAACAAAAATAAAAACAATGGCAGTCCAAGTCAGAAGACAATGAAGCAAAACAGTGATGTTAAATGAAAGTATCAATCTAGAATTCTGCAACCAGGAAAATATCTTTCAAACACTATGGCTTAAAAAAAGAAAGTCTTTTTTAGAAACACAACGCTGAAAAGAATTCATGACCAGATTTTTCAGTATGAATCATGTAAAAGAAATCCTTAAAGATGAAGGAAAAAGGTACCAAATGAAAATCTGCATCAACACAAAGGAATGAAGAACACTGAATAAATATGTACATAAGTAAATAAAAGTTGAAAAAACAATTTTTGACCTCCTTAAAAGAGTACAGATTACTTAAAGCAAAAATAACAACAGACTTATATATGGAAGTAAAGTGTGTATCAGTAGCAAGCAGCCAGGAAAGAGGAAATAAAAATATGTGGACTAAAGTTCTTATACCTTACATGAAGTGGTATAACATGTATCACAAACCCTAAAGCAACCACTTTAAACACACACACACACACAACAAAGAGCACTGACAGTACCTCATCAAATGAGATAAAATCTAATAAAAACAAGCAAAAAATCCCTCTGTTAATCCTAAAGGTAGAAAAAGAGAAATACAGAAACAGAACAGATGAGATGAACAGAAAATGAATAGCAGTTCAAAAATTTAAACCCAACCACATCAATAATTACATTAAAAGCACATGCTTTAAATATCCCATTTACAAAGGAAATTATGAAACTAGGTACAAGACTCAACTACATACTGCTTATAATATAGTTTAAATGTAAAGACAAATAGGTTAATATTAAAAGGATAGGGATGTCACACACTAATTCAAAGAAAACTAAAATATCTAGAGTAACATTAAAGTAGACCATTTTGTACTGCTGTAACAAAATACCAAACACTGGGTAATTTATAAAGAGAAATTTATTCCCTCACAGTACTAAGCCTGGGAAGTTCAAGACCAAAGCACCAGTATCTGGTGAGGGTCATGGTCGGAGGCAGAAGCCATTTCACTGGGAATTAAGTTTCCAGCACATGAACTTGGTTTCAGACCAAAGAATATTATCATGGATAAAGAAGGTCATCGCATATGAAAAGGGGGATTAATCAAGAAAACATTACTGTCCTAATCTCAACACCTAATTACAGTATGTCAAAATAAAAGAGGCAAAGTGACAGAACTTAAAGGAGAAACAAACACAATTATCATGAAAGATTTCAAAATCATGCCATAATTGATAGAATACATAGGCAGAAAGAAAATCAAGGCTATTGACTAAAACAATACTACCAACTAACTTGAACTAATTGACCTTTACAGCACACTCCACCCAGTAACTATAGAACATGCATTTTTCATATTCACTTGTAATATTAACCAAGAGTTTATAGACATATCTATTTTGATATTATAAAAAATAGAAAGTGGAAGAAAATAAATAATTACCCCCCCACACACACTCACATATACATATTTTCTACTTCTGTTTTAAAGAAACAGTCTTGCTTTGTTGCCCAGGATAGCCCTGAATTCCTGTACTCAAACTTCCATGGTATTAGAGGCTTGTACCACCACCCCTGGCTTAAAATACATATTTTAATCCATTAGTCAAAGTCTACTCTCTCAGCAAATTTCAAGAATAACATTGAGCTGCCCAGGGTGGCACATGCCTGTAATCCCAGGGCTGGGAAGCTGAGGCAGGAGAATTACCAGTTGGAGTCCAGCCTCAGCAACTTAGTATGACCCTATCTAAAAACAAAAAATAAAAAGGACTAAGGATACAGCTCAGTGGAAAAGCACCTCTGGGTTCAATATCCAGTACAAAAAAAATAAAAGAAAAAGAACTGGGGATGTACTCAGTGGTAATGTACCCTGGGATCCATTTCCAGAACAACAACAACAAAAAAAATTTAATAGAATGCAATATATTATCGTTATTAACTACAGACTGTGGTACAATAGCTCTCTTGATTTTAATCTTTATATCAAAGTAAAATTTTGTGTCCCTTAACTAAACATCTCCCCAACTCCCAGACCTTTCTATTCTGCTTCTCAGAGTTCAACTTTTTTAGATTCCACACATATGTGAATAACACTGCAACAAATATGTGACTACAGAAACCTCTTTGACATGCTGATTTCCTCTGGATGTACAACCAGTAGTGGAACTGTTGGATCAAATGGCAATTCTATTCATATTTTTTGAGGAAAACCACCATACAATGTTTTTCCTAACAGCTGTACGCAATTAACTTCCAACCAACAGTGTGCAAAGTTTTCCTCTTCTCCACATTCTCTCCAACATAGGTTAGCTTCCATCTTTTTGATAACAGCCATTCTAACAGGTGTGAGGTAGTATATCACTATAGTTTTAATTTGTATTTTTCTAATTACAGATGTTGAGCATTTTCATATACCTGTTAGAAATTTGTATGTCTTCTTTTGAGAAATGTCTATTCAGATCATTTTCTTATTTTTTAAATCAGGTTAATTTCTTACTTTGAGCTGAATTCCCTGACATGTTAGACATTAACCCATTATCAGAAACATGGTTTATAGATATCCTGATATTTTTCTCCTATTCCATAGGTAGTTTATATTGAGTCATAAAACAAGTCTAAGTAAATTTCAGGATATATTCCAAAGGAATCAAAAAGCTCAAGTGTGACGATTTTCCCAGCACACTGCTTTTAGGGATAAGGGTGATCGTTGCTGGCCAGCTAAAATAAAGGTTTCTTTTGGCTTTATGTGATCAGCTTGTATGATTTTATTTTCTTTGGGTACAACATTTGGAGGCCCCACCGAGACTTGATTTCTCTAAGCCCTCACACCTAAATTGGCCTCCTATGATGGCTGCCTGGGAGCCCTACCCTGAGCAGAGGGGAGCTCCTGAGACGTACCTCAGCCTCACTCTTGGGGGGGACCCCAGTTCATCTTCAGGACGCTCTTCTGGATGAAGCCACCTGGTATCCTGTTTCGGTGGGTCGACTATCTGTATCTGGGGGACGTGGTCAGACTGGACGCAGTCGCTTACACCAGTCCCAGGTCAGGGGGAGACGCCGCTCCTGTCCCCTGGTAGGCCTCCTCATGAGGCCTAGTCTGGTGAACCCCCTTGTGGGTTCAATCTGGTGGGCCCCTTGTGGGCCCTGTCTGGTAGGCCGCATGAGGCCTAATCTGGTCGGCCGTTGTCTGTATTTGTCTTGTTAGTGTGATCTGGACCGTGTGGGGTCCGCTCAGCTCAGCTGCCACGTGGCTGACTGCCGGCATAACCACTGTATGGCTACCGGCACAGCTGCCACCTAGGGCCTGGTCCGCTCAGCTGCTGCACGTGGCTTGGGCCTAGTCTGGTAGGCCTCTGTGTGGAGTCCGATAGGACCTCTGCACGGGCCCAGTCTGGTAGGCCGCATGGGGACTAATCTGGTCGGCCGATGTCTGTCTGTCTGTATTTGTCTTGTCTGGTTCATGGCCATATGTGTTTTCTGTGTTGTGACTTTGCTTTCTATGTAGCATCTCTCTCCAGGACAGTCTACTATGGGACAGATCTGTCAACTGCGTGCCCCACTGTTCTAACTTGTTTTTTAGATCATTTTCAGAACTTCGAAGAACGTGCCTCTGACTATGGAACTTTTGTTAATGGATGTAACTTAACAAAGTTTTGTAAATCAGAATGGCCCACTTTCGAGGTTGATTACGGCCCTCAGGGCATTGGGCAGCCAAACCATCCGGACAGGGTGCCTTATATTCAAATTTGGATTATGGCTTAAGCATTGCTTTTCAGATTCCGTGTCCTCTAGTTGGGGAACTAGGAGAGACTGCACCAGTTTGATGGAAAAGGCCAGACCAGACTTAAATGCAGCTCGCACTGCTACCAATCCCTCAAGACTCAGGTAACTCTGCCAAAAGTCATTTCCAAATCCAGGGGCCAAATGAGGGAGAAGATGGCTCGAGGGCACCCGCCTTCTCGCCCTCCCAAGGGGGAGAAGGAACGAGGTCCAACCCCGGCCCCCAGTGTTACAGCACCCCCACAGTGAATTGTTTTACAATATGTAAATGACATGTGCCTCCACCCAGAAGGAATAACAAAAGCCCGTTACAGAGCTCTTAAGCGTTCAAACCCCGTCCTGATAAAAATGGTTAAACTGCCTGAGATATCAGGTTACTGTGATATCAAATAGGAAATATAATATATAACTCAGGCAGGATTTAGGATGACTATTACACAAACTAAGATATGTTTTCACTGTTGGTAATTATTTTGTATTTTCCTTGTAAACTCTATAGCTGATGACAGATTAATGTTTTGAAGAAGAATACTAAGCCATCACCTATGAAATCGATGAGATAGTAACTGGTGAAACTGGCTTGCTGGATGTTTCAGATCAAATTTAAGGATTGAGATTAAAACAAAGGGGCCAAGAAAACCAGTTTTGGTTCTTGCCCTCAGAGTTAGCCTGCATCCAGGGAATGAGAAAGCTTCTCTAACTTTGCAACTCTGGGTCAACACTGCTGCCTTCACTGCTGCCAGAACTCAAAGTTTTCACCCATGCAGACAGTAGGCAAAAGATACCGCCTGGTTTCTATGTTGCACAGAAGGCATCGCTGTGTCCAGAGCCAAGGAAACACCAGCTGCCATCGGCCTCCAGGTTGTGGGAACTGCCACAGCCAGAGCACAAAAGTCACTGGGGCCCAGATGCCACGCCACTAGAGCTCAGAGCTGTCCAGGACAGAACCCAATCTGAGTGGACGCTTCTCAATAACTCATGGATTCCAGGCTTGTCCCCCAGAGTTGGAGACGCAGCAAAGATTGCTGAGAATAAGGAGGTGCAACGGTGGGCCAGACAGGCTTGGCTCCTGCCCTCCTGGGATGGGAATTGAGCAGAGACCAGCTTCCCTTTGCCATGAATGGAAGCAAAGAGCTGTCAGCACTCCACAAGGCAAAAGCCACTGCCTTGGAGCTGCTGGAATCCAGAAGCTCTGCTGCCTACCCCAGAATGAGAGGCTGCTGGAATGAAGGAGCTGCTGAAATGCAGGAGCTGCCACCACCCAAGCACAGGAACAAAGCTAAGAAACTACTCTCAAATTCCCCACGAGTGACCCCTGTGAGAACTCGGCTGACTCTTAAGAGACAGGAACAGGTCAATTTGACCAACTTGATCTTAAACACCTAGCAAAACAGTTAAAACCAAACCACAGACATTCTTGGACATTTAAAAGAAACAATAGTTTAAAGTAACTTAAGATGTACTTGTGTTAGCCCCTAGAATAGGATTGGAGGCTACAAAAGAGAGATTCTTAGGCAAATGTACCTGATAATTCAAGTTCCCAAATAAAGGCCTCTTGCCTTTGATAGGCCTTGTTATGGGAAGAACTTCTCAGTTCTTCCACCTGGTGAGAGACTGACTTCTACCATGGCATGATATTCCGTATTAATCTCATTTTGGTACTTATGTCATTTTGTTTTTCTCTCTCATAGAAGCACCCACCCCAGATGACTTTACAACCTGCTCTTCCCAAGCAGACTTCTGCTCCTCATTGACCAGATTTCTAAAAGGAACTTCAAACTGCTTCCCCAGACTCCGCCCCCTTCCAGCTCGAAGCAGCAAGAGCGGCGGTGACCCCTCTCCTTACAGCAGTAAAAAGTTCCTAATTAAGGACAGAAAGTTAGTGTAAAATAAGATATCTGGTCAAACTGAGGAATGGAACCCATCAGAGTCTGGGAAGTTGGAAACAGAAAAACCACTAGTTTTCTAAACAAGGATCTGTTAATGTGGATAAGACCAGTGGGGAATGTTATAGCAACAGAAAACAGATTAAAATGTTGTGTTCCCCAGGGAGATTCTCCAGCACCATCGGGAGAGTCAGCCTCACCCCAATCCCAAATCCCCTCCCAATAGCCCACCCCAAACCCTTCCCCTCCCCACAACCCCACCCTGATCCCTTCCCACGCCCTATAAAAGTTGGCAACAAAAGAACTAACACATGATGTCAGCACACCACTTTTAGGTGTAAGGGCGATCGTTGCTGGCCAGCTAAAATAAAGGTTTCTTTTGGCTTTAAAAAAAAAAAGCTCAAGTGCACTAAGTGATTGCCAGTTTAAAATCCCATTCCCAGCTTCATCCTTGAAGGTAGATAGCACCTAGTCCTCATTAACACAGCAAGAGTAAACGAGGACAAAAAAGTTTAGAAAGGGACACTTACTCTGCCTTCTCTTTCATCCATCCCAGGTGAAGAACAGACAACTCCAAGGCCACAGGAGATGGTAGAAACACAGATAATAGGTACCCAAGACCCAGAATCATCCATGCAGATAAAAATCACTTACTAAAATGGTAGCCTAATATCTTGCTCATATGCTAATGAGAAAAATCCAGCAGAATGGGGAGGTATGATCATAAGAGAGTGGAGGTATATGCCTGTAGTTCCAATGATTCAGGAGGCAGAGGCAGGGGAATCTCAAGTTCAAGGTCAGCCTAGGCAACTTAATGACAGTCTCTCTCAAAATGAAAATTAAAAGAGTAGGGATGTAGCTCAAAGGTAGAGTTCCCAGGTCCAATCCCCAATACAAAAAATAAATAAATAAATAAATTATTTTTAGTTAATCTATAGTTTGCAGGGAGAAATAACACATAAGTGCAGGTACCAGTAGGTGGGTGAATAATTATAAACAGTCTATCATGAACCACAATTATGAAGTTTATCTATAAATACATTCTGCCGAAGTAGTTCTGAAGAGCAATGTTTGAATATTCATTATTATTTCAATTTTACTAAAGGCCAAAAATCTATTAGAAAGCTTAACAGTGATGGATAGACATCCTGGAATTATACTAATTGAAATCAACTGCTTCAGGTGACCACTCCATGGCACTAGGTATCTCATTCAAGACTATAAATGAGGCACCAATTAACAATTCTAGGGTAACTGCATTCCTATTAACTGAAGATCTTCTAAAAGAATCTACTGTGAAATTTTCCTGATTGTTTGCATGGTTTCAAGCACTTGTAAAAATTCTAAAAATCCAAAGAGCAGTTTCAACTTTGGCCCCAGAGTTAGTTCTTTAGAAGAGTCTTGAGAACATAATAACATAATTCTCATCAGTGGAGAAGATTACATAACCCATTTGGAATTGTTTTCTTTATTTAAAAGGTTATATCCCACCACATGTGGTAGTACAAACTTGTAATCCCAGTTACTCAGGAGTCTAAAGCAGAATAAGCACAAGTTCAAGACCAGCCTGGGCAACAGCCAGATCCTGTCTTAAAATAAAAATAAAAAGAACTAAGGAAGCAGTTCAGTGGTAGGTCACCGTGTGTTCAATTCCTAGTAGTGCACAAAAATAAAATATTATACCTAATGTATTCATAAACTTAGTGATGCTAAAAGCATGTGTCTGACAATTATTTGAAATGCACAGACCCTATACAAAATAAAATTATCAACCACATAATTCTAATATTTAGGTAAGAAAAGCAGCTTTCATTGTACTATCAGTCAACTTAGCAACAGGTATCCTCCCAAGATTTCTAAAGAACATTTTTCACAAGTAAAACTCACAGTTCTAAATGATTCTCATTTTGACTCTCTATTCTTTTCCATTTCTCATTAGAAAATTAAGTATAAAGTCTAATAAGATGAAGTTTTAGTAATATAACTTCCAAGAGAAACTTTTCATAACCAATGTACTTGTCTTCTAAATATTAGGCTGCATGTTGTAACACACTTCATTAAATATGAAACATCTACAGGTTGAATATCCCTTATCCCATTTCAGAATTTTCTGGATTTGGAAATATTTACAAATATAGAATAAGATATCTTGAGTATGGGACCCAAATCTAAACACAAAATTCATTTATGCTTCACATATACCTTATACACATAGCCTGTAGGTAATAATATTTTTAGTGTGCGTGCAATTTAAAATAACCCATCACATAAGGTCAAGTGTGAAATTTTTCATTTGTGGCAACATTGGAGTTCAAAACATTTGATTTGGCAGTATTCCAGATTTCCTCATTAGGATACTCAATCTGTACTAAAAATCTGTGATTCTTACCATTAAGGATATCACAAACTCCCTTACAAATCTGATGAGAGCAAATAATTTCAGAGAATTCATAGATGCCTTAAAACCTATATATGTGGGTGGTCAGTTAGTGGGAAAAATGGAGTCTGAAATCATCCTAAGAACATATGAAAACTTAATACATGAGCAAAAGAAGGATTAAAACATAGTGGGAAAAATGGATTATTTGGTAGTACAATCTTTACCAGAAATGACTATTCATTTAGAGAAATTTCAATAAATCTCTACAAACATATGAATGGTTTAAAGAGCTAAATGTAAAGAATAAACTATAAAATACTATAATCAAATACAGAGAACATACACAATCTTGGTTCAGGAACCTAAAAATATTACTTGCTTAAATTGATAATTTGTGTAAATGTTAAACCTTCTGTACCAGCAAAACATACCATAATATACAGACAAATGACAGAATTAAAAGAAATATAGATGTAAGACATACAGGGTTAGTATTTTAGTATTTAAAAAAAAAACAAACTAAAAAGTAGTAAACTACTGATAGAAAAGTTGACAAAGGAAAATGAGCAAGTAAAAAAGTAATGAACATAAATGTTCAACCTAATTACAAAGTAAGAACATGCAAGTTAAATTAACAACATACTTCACAGCCTCAGACTGACAAAAACTAAAAGCTAATAGCTTACAATGCTTGTGGGTATATTCTGGCAGTATAGATTACTGTAACCTTTTGAAAAATAAAAATTTTAGAAAGTAACAGTTGTGTGCATATGTGTGGTGCTGGGATTAAATCCAGGGATTCTCTATCATCAAGTTATAGCCCCAGTCCTTATTTTTGAGACAGAGTCTCACCAAGCTGCCTAGGCTGGACCCAAACTTGAGATCCTCAAGTCTCCCAGAATTGCTGGGATCACAGGCATGTGCCACTCCCCAACAAAATTACATTTCCTTTGTTTCAGCAATTCCACATACAGAATTTATCCTAGTTAAAAAAAAAATGATATCAATGCAGGAAAAGTTAAACAGACATATAAGGATAGTTCTTATAACACTGTAATACTAAGAAAGAAAAGGAAACACAAAGGTAGGGTAGGTTGAGAAAATATGAATATCCACTACTGATAAAATGGCTTAATTTATGACACACTAATACATGCATACTCCAATTGGAATACTACACAGCTATTAGAATATGTCAAATTTATACACACTGACCTGGAAAGATGTCTACAATATTAAATGAAAATAAGCAAAGTGCATGATAATATGTATATCATGATCTCATATTTGTTTAAAAAAAATAAAAAGGAAAAGGAAACTAATAATGAATTTTTAGGAAGTCCTATTTATATGCCCAATTTCCCAAATAGTTAAAGAATACACCTTAGTAATACACCTATTGCTCCATTAGAGGTCTCAACAATAAGATGTCATTGCCTGATAGTGCCTTTCATCAAGGTGCATTAAAGGCTTTATCAGATATCAGATAATATAATCCTTTGGAATCTTCTACAATGAAAAGATAATAAACAATAAAAACTACTTTTAAGGGCAAAATGTTCAACAGGTTTTTTTGATGCCAAAATAACCGTACTTTTTTAAAAAAAAAATTTTTTAGATGCAGATGGACTCAATACCTGTATGTCTTTATAAGGTATTGAGGATCAAACCCAATATTCACACATGCTAGGTGAGCACTCCACCACTGAACCACAACCCCAACCCTAAACATTTTAAAGTTGCAATTTCACACACAGAAAACAATCGAAGATCATCTTCTCTAATAGCAGAAATAAGGTATTTCAGTCATGTCACTGGGTAATATGATTATGTTCATTACATGGACACAAAAAAGGGGCAGACATTAAACCAATTCCTTTGTGTAAGAAATTGAATTTTCGCAGAATGATACTCATTCTTAGCAATAAATGTATTGTATTACTATTTAAAAATTCTATTCAACTTTATCTCAGTATAATATGAATATAAAGTTTCAAGTAGCCTGGCTTAGTTAAAGGAGCACTTGATTTGGAATCTGACATATCTCAGTCCCAATCCTGGTTCTGCCACTTACTAGTGATATGGTTTTGGGCAAGTTATATAATCTCCCAGCCTATTCCTGGGGCAGGGCTGCAAAAATAGTTTTCTAAGGTGTTCTTGGAAAATAAAGAGTAGTACAGATGAAAAGTGTCTAGTGACAAAGTCTATCAAAATATGCGGCCTTCTTGCCTTTCTTTCCAAAGAGGTCAGATTACTAACTGGCAATTTCTTTTTCAGTATTGCCTTTTAGAAGACTCCAAAAACAAAAAAGAAAAAAGCAAGCACAGTGGAGCACATTTGCAGTTTATTCAGGAGGCTGAAGGCTGAGGCAGGAGAATCACTTGAGCCCAGGAGTCTGGGGTCAACCAGGGAAATATAGATGTCTTTTTCTTTAAAATTAAAAAAAGAAAAATCAAAAGACTGCTAAAGCTTTTATAAAGTTCTACATTTTATTTGCCACGTGTTTGCATTTTTCTTTAAGTGTTTTTATTTGCGACTCTTTTCCTTGGATTAGTTTTGAGATTTATTTTGATGCCTACTTACTGTTTTTGATACAATTATTTATTTTGATACATACTTACATATTTCTGGTGGAATTTTCTTTAAATCATAAGAAAGCACATTATGTTCTACCTGTTGCATTCGACAACTCCAGGTAACTTTCCTTTTAAAATCATTCACTGTTAAGTCTGTGGAAACCACTCTCAAGTCTTATGGGGAAAAAAAAGTGTTAGGCAAGGAAGAATATCAAAACCTGAAATCATTCCAACCCACAATAATATGTCTCAAAATTAACTCCACAGAATTCTAAATAGCAATATAAAAAATAAGTAAAAATTTTTATTCTAATATAACTTTAAAGTACTTCTAAGAGAAGTCAATGTTTTTTCCGTAAAGGTAGATAATTAATAAGGCCAGAATATGACTGAATGGATGGACAGAATGGATAGAATATGACTAAATGGATCCAAACACAAAGAAAAACATTCTGTCCAATTTCCAATACTTATAGTGATTTTTCATGATACAAAACACATTAATAAAATCAAAAGAATTAACTCACATTAACTTATTAACTAATTTTACTTTAGTAAGTAAATAAATTGAATAACTTCGAATTATACTATAAAATTGTGGACTCAGAGTATTTTAGCTTCTCTTTCAAAGTTGCACTTCAAATTTATTTGATGATTTTTAATACACTGCTCTTTTAAATGTCTTCAAGTCTTTTGCAAAGTCTACCAAAATTGCAAACAGCTACTATATGGAAAATTACAATTACTTTCTGGTACATTTTTTCTAAAAAATTAATCATCACCCACAACAGAGTCCAGCTGTTCCCCACATTTACTCCTTAGTTTAAATTACACTGCTGAAGGTACTTTTTTGCTTGCTTTTCAAAATGTGTTTGAAATGATGGTGAGGTGAAAGCTTATGCAAAAACCACTTCACATTATTTTTCCATATTCAAATTACAACCTCTTGAGCTGATTTTAAGTGCCATGTACATTTTCAAATCAAAATTCATCACTGTCATTCGTAAAAACTCCTCTCCAGCCTGAGGTCTTCCAAATGTCAAAGTTCTCCACTAATCGAGAGTGCCTATTATTCGTTCTTTCTACTGGTCTTTCACAATTTTACACTCCAGCTTTTTGTATTTCAGAGCCCTTCGCTCATAAAAGCACCATTAACTGTTTAAGGTACTTAACTTACGGTTAACTTTCCGCACTATCTTACTTTTTCTTTCATAAACTTCACTATAATCCCCCTTCAGCGTTCCTTCATCTTCTAAATGCACACCCACACTACCGCTAAGTAATGTATATACACATACAGCCTATCCGGAAGCCCAAATTAATCAGTTTAGCACAACTAATAATTTAAATCCCCGGATGCCTCTATCAGGTACTTCACAGAAGCTTTTTACTTGCGTTCCCGTCCTACCGGGTCAGCTCACCTCTAAGATTAATTGTAATGGCTCTTGGTGCCCCCAGCACAAGTGTAATTCGCTATAGTGTATTTCTTTTTACTCCCCACCTTCCCTGGCGTCTCCTTAAATTTCTGAGCATCTTAGTGTACCTCCCCCCACCCCCGCTGTCCCCCAGATTCTGTACCTAGGTGTCCATATCTCAAATTAGAATGCCCCTCGCCTGATATTGCCGGGGTTTGGCTGTACTACTTCTAAGAGAACGCGCGAGCTTTTCTCTCTCCTCCAGAAGCACCCGCTCCCCAGAGTTCGGTCCTCTTTCGCTCTCTCTCCATGAAATGCCTACTTTACCTCTGCCCCATGACCTAGAGTCCAGCCTGCTACTCAAGCTAATTCACCCAGTTCTTGGCGCTTATGCTCTCGATGCCCCCAGTCCCAGCTCTCTTTGAAACCTCTCAGCCCCGAAGCCAGAACCCAGGTTAGATGAACGCCCGCTGCTCCAGTTGCAGTGCCTCCCCGGCCGGCCCCTTCCACACCGCTCAGCCCCTAGCGGCTCGGCTCCTCACCTAGCTTCGACCGGGACTCCTCCAGTTTCTGAATCTGGTTCTCCAAGAAGAGCATTGCTACCGCGAAGGCCACCACCGCCAGCAGCTGCAACTTGGGCGGCATCATAATCCTGAGGAGCCCCATGAAACCCGCTGCTCGGGATCAAGACATACCGCGGGGGGCGGGAAGCGGGGTCCCGGAGGCGAGGGAGACACCGGGAGGAGTCCACCAAGCCGGGAGAGAGGCGAGAGAGCGCCACACGGAGAACCACCGCAGCGACCCCCCTTCTCGCCGCTCGGGTCCCCCGCCCCCAGGCGCCAAGCACCAGCGCCGCCGGTGCCCGCTTCTCCACAGCCGACTCAACGGCCGCCCCCTCCAAAAGCCCGCGCAGCAAACAGCGCGAAGCGGCTGCCGGGCTCTCTACAGCCTCAGTTCCCGACCCCCGCGCCCGCCCGCCTGCCTGCCTGCCCGCCTCCCTCTCTTCTTTCCTTCCCTCCCTCCTTTGCTCGCCGCCGCGCGTTCCTCCACCAGCGCTGCGGCTGCGGCTGCGCTGCCCTCGGCCCCGCCCCCTCCCATCCCCCTCCGCCACCTCGCGCACGCATCTACGTACGCTGCTCGGCAACCAGAGGCCCCGCCCCCTCCTCCCAGTAGGCTGTATTCATTGGCCGGAAGAACCCTAGTGTTTCGCTGTCGATTCGGTTTACGGTTGGATTATTTTGCCACGGGGGTTCAACCAAGGCGGCATTCGATTGGGTAAACCTGGAGAAGGAGGTAGAAATGAAACTGGCGAAGGCGGGGTTTCTTGGCTGCTGGACGAAATGTCGTGAATGAAAGGAAGGAGCCCGGAGAAGCACAGAAATGGGGAGTTTAGGAAAGTGCCTGATTTGGATAATTGAAAGCGGCCAATGACTGTCTTTATACTCGATTACCGTTAAGCTTTCATGTGTCCTTAGTTAATACTTGTCCCTTCAGAATGAAAGATTTGATGGCAGCGGCCTTTCGTGGCCCTTTTTTGATCAGGCTCTGAAGTGGAATGCCCCTAGCCGAGGGGTCCTCTGAACAGCCGGAGATTTACGATAGAGGATAGCGATGGCGGCTGAGCGAGGTGGATGGTTTGGGCGAGCGTTTGGGCTGCGGTTGCTGTTGGCGACTGTGCTTCAAACGGTGAGTGTAGGTCACCTCCGCGGCTGCCTCAGGGCGAGGAGAAAGGAATGCCGAGGAGGAGGGCAACATTCGGTCCGGTTTGGGAGCCTCTCTTGAGGGGGAGGATTGGGCTTCCCTGGTGCTGTGGCCGGAATGCGACGTGGCTTAATTCCTGGTTGAGTATGTAGAGGCGGTCTTCCCCCGATTGTCTTGGGTAGTTTCCTCTTACATAGCTCTAGCTAAAAACGATTTGTAAATCAAGGTGGGGAGGGGAAGCAGTAAAGCTTGGACAGGAGTGTTTCTTTGTTTCATTTTGTTTTTTAAAGCGGGCACACCTTATTGCGAGGCTCCCAAATCTTAAACGGAAAACCAGGTTTTTGGTAATAGTGAACTGCTTCTCTTACTTTCTCTTTCTCACTCTACTCTTGGGCCTGCGCGTACACACCAGTATAATCAGTATTTTTATTTTGTTTATCTCCGTTAACAAAGTATACGGGTTCTTAATCTTTGTCGAAGACAATCCCAATTTTTTCTTTTTTTATTGCTTACAAGACAACTAGATATTGGTTAATTCCTGAAAGAAGTGTACAAATCTTGTTTTGCTATATTAATAATAAAGCTTCAGGCACTGTTCTGAGGGCTTTGATATTCATTATTTCAGTTTAATTCTTAAAGTATTCTCTCCTGAGGCTGCTGAAAAGTTTTCTCCTAGGATTGCTGCTTTAATTGTGTTATTCAAGATTTGTGGAAGTTGGGCATCACTTTCAGGAATTTGGAAGCAGCTTACCTGTTTGCTTTAGCCACCTTGAGGAAAAGGTGGATTCTTATCTAATTAACAATTTACTACAGTACTTTTATTCATGTATTTCAGCGCTTTAGAAATTACTGGAACATCCTTCCCTAAAGTTTGTATTCTTCAAGGTTTTTTCCCCATCTTAGGTCATTTGAATTCACCATCACCACCACAGAAGGATAAAAAGGAATATTTCAAGCTTACTTCTCCCAATTCACTCTCTGGCTTTCAGTTATCTGTGGCTGTGTAACTATCCTCCAAATCTCAGTGGTTTAAAAACAATGATTTCTCACCATTCTGTGGCCCAGAGAGCAGTTCCTCTGTTAATTTCCCTTGGCCTCATTTATGAAGTTTTGAACTAGTAGGTTAGCAGAAGTGATCAGTTAGAGGGTATCACCATCATTCATAGTTGGTGCTGTCAAGTAGGACCTCTTTGTTCTTTATGTGAGTTGTCATCCTCCAAAGGCTAGACCAACTTTTTTTTCCTTTCATTCTTATGCAGTGCTCCAAAATAGCAAAACCTTAAAATGCATCCTTGCCTTGCCTTGGAAATCACATTATCATTTCCACCATGTAATACTTATTGAAGTAAGTCACAAGACCAACCCACTTTTCAGGAAAAATAACCTGCCTATGTAGGAAGAGTGGCAGAGTCACATTTCAAAGAAAAACACATATTCATATTTATACAGGAATTTTGGGCCATTGAACAGTGTACAACGAACGGAGTGACCATTCACAGAATCCAAGCCAAAACCTTGGATAACATCCTTGATTTCTTATCCCTGTATATCCCACACTTAGGAATTACAACATCTTACTGGTTTTTACTTCCTAAATATCTATGAAATCAGTCCACTTAATAATCCTCTAGTCAGGCCCTGGGCATCTTTTCTTAGAAGTAACAGCTTCCTGCTGGGTGTGGTGGTACACACTTGTAATCCAGCAACTCTGGAGGCTGAGGCAGAAGGATTGCAAATTCAAGACCAGCCTCAGAAATTAGCGAGGCCTTAAGCAACTTATGGAGACCCTGTCTCAAAATTAAAAAATGGAAAGGGTTGGGGATGTGGCTAGTGGTAAGCACCTGTGGGTTCAGTCCTCAGTGCCAAAAAAAGAAAACAGCTTCCAGTTTTACCCTTTGAATTTTTATGTCTATGTTCAAAATGAAACGGTTGGCTTTGCCAGCTTCCAAGTTGCCTAGGACAAAAATAGGTCAATTTGAATTCTCTTTCCTTTCACTCTCTGAATCCAGTTAGTAATTAAGCCCTTAAATCTTCAAGTCAGCTCACTTAATTCTATTTCTGCAGATAATTCTTAAATTTAAGCCACTATCTTTGCTTGCTTGTACTCATAACAAAAGCTTCATTAATCAGTTTCTCCATATAACTTTCTCTCTTTCTAATCCAATCTCTATAGTACATTCAGATTGATCTTTCTAGCTGGGCATGGTGGCCACATCTATAACCCTAGCTACCTAGGCTGCTTAGGAGTACTCCAAATTTGTAGCCAACCTGGGCAACTTAGTGAGACTCTCAGCAGCTAAGCAAGACCCTGTCTCAAAACAAAACAAAAAAATGAGTGGGAATGTAGCTCAGTGATAAAGTACCCCTGGGTTCAATCCCCAGTACCAGAAATAAAGTTTAAAAAAGACCTATAAGTTTCCTCAAAGGTACCAGTGAAGAGACTCTGTGTGTGTGTGTGTGTGTGTGTGTGTGTGTGTGTGTAGGTATGAATAAGTATAATATAACAATAAATAATGCTTGGACAAGAAAGGAATGCAGTCTCTTAGATTTTCAGCTGTACATTGAAATGGAGAAGGTTAAGTGGTTATCCCAGTCAGGACCATGTCCTTAGAATCTTGTTTTTCTAAGGTTGTTCGATGCTACTATTTGAATCAAGTTGTCTTCAGACTTCAAAATACTTATGCTGGGACTGGAGATATAGCTCAGTTGGTAGAGTGCTTGCCTCACAAGCACAAAGCCCTGGGTTCAATCCCCAGCACCGCAAAAAAAAAAAAAAAAAAAAAAACTTACGCTGCTTATCAGCTATTCATTAAATGCCAGAATAAAACCAAATAGCATAATTACAGAATTATTTGTTTGAGTTGCTCATTTTGGTAAATGTGGTTGGTTGCAGTTTCTTAAATTTCTTAAATGATTCAGTTTTATCATGTGTTTCAGTTATGGTGGCTACAAATTACGCTAAAAATTAGTGTTTTAAAGTAATTGTTTATATTGCCTTCAGGCCCAGTGGGTCAGACAGGCACAGCAGGGATCTCGGACCTCAGCTTAAAGGCTAGGACCTGAAATCCAAAGACTCTTTCCACATGTCTGTTAGTTGGTGCTGGTTGTCAGCTGGAGGGGATCTCAATTGTTCTCTGCATGGGCCTATCCCTGTTGTTTCTTTAGTTTAGGCTTCTTTATAGCATGGCGACTAAATTCCAAAGTTGATATTGAGAAGGAGAGAAGGAGTCTGTTTCTTTTTTTTACAATCTGCCCTCAGAATCACACAGTATCTCTTCTTTTATGCTCTTGGTCAGAACAGTCACATCCTCTCCTCAGATTCATGAGTAGGGATTATAGACCCCCATCTCAGTGGAAGACCATTCACATTATCAGAAGAACAGGTGAGATAATTTGTACATATTGAAGCAGCCATCTTTGGAAAATATAATCTACACATTGTTATACTTGATTTTCAAATTAACCTATGCAGTAGATCTTGCAGATCATTTTGCTAATGGAGTAATTACCCAAAATACTAGGATATTAGGAAGTGTCTGCTAGTTAAACTAGAGGAATCAACCAGACAAAATGACCTGTAAACTCATAGGTGTCTTCCACCTAGCTGAGATACATTCCCTATCTGGAAGATGATGTACATTCTTCATCTTTACATAGATAGGGCTGGATGAGGTAGAGGATTGGTATTTTGAGTTGGTAGTAGTTTCATTGGGAAATGCCCCTGGATTTTAATCTACCCAGTCAGTTTAGAAAAGTGTTGATAAACTATAGCTAGTGGACCAAATCCAGACAACCTTGTTTTTGTAAATAAAGATTTATTAGACACAAGCATACCCAAATATATTGTTTATGGCTGCTTTTGTTCTGCCATAGTTTAGTTGAGTGTTTGCAACAGAAACCGTATTGCCACCAAAGCCTAAAGCTTTCTGACTCTTTGTTAAAGTTTGTAGACATTAGGGTGGAATATCAACCAATTGAAATCAATCTGAAGTTCTCCCAGTTGAGGCTGTGGTTTTGACCAGTTCATTTATTGAGCAAACATGTAAGAACTGTCACAAGTGCTAGAAATAGAGAAACAACTTAATGCTTGCCTTCAGAATAGTTCATAGTAGTTTTGGAAGATCTTAGGTTTACATTAGTTCAGTGTTACAGATGACACTATTTTACAGCTATGCACAAATTTCTTTCTCAGGAAAGTACTATGGCTAAAGATTGAGATTTTTTTTTTTTTTTTTTTTCTTGGTGTAGTTTCCTGGGAGAGAGATAGTGGTTGGGTTCTTTGAAATAAGTAGGAATTGCCAGACATGGTGGTGCACACCTGTAATCCCAGCAACTCAGGAGGTTGAAGCAGGAGAATTGAGAGTTTGAAGCTAGCTTCAGCAACTTAGTGAGGCCTTAAGCAACTTAGTGAGACCCTCTCTCAAAATAAAAAATAAAGGGCTGGAGATGTGACTCAATGGGCAAGTGTCTCTGAGTCCAATTTCTGGTATAAAAAGAAGAAGAAGAAGTAGGAATTAACATGGTAAAAACATGATAAAAGGGCCTTTAGATATAGGAAAAAGTATGAACAAATTTGTATAGAGTAGGAGTTTTATACTTCAAGTACCATAGGAATTCATTATAGCTAGCTAGTCAGATCGGATTGGGGAAGTAGTGGAAGTGGGGCTAGCAGTGTTCATTTAAGCCACTGAGGCAAAAAGAGATTTGAGAACTCTTTAAGAGACAGAATTGTGAAAATGTTTTAATTAATTGGTTGTGAGAATAAAGTAGAATAAATGATTACTGACCCTGAGAAACGAGGTGGTCTGGAAAATGGTGCATTTTTACTAAGATACTGAATACATTAAAAAAGCTAGACTTAAGGGAAAAAGATAAATTCCACTGTTGTGGAGATTTTGAATTTGCAGTGAATATGCAGCATCTGAATGAGACCTCCAGTGGGCTGTTGGCTTTAGAAACTTGGTACTCAAGAAAAAATTTGGGAGTTTTCAGTAAATGATATTTGAAGCCATGGATAAAGATGCAGTTGTCCATGAAAGTATGTAAAATGAAAATTGAGCCAAAAACAGAACTGTGGGAAGCAACAGTGTTTAGAGATGCAGAGAAAAAAGAAGAAAAGTAGAAGCACCTATGAAAGGATCAGCCTAAGCAGAAAAGGTGTGGGTTATCTGCATTTGATGATTTTTGGCAAATTTAGTGGAATGGTAGAAACCAGAAACCAGGCTGTAGTAACAATTTCAAAATAACAATAATGTGATGAGAGCAATTACAACACTTAAAGTTTGTATATACTGTAGGATTGAGTTGTCAATGAAATGAAAACCCTGTATGAGAGAAGATAGAATACAAAGGACAAGTAGAGGGTTGGCCTTGAACAAATGGAGATATAGCACATTCACTTAGAAATGAAAGAAGAATGGATGAGGGAAGAGAGCTAATATTTTTGAAAGTCTGCTTTTGTCAGTCATTCTGATTGTTTATTTTACATAAATCATTTTGTTTGATCTTTACAGCAATCCATTTTGTATAGAAAATATTGCTCATTCCTTTATCAATGAAGAAGTTAACACTTAGGGAGGATAGCTTGCCAGTCACACTTCTTGTAAATTGTGAAGCTGGTACCTAAAACCAAAAAGTTTGATTTCTGATGTGCTCCTGCTTCTCCCACCCCATCCATTGGTTTTGTTGTTGTTGTCGTTTCCTTCTGCTGAATGTGTCTGTAGATAAGTTAATGTTATTCCATAGATTCCATATAAACAGGTGCTAAGTTCTTAAACAGGAATTATTTTTTCTTACAAGGAAATTCCTTTTTTAAAACTACTGAATGTTTATTAAAGGATATGTGGTACATGTGTCATGAAAACAATGTATCTTTCTGAGCACAGTGGTTCACACCTGTAATCCCAGTGACTCTGGAGGCTGAGGCAGGAGGGTGGCAAATTCAAGACCAGGCTCTGATTTAGCAAGATCCTGTCAGAATTTTTAAAAATGGATGGAGACATAGCTCAGTGATAAAATGCTCCTGAGTTCAATCCCAGTACCCACCCACCCCCCAAAAAATATATATATATATACACATATATATATCTTTTTTGTTAGTCCTTAGTTGAACCAAAAATTCATGTACAGTTATAGAGTTCAAAAACACTGAAGAAGTTGACTCCAGTTAACATTTCAGTAACTCATTTCCAATCTATTAAATCTTGACATCATTAACCTCTTTTGGAAGTTTTATAATGTAAATATGGAATTGTGACTTATCCTTCATTTGTATTTTCAGGTGTCTGCTTTCAGGGCAGAATTTTCATCAGAGGCATGCAGAGAGTTAGGCTTCTCTAGCAACTTGCTCTGCAGCTCATGTGATCTTCTTGGACAGTTCAACCTACTTCAGCTGGATCCTGATTGCAGAGGATGCTGTCAGGAAGAAGCACAATTTGAAACCAAAAAGGTACTGCTTTCTATTGTATCTATTCCATTAGATGGTTTAGTTGGGATAATTTGATTAAATTGCTTAATCAGCTTAAGCATAAAGAGTTTTCTTACCTTTACATTTTTTATTAAAATTTAACTGATTTCTTGCTTGTCTCACTGGCATAATCAAAGCCATTACAAAAGAAATGTGTGGTTACTGGGTTTCCATTCCACTGTGGTTGTTCAGCACAGTGGGAAACAGAATCTCCGTAGCATGCCTGGATCCCATACTTCTCCAAGTCAACTTCTGACCAAATGAAGGCAAAAAGAATCATCAGTTAAATACTTTGGTGCATTTGTAACAAGAAGTCAGTTTTATGATGAAATTTGAGGTGAAAGCAAGGCACATAATACCTGGCATATAAGTCTAGGCAATAAATTATAATTCTAAATGTGGTTAACAGGGCTGAGAGTATAGCTCAGTGGTAGAGCATTTACATAGCATTTGTGAGGCCCTGGGTTCAATTCGCAGTACCAAAAAAAAAAAAAGGTGGTTAACAATTTTTGACATACACACCTATTATTAATCATTCTGGATACTTAAACTCACCTTTAGTATTTGAAAACTGAGTCAAGGATAGGTCGTTTTACCCAACAAAATCTTTTGAGTGTACTGTTCAAACAAATAGTGAACTTGCTCAAGTTTTAAGTCTTTTCATTAAAACCCTTAGATTTCTTTAAATTTTAAAGTAGTCTGAAAAGATTATTTATTTTATCTATATAAAACTAAATAAAGGTTAGGCATGTTGGTGCACACGTAATCCCAGTGGCTCTGGAGGCAGGAGGATCTGGAGTTCAAAGCTTACCTCAGCAAAAGCAAGGTGCTAAGCAATTCATTGAGACCCTGTCTCTAAATAAAATACAAAAATAGGGCTGGGAATGTAACTCAGTGGTCAAGTGCCCCTGAGTTCAATCCCTCGTACCCAAAAGAAAAAAGTGAATTAGGGGTTGGTGGCATAGCTCAGTAGTAGAGTGTTTGCCTAGCATTCATAAGGCCTGTGTTCAATTCCCTGCACCCCCCCAACAAAAAAAAAAAAAGATCTCTGGGTTGAGAAAAGAATTTTAGCATCTTTCTACTAAGTTTCCTCTTAGTGTTCTCTTTCACTTGTATATGCTGAATTTCATTTGAGGTGTTTGTAAACATTTAAAACAGTAAGTATATTTTCTCATGATTAAGTAGCTAAGGTTTATTTCTAACACTGAATACATTTTTGTAGTTCTAAAAGAAAAACAAGCAGCCAAGGGTGATGGCACATACCTGTAATCCCAGCTACAAAGGAATCTGAGGCAAGAGGATCACAAATTCAAGTCCAGCCTGGTCCACTTAGTAAGACACTCTCTCAAAATAAAAGATAAAAAGGGCTGGGAATATAGCTCAGTGGTAGAGCACCCTTGGGTTCAATCCCCACTACTGCAAAAAAAAAAAAAACATGCCAACAGCTTTTAAAATGTTAGTATTAAGCCCAGCCAACATTTAACACGTGACTTCTCAATTTCTCAGTATCATAAACTTGAAATTTTCAGTGTCCCAAAGACTCCAGTTTGATGTTTAGATTGACATAGTTTATGTTTAGATTTCCATACATGTAAGTTAGTCTTTATTGTATGAAAATAAAATCTAACAAGTATTAAAACTTGATTTTAAATACATTTAAAACATAGGATTTAGCTAGTTTGATGTGAGCCCATCCCCTTTTGATGAGATATACATGTGGACAGATTGCTTGTGCTAGGGCTCAGAACCAGGAAATGGATTCCAGATCCCACCAGGTGGAAGAAAATGCAAGACACAGTTAGAATAGTAGACATGTTTTTTTCAGAGGTGACTCCATCCTCCAGCTTCACCTTTAGCCCCCAGCCAGTTCCATTTTGCCTCCATTAGTCCCCAGTCTTTTCACTAGGCCTTTTTTTATATACAGTTCCAACTAAAGAAGGCACACTGCGAACAGTTTAGGCATATGTTCGCAAGTTAATGTTTATGACCTTGCATATATACGCTGATTCAGAGTGTTTCTAGCCTTGACTAACCATAACAAGCCAGTTCCTAGCCCTGGCTACACACTGAAAGCATAACAGCCTGCCGGAAGCCTCAGTGAGGGAGCCTAAAACTATAGCCATTTTGGGTCTGACCCGATGTTACTGAAAGAAACTTTTTGAGTGATCATCTCCTTCTTGTTCTATGGACCATTGATTATTCATCAGAATCCCACATTTAAAAGGTTCTATGGACCATACTAGTCATTGAACAATGATTATTCATCAGGACCCAACTTTGAGTAACAAAGGCTATTTTACAACAAACCATCAGTAACCCACACACTCCCCTAAACTACACTTTGACATACAATATGTTTAAGCTATAAACCAAATACATATAAAACCTAATTTTATTTATTGTCTTTTCTCAGTACTGAAGGTCTACCCAAGGATAAGGCCAGTCATTTTTGGTAATGGTGACTCATTTTACTATTTCAATTTAGCCTTTTATAGCCAGCACCATAAAATTTTTGTTTGAAAAATATATATATTCCTAATAAAAGCATAAAGTGTCTGAAATCCTTAAACATTCTGTCAGTAGATGTTGCTTTTTTTTTTTTAATTTGGTCTTAGGCTCCTCCTCATTTTGATCATAAAGGATCTGCATCTCAAATATTACTGAGAATGAGGTTTTGGTTTTGGTTTTTGATGGAACCCAGGGGCTCTTAACCGGTGAGCCACATTAAGCTATTAACTTCTCCAGTAGTTGAATGAATGGATTGGTGCCCTTTTTATTTTGAGACAGGGTCTCACTTAGTTGCCGAGGCTGGCTTTGAACTTGCAATCCTCCTGCCTCAGCCTCCCAAGCTAGAATGAGATTATTGTTCAACTATTTTATTGTTGTTTTAACTATCTTTGCTCACAAGTACATACCTAAGTATGATTTGTAAACATTAATAACGATATTAATTGTAAAACAAAACAAAAAAAAAATTTGTGGCTTAAAGAAAAAATGTAAACTAATAAAACTATTTGAATTTTAATACTATTTTTAAATAGTTAGTGTTATGGTTTGGATGTGAGGTATCCCCCAGAAGTTCATGTGTGAGGTAATGCAAGAAGTTTTAGAGGAGAAAGGATTGGATTATGTGAGCCTTAACCCAGTCAGTGAATTAATCCCTTGATAATTTAAGTGAGTAGTAACTGAAGACTGGTAGGTTGTGGCTGAAGGAGGTGGGTGGGTCATTAGGGGTGTGCCTTTAGTGTATATATTTGGTATCTGGCTAGTGGAGTCTCTGCCACTTCCCTCTGCCACACTCCTCCTCCATGATATTCAGCCTCACCTTGAGCCCTGAGGAATGGAGTTGGCTATCTGTCGACTGAGACCTCTGAAACGTTGGTCTTCTCAGGTCTTTTAGTCACAGCAGTAAAAAAGCTAACTAAACCAGTATTTACTAAGTATAAATTACTTTAGCTTTCTATAAAGAATCTGAAGATGGAAGAGAAAGCATCAAAAAGATAACCAGTCCCATTGAGTAAAGTTCTTCCCATTGATCTTATATTTGAACTTCTTTGACCAACAGTCTTAGCTGCCTGGTTTAGAGACAGTAGTGAATATTTTGACACATGAGCTCCACATTTGAGCAGCAATACTAGGGAGAGGAGACAGCTAGAATTCCGAACCTTAGGTATGTATCTTGTAGTCAGTGTCTGTCTGTCTGTCTTTCTGTCTGTCTGTCTCTGTCTCTCTCTCTCTCTCTCTGTCTCTCTGTCTGTCTGTCTCTCTCTCTCTCTCTCTCTCTCTCTCTCTGCTTTTACATGTTCTTTACTTCATTGCTGCCTGGCTTTTTCCTTGAGGTAAGAAAAAGAAGCTGCATCATACAGCTTCCTTTCCACTGGAAAAGAACTAATTCTTCCTTGTTTGTATTTTTTAAATTTTTTCTGCAAGGACCAGTTATTACCTGAGTTATTGTTAGGATTGTAGAATAATGGAAGAAGCTATTAACTTCTCCAGTAGTTGAATGAATGGATTGGTGCACTAGGAAACAACAGATGAAGCAGTTTTCAGGAGTGGAAGTATGGGAATAGACACTATGTAAACAATCCCATGGACATGTTGTATTTTTATTCCTCAATTACTACTACTCAATTACAACTCAACTTGAATTGTTTTTGAAGACTTAGTCCTAGTGTTTCCCTTTTCTGAGAAATCTAATTTCTTCTACCTTACCCACCAGCACTACCACTCCCAAGTTGTTAGCTATACCTCCATACCATATCTTTTGTTTTGTTTTTCTTTCCTTCCCAATAAATTATACTCTTTGAAGTCTAAAGACTGTTTTATGATGTGTTCATAAATTCACAGCCTTTAGCACACATAATTTCATAAGTTTTTGTCCTCGAATAGGCTGTTTTTACTAAAAACAAGTTAGAAAAGGTGATTTTTAAACTTATGTTAAAATATACTCGCACTTTATAATCGCTTCATAAATACCTTTTTCATACATTTCATTTACATATCCTGAAAGATTTAAAATTTTGAAAGAATAAGAAAATTAATCTCCATGTTGGCAGTTATCCATTGGAAACATTCTTTAGTTATAATTATCTATCTACAAGTATAGATCCCTCATTTTTACATTTTATTTAAAAGGATATCATAAGCACCAGATCTACCTAAAAAGAGATATGTTGATCTTAGCACTTTTTACTGATTCTAATCTGACCATTAACCTTAATTGATTTTTTTTAAGTATATGCAACTTTCAGATTAAAATAGTTAACTGGGATTTTCCTGAAAAAAAACATAAATCAGGTATTTTTCTGTTAAGGATTTTTAAGCTTTTATTTTTTAAGATTTATAAAATTAAAACAGAACTTCAAAGATGCAGTATTTTTCTCATCTTTTTGTAATCTTGCTAATTCTGTGACCTTTAACTTGTTATGGCATCTGGATTCTTTTTTCCCTCTCTCTTCATTCGTTTAATGTTTTCATTTCTTAAAATTTTGTCTTCTTTCAGACATTGTTATTGTAGAACTTTTGCATTTCTTCTTAATTATATGCCCCTAATTCTTTAGCTAACTCCTGTTCTGGTTTTGTTTTGGTTTTTGGTTTTTGGTTTTTGTTTTTGGCTTTACTTTGGTTAACCAAGATCCTTGTAGTATTATTGTTTCTTTGGGTTTTTTTTTTTTTTTCTTTTTCTTTTTTTTTTCTGTGTGTGTGTTGGGGGGATAGTCTCACCAAGTTCCCAAGGTTGGCCTCGACCTTGGGACTCGATCCTCCTGCTTTACCCTCCCAAAGAAGCTGGGATTACAGGCATGTGCCATCACACCCAACCAAAAAAAGTTTTAGCACTTTTATTCTTGGATTTACATACACCTAGTTTTAGAACTGCTATTCTAAAGGTCAAGCTTGTTACCAAATCAGAGCAACATAAGATTATGTGTTTAGCTTAATTATTCATCCGTACAACTCAGTAAGCAAATTATTTCAACTTAACTTGCTATTCATTCTGCCTTGATTAAATTAGGGAGTTTAGAGTAGTAGCCAAGACTCTGATTCTACAACCAGACTACTTCAGTCCAAATCCTCTCTGCTACTCAACTGGTTTTCTTGGGCAGATTAATTGATCACTGTGACTATTTCCTTATCTGTAAATTGAGAATAATAATAGTTCCTATTGAAGATTAAATGAGTTAAAACACATATCCTGTTTAGATTATGCGTGGCACATACAGGTATTAGGTAAATACATTTGCTGCTGGTGGTGATGACCAGTTGTAATATCTGTAGTTGTAGTATCCATCTGGTTTGCTGGTGAAAAGGGCAAAGAAAAAGTGAAAAAATTGAAGAACTCAGAAAGTACCATAATAATGATGATTATTGGCAAAATAGGATTTTAAAATAGGCTAAAAATATCACATGAACTATTGTATTTGCCAGTGATACAAACTTGGAACAAAGATTTGTATTCTGCTTTCTAGCTCCAGCATCAGTTGAAATAAGAGGAAATATTTTATGATAGCAGAATTAGTAGCATGAAACATCCTATTTGCAACTGCATATTCATATGAAACAAAATACAGATATAAATTATGTCAAGCATAATCCTAGATTTTAACTGACATTTTATTAAGGAAAATACTGTAAATTTGAACCTTAAAAATTTGTGCCATCTTGGTCATTTTTAAGTGTATGAAAGATTGCATTTTGAAAAAAAAAAAATTTTACTACAAAACTTTTTTTTTTAAGTTTTCCAAAAATTGGGCCTTTTTTTTTTTTTTTTTTAACCCAGTGCAGAGGATTCAACCCAGCTTCCTTGCAGATGCTAGGCAAATAATGCTACTGAGCACCTCAGATCTCTTAGGATAAACCTATTGTGAAAATTGAAAGAGACCATATTTTAAAGTAAATTTAGAATAAAATATACACTGTTGATTTTCAAAATCTTTCAGATAGCAGGTCTGTGGAAAGTCTTGCTATTTTTAATTTTTCTATGAATAGTCCTCTGCTGCTTATTTATATTTTTAATCTATCTGGTAACAGATTTCAAAGGTTCAAGATAATTTTGATAGGGAAAAATTTTAAAGTGACTTCTCTTCTTCGTAAAGCAAACGCTACAGATTAAGAAGAGATTTCTTTTGTTTGAGTCTTGGAATATCATGATCTCATTCACAGTACCAATCAAATGCTAGGCTACCTATCATACCGCTACTTATTCTACAACACAGCTCAACAGACAGTTACAGTCTTTGATAAAGGGCCTTTTTTTTCTTTTTCATTTAAAAATCTACTTTCAGAAATAGTAATAAAAATATTTATCTTCAAAATTGTTATAATAGATTTGAATAAATGGAACTAAGCAGTACATAAATTTAAGAATATTGTTAGATCCCCTCTACTTTCCACCCAACTATCTAGTTCAAACTGGAATAATTTTAACCCACCAACTTAATAATAGTAGCATCATCATTTTCAGTGTGTAGTATACTCTGCCTTGAGTTCTTTGGGTTTTTTGGTGCTGGGGATTGAACCCAGGTCCTTAAGCATGGGAGGCAAGCATTCTACCAACTGAGCTATATCCCTATCCCCTTGCCTTGAGATTTAAATGCACTCTGAGCAGGCCAGATACAGTACAAAGGTAATATTAACATGTGTATAGTTGATTAGAAGTTTATCCCCTTCTTTTTGGTAAGAATTTTTAAAAGAGTTGAATTTTTATCTCTGCTTCATTGCTTACTGACTCAGTGACTTTGAGCTAGCAAATACTCCAGAATCCTTAGTTTCATTGTCATAATTACTTTGGCTCACCTTTGGGAAGCAGGGGGGAGTAGATGTGGTGGTGGTATTGGGTACATCAGTATTATATTGATTTCCAGGAGAAAGTCTTAATACAGTCTTACCCCCTTATTGTAGGTATGTATACAAGTTCTATTCATCATCATGGGCTGGGGATGTAAGAGGGCTTGCCTTACATGCACAAGGATCTATTTGTTTTCTTTTTACATATTTTCATTTAACTTTTTAGTGGAATGTTCCTTTTATCTTTGTAGAAGTATTCCCCCAGTGTATTCTTACCTTCTTTAGAATCTAAATTAGGTGATGCAGCAGTGTTCACAGACGAAAACAATGAATTATGAGAGCTCTAACTTCATCAGTGGATTAATATTTTGAATGGATGATTGGATGGTAACAGTAAGCAGGTGGGTGTGGCTAAAGGGAGTAGGTCACTAGGGACTATATCTGTCCCTGGTCCCTTTCCATCTCTCTGTGTTACCCGGCTGCCCTGAGCTGAGCTACTTTCCTCTGCCATGCTCTTCCATGATGGAGCATGCAGAACATGGATCAAAATCTCTGAAATTGTGAGCCAAGATAAATCTTTCCTCTTTTAAGTTGTTCTCAGGTATTTGGGTCACAACCATGGAAAGCTGAGTAACACAATTACCTTGCATGTTTTATAACTTTTCTTCTCAATCCCAAAGCAAAAACAAAAATACAAAAATAAATAGCATTTTAATAGTGTCATAACTGGGCACATTGGTGCACACTTGTAGTCCCAGTAGTTTGGGAGACTGAGGTAGGAAGATGGAGAGTTCAGAGCCAGCCTCAGCAATTTAGCAAGGCCCTAAGCAACTCAGCGAAACCCTGTCTCTAAGTAAAACACAAAATAGGGCTGGGGGTGCCGCTCAGTTGTCATTTGCCCCCGGGTTCAATTCCTGGTGCGGGAAAAAAAAAAAAAAAAAAAAAAAAAAAAAACAAATAGTATCATAGAAACTGGATGGGTGCAGTCTTTTATGCCTGTAATCCCAGACAGGAGAATCACCAACTCAAAACCAGCCTAGGTAACTTAGCAAAACTGTCTAAAAATCAAAATAAAAAATGACTGAGGATAAAATATCGTACAAGTTTTGGCCTTCAAAGAGTTTTCTTAGGCATAAAGTCATTATTGCTTTATGTTTTTTGAGAATTCAGTGGGAGACATCCAAAAATGAGTAGTTTCACTCAAGGGTGTAGTAATAGAGAAGTTTTTTGTTTTTGTTTTTGTTTTTGTTTTTGTTTTTGTTTTTGTTTTTTTGGAACCGGGTTTGAACTCAGGGGCACTTAACCACTGAGCCACATCCCTGCCCTGTTTTGTATTTTATTTAGAGACAGGGTCTCATTGAGTTGCTTAGGACCTCGCTAAGTTGCTGAGAATGGCTTTGAACTCACGATCCTCCTGCCTCAGCCTCCCAAGTCACTGGGATTACAGGCGTGCGCCACCATGCCCGTCGGAGAAGTATATTTGCCAGCTTGCAAAACATATAACCAGATTTTTTTCCCTAATCCTCAGTCTGTGTCCATTGATTTCTAAACAAAAATAGCTTGAGTCAGCATGGGTATGGAAGTGTCAACAAATATGGTTTGCCCTATACATGATAAAAAATCTGCTTTGTGACTTAAACTGTGAGGACTTAACAAAAGGTTAACCTAGATCAGAAAATTTTAGTGCCCTCAGTATTTGTCCATGTGTAAGTATAGCTTACACATAGCATCAGACATTTTTAAAATATCAGAAAATATGGGCATGAACCCGTTGAGGTGAGGCATACCTGTAATCCCAGTGACCCGGGAAACTGAGGCAGAAAGATCACAAATTCAAGGCCAGCCCCAGCAACTTAGTGAGGCCCTAAGCAACTTAGCCAGACTCTTTCTCAAAATCAAAAGAACAGAGGATATAGTTCAGTGGCAAAGCACCATGGGTTCAAATCCCAGTTTAAAAAGAAAAGAAAATATGTTTGAGACAACACATCACTAGACATGGTTTAGGTGAAAATATTTTCCCTGAGTATTAGTTGGCCAAATTTTGCTAAAAATACTTTCCATGTGGGGTGTTTTTCCACTATATGAAAAGAATAAAGTTGATTTTAAGAAATAACACTGGATACAAGTAATATTTCTTATGTATTTGAGTATATAATCATAAATTTTTAAATTTGGATATCAGAATAATATCAGCTAAAATGCTGATATCAGAATAAAATGCTCAGCTTTTTTCATACTAGAGCCATTCTTTGTTTTAAATCTTGTCATTTTATTTAAGGGCAGTCCCTCAGTGGATCAATAAAAATTGTAGTTACTCCTCAGATCTGGAATTTTTTCAGTAGTTGAAATTTTTGCTTTTATTCACCTAAGCATTTTATTCATATTACTACTTAATATGTATAATTAAGTTAATAGTTATATTGAATTGGAATTTTTGGTTATATAAATGTAAATAAAATTATCACATCAGGCAAATAAAAACCACATTTAATCAGGTTTTTTTTAATTTTTCAGTGTTATTGTTGATTGTCTTTAATACTAAAGTTTTGTCTTTAATCAAATAGAGGGTTTATTTTCACCAGAAAGAAATGATAAGTGTACAGAAATAGATGTGCTTATTACCCTTATTTGACTACGGATACATGTATTGAAACATCATGTGATACCCCATAAATATGTACAGTTTTTATGTGTCAATTTTAAAAATTGCATACAGCATATAAATTCAGGTAGTATATATACATATACATATATGTATATATACACACACATATATATATACTTTTTTTTTTCTTTTTTAGTAGTTAGTGGGCATAATACCTTTATTTTATTTTTATGTGGTGCTGAGGATCAAACCCAGGGCCTCACATGTGCTAGGCAAGTGCCCTACCACTGAGCCACAACCCCAGCCCTCAGTTGATTTTGTTTTGTTGTTGTTGGTTTTTTTTTAGGCAAAGCATTTTTAATGTAAGAATGAATGGCTACAAACCATACTTAATAAAAGACTGCTTATACTTAAAGACATACTTAATAAAACACTGCAACATTTGCCTTGCTTTAGTCAGTGATTACTTGGTTTACCTTTTAGAATCAGTTTGATTAGTCTGTTGAACAAAAATCTCCTATTTCATCATTTTGCATGTTTTGCCCTAGTTTAATACAGGGCCCTAGTTTAATTTCTCTCTCACCCATAACTGTATATTAACAACCATTTGGGGAGCTGGTGGTGGTAGTAGTAATACTGGTAGTAGTAGTAGATTAAAATCCTGATGCCTAAATCTTACTTTCAAATACCCTAATTTGTTGATCTGGGGTGGGTTCCATGGTTCAGTAATTTTCAAAACCTTCCCAGTTAACTAGGGAACTATGAGAGATGATAATACTGCTCAAAAGTAATTTGAATTTTAAAGCTTGATAAATTATGGAGTGGCCATTCTGATTTCAAGAGAACATGAATATATAGCCTTAAATAGTCCCTTCACAGAACACTCTACTAACTGTTCCTGAAAATGGGTTTCAAGTACACAAATTGAATTTTTGCCTATAGTGTGAAAGAAAGCACTATATAAATAGCTATTGTTACTTATTGAGCATCTAAACAATCCACTCCTTATCACAACTCTAAAGTGTAATTAATATCCCATTTGTTCAAACTGTAAATGAGGGCTCTTTGAATGATACCCATGAGGTATATGCTGCTTGTAAGGGCAGAGCCAAATTGGAAAACATGTTTAATGTTGTAACTTGAGTTCTTTTTTCCATGCCATGTTGTGTGAAATTTTAATATTTAATATGATTCAACATAAATAAGTAGTTTATTTCAAGGTTTTCTTATTGTCATATTTCTTTAGTTATCACCACCAGGAAAAATATCTTAAGTTCTTAGGGTGGAAATTAGCAGAAGGTGACCTAGACCAGATTTACAGATTTGCTGTGTAAGTAGTGGCATGATGATGAGAGCAAAAGTTACCAAATGCAGCTTTTTTAAAAATTCAATTGTTTATGTAATTCACATATTTTGTCTTTGTTGCGTGTTATAAGTTAGCTTATTTTGGAATTTAGCTATGTGATGAGAAAATAGTATTTACTAGCTTTTTGTCTTGCTGTAAATCTGAACCTGTTTGTAGGAATTAGTTGAATTTAATCACAGCAAAGTTATCACAAAATAAAGATTCTAGCCGTTTTCTATGTGTGAAACCCTTAGTAAACTTTTAAACCATTACTAAAATATTAGCATGAGATTAGTCAGGTGGAAATGGGGGATGGAATTGTATTCCAATAGTAATTTGTTATTGCAGAAATCTTTCTACAAAAAAAGGAACACATTGTCCCAAAATCTTGGTAAAAATATGAAATATATATTGTATGTATCTAAAATTGAGATACATACAAATACGGCCTTAGAATCCTTAAAATTTATTTAAACTGGGATAAAAATCAGCAAACAAGATAACTGTAATTTATCTTGAGAATGAGGCATTAAATGAAGGAAATTGGCCTATTCAAAAATTCTTCTTTGAGAAAGACATATTGGTAGGAGAGCCAAAATACTTAGGTAATCATACTTTCCACCTAGAGGACCCTATTAGAAGTTTAGGAATATCTGGCAATCATAAGTAACATGGAAGTGCATAAAGACTCCAAAGGAAAAGTTTTATGTAGCACTTTTATGTATTTCTAAAGATTTCCATTTATTTCCCTTCAAATTATTTGGGCTAATGTAATTAAATCCTAATTAGATTATACAGATAATTCTTCCTTAATGAATAAATCTACCAGTTTGATATAAGTTATATAAATTGTCTTTGTTTTTTTTCTTTTGTTGATTTTTCCCCTAAATTTTAGAAGGTTATTTTTGTTTGCCAGTCACTTTTTCAGAAAGTAAAAATGCTAAGATTGAAACTCAGTTAATGTCAAGGAATTACAGGTTTAAACCTGTTACTATTTCTTTTATACATTGTGCCGTGGAGAATTCCTATTATTTATTTATAAGTATCATATATTTCATTGCTATGAATTTGTGGATATAAAACCACAGATGCTTATGATTACTTTGTAAGGCATTTGAAGTTTACTACAATGTAGGTAATTTAAAATTCTTGTATTTGCCATGAAAAACAGATTTCCTATGAGCACTATAAATTCCTAAGCAAAATGTCAACTTGCATCACAAATTAATGCTTTTAAAATGACTTTAATAACAGTATGCAGCTTCCAGTCATATTTTCTTTTATTTACCTCAAAATATTTTAAAAGTTAATTTTATTAGATGAGTAATTTTCCACATTCAGTGCAAATATATTGCATGGATTTGTGTCCGGATCTGGAGAAATTACCATAAGACAATTTTCCACTCACCATCAAGCTAATTGAATATTTCGTCGGGTGTTGTAAGGTGAGCATCCTGTGGAAGTTTATTGGGAAAATTCATAGCTCAATATAAGAAATCAAGAAAAGTTTTCCTGGATACAGTCACATCTAAATTTGAAGGATATGTTTCTACTGTTTTTAATTCATCAATGGGTATTTTATGGTACAGAAAAGGGCTTTCTGTAAATGGACTATTTTACTGGGATAGAGTCCTTTAGCCTTTTAGGCCAAGTGGGGCCTAAGTAAACGACCTCCCAGACTTATCATCCCCAGTTAGAAGAAGCTTCCTTTTTTTGCCCCATACATAATATCTCTTGTTCACATGTGTCATGACATGAGGAATATTGATAAATAATGATGTAGGAAAATGCCTGTACGTAACACAATGGAATCTCCACCAAGAATTTCCAGGACATCACAAGTCAAAAATAGAATCTAATAGCTAAATTTCAATATGGCCGTGTATTTTTTAAATTGCAGTAAAATATACATACATAAAGTTCAGCATTTTAGCCATTCTTAAGTGTACAGTTCAGGCATTAAGTATATTCACTTTGCTGTACAGCCATTAGCACCATCTTTCCCAGGAGACACTCCATACTCATTAAATAGCCACCATTTTACTTTCTGTATCTGAATTTGACTACTCTGGTTGCCTCCTTGAAGTGAAATCATGTAGTGTTTGATCTTTTGGCTGACTTATTAAAATATCTTTGAGGTTCATCTTGAGCAACTTTGTTGCCTTTAAGGCTCATCTATGTTGTAACATATATTAGAATTTCTTTTTTAAGCTGAAAAACATGGTACAGAATAGAAGACACAGAGACAAAGCCACATAAATACAGTCATCTCATTCTAGACAAAGGTGCCAAAACATACAGTGGAGAAAAGATAGCCTCTTCAACAAATGATGCTGGGAAAACTAGAAATCCGTATGCGGCAAAATGAAATTAAACCCATATTCTCACCCTGCACAAAACTAAATTCAAAATGGATCAGAGATCTAGGAATTAGACCAGAGACCCTGCAAATAGAAGAAAAGGTAGGCCCAAATCTTCATCATGTTGGCGTAAGACCAGAATTACGACTCCCAAAGCGTAAGAAATGAAAATAAGAATCGATAAATGGAATGGATTCAAACTAAAAAGCTTTTTCTCAGCAAAGGAAACAATCAATAATGTGAAGAGAGAGCCTACAGAGTAGGAGAAAATCTTTATCACATGCACTTCAGGTAAAGCATTAATCTCCAGAATTTATATGGAACTCAAAAAACTTAACTCCAAAAATACAAATAACCCAATCAATAAATGGGCTAAGGAACTGAGCAGATACTTTACAGAAGGTACATAATCGATCAGCAAATATATGAAAAAATGTTCAACATCTGTAATAATTGAAGAAATGCAAATCAAAACTACCCTAAGATTTCATCTCATTCTAATCAGAATGGCTATTATCAAGAATACAAGAAACAATAGGTGTTGGCAAGGATGTGGGGGAAAAGGTACACTCATACATTGCCGGTAGGATTGCAAATTGGTGCAGCCACCCTGAAAGCAGTATGGAGATTCCTTAGAAAACTTGGAATGGAACCACCGTTTGACCCAGCTATCTCACTCTTTGACCTACACCCAAAAGACTTAAAATCAGCATACTACAGCCACATCAATGTTTATAGCAACTCAATTCACAATACCTAGATTGTAGAACCAACCTAGATGCCCTTCAATAGATGAATTAATAAAGAAAAAGTAGTATATGTACACAATGGAACATTAGCCATAAAGAAGAATAAAATTTGGTCATTTGCAAGTAAATGGGTGGAATTGGAGAATATCATGCTAAGTGAGAGAAGCCAATCTCAAAAAACCAAAGACCAAATGTTTTCTCTGATAAGTGGATGCTGGTACATAACCAGGATGCTGAGGATTAAGGGGAAAATGGAGGAACTTGGGAATGTGTAGAAGGAAATGTGGGGAGGGAGAGGATGGGGAGTAGGAAAGATGGTGGAATGAGACAGACATCATTACCCTGTGTACATGTATGATTATACAAATGGTGTGAATCTCCATTGTACTTTACAATGGAGTACAAGTTGTACTCCATTTGTGTACAATGAATCAAAAATGCATTCTGCTATCATGTATAACTAAATAGAGCAAATAATAAAAAGTAAATAAACTAAAAAGGGGCTGGGGATGTGGCTCAGTGGTTAAGTACCCTGGGTTCAGTCCCTACTACAAAAAGAAAAAAGAAAAAAAAACCCTGAAAAATGTTTGACTGTATGTATGTGCAACATTTTTCTAATGTTCTAACCTGTGAGACAGTTGGATTGCTTCCACCTTTCAACTTTTCAAATAAGGCAGCTATGCGTGGCACAGAAATATCCATTTGAGTTTGCCTGTATTTTCTTTGCTGTGAGTCGCCTTAGATTCCAAGTCACATCTGTGGTGAGAGGAAACTATTCTGCAAGCATCAGTAACTCTTATCACCGCCTGACCAGTCCTGAGATAATGATTAAGCAGACCATAGTTTGACCAAGACTGTTGGGCTATGTATATTTCTGATCTCCCTTATCTACTTTTTGTGGAAGCTCATGTCAGTACCCTGAAGACAGGACTAAGATACTTGATCTCACTTTGCCTTCCAAATATGGCCATATTTATTAGATTTCCTTCCCTGCTTTTCAACATTGCTTTTTTCTCTTTGCTATTTGGGGCCAGTGGCCAGACATGATGTGTTAGTAAATCCCAGAGTTCCTCCTGGTCTAGGACTTCACTAACACATTCCTTTACATTATTTATCCAGAAGTAGAATCTCAGGTCATGTGGTAATTTGATTTTTAATTTTTTTTTTTTAGAAACCACCGTTAACATTTTCCATAGCAGCTACACCACTTATTTCCAGCAACAGCACCCAAGGGTTTCAGTTTCTCCACATCCTCACCACCACTTGTTTTCCGCTTTTTTATAATAGCCATCCCATAATAGCCATACTTTCTAAGTAAGAAGTGCTATCTCATTGTCATTTTGATTTGCATTTCCCTAAATGTTGGTGATATTGAGCATTTCATAATTAGATTATTGGTAATATGACCTGTATTTTTTGTTCAAAAGCAATGTCATATAGTTTGGTCAATTTAACTTTAAATTTTTATGGCTGCCAATGGCCTTAGAGATCATCAGAATTCTGAATCTGAAACACATCAGTGGTTTCAGAGGATACATGAACAGATGACATTACAGCAAAATTCTTATCAGATTCTCAAAAGGATCTATGATACCCCAAAACTTAAGAACTCTTGATGAAGCCCAGAATCACTAAAATGTTAAAAAATCATTAATCTTTTGATAGGTCAAACTAAGGTAATTTTAAAATTTCTACTTTGTGCTTTTCTGTGTTTTCCAAAGTATTTTATATAAACATGTATGGTGCATGTGGTCTCTTTTTTGGTTAATTAAATAAATGCTATTTTAGAACTTTAAAATCCAACCAGGCACAGAGGCTGTACACATCTGTAATCCTGGCTACTCTGGAGGAAGATCACAACCTGGGAAGTTTCCAACCCAGGAAACAAGACCTGGGTCTTTGAGACAAGCAAGACCTTGTTTCAAAGTAAAAAGTCTAGGAATGTAACTCAGAGGTAGAATTCTTGCCTTGCATGTGTGAGTTTAATCCCAAGTATTGGAAAAAAAAATCATGAAAAATTTGTGTTTAGCTCTTGGATAGCCCTAAAAATCAAATCTAAGAACTAACAGAAAATAAAATGAATGTGTTATGTTCTTAAAATTGTTAACCTTCTCTTAGGGCCAGGGCTTTTCCAAGTACATTCCTATCTATAAAAAGAATGAGCAGCACATAAATCATAAATCTCATACTAGACAAAGGCGCCAAAAACATTCTTTGGAGAAAAGATTGCCTATTCAACAAATGATGCTGGGAAAGCTGGAAATCCATATATATCAAATTGAAATTAAACCCATCTCACCCTGCACAAAACTCAACTCAGAATGGATCAAAACTTAGACACTAGAATTGAGACCCATTGCCTAATAGAAGAAAAAGTAGACCAAGGGCTCGGGTTGTAGCTCAGTGGTAGAGCTCTTGCCTAGCATGTGTGAGGCACTGGGTTTGATTCTCAGCACCACATATAAATAAATGAATAAAATAAAGGTCTGTCAACATATAAAAAAATTTCTTTTAAAAGAAAGGAAAGAAAAAGTAGGCCCAAATCTTCACCACTTGAGCTTAGGATCTGACTTCCTTAACAAGACTGCTAAAGCACAAGAAGTAAAATCAAGAATCAATGAATGGGATGGATCCAAACTGAAAAGCTTCTTCTCAGCAAAAGAAACAATAATATGAAGAGAGCCTACAGAATGGGAGAAAATCCTTACCATGTGCATGTACTTCAGGCAGAGCAGTAATCCCCAGGATATACAAAGAACTCAAAAAACTTAACACCAAAAAGACAAATAACGCAATCAATAAATGGGCTAAGGAACTGAACAGATACTTCACAGAAGAAGAAATATAATCAATCAACAAATATATGAAAAAATGTTCAACATCTCTAACAGAGAAATGCAAATGAAAACTACCCTAAGATTTCATCTTACTCTAGTCAGAATGGCAGTTATCAAGAATACAACCAACAATAAATGTTGGCGAGGATGTGGGAGAAAAGGTACTCCAGTACATTGCTGGTGGGACTGCAAATTGGTGCAACCTTTATGGAAAGCAGTTTGAAGATTTTCAGAAAACTTGGAATGAAACCACCATTTGACCCAGGTATCCCACTCCTCAGTTTATACCCAAAGGACTTAAAATCAGCATACTACAGTGACTCAGCCACATCAATGTTTATAGTTGCTCAACTCACAACAGCTAAAATATGGAACCAGCCTAGGTGCCCTTCAGCAGATGAATGGATAAAGAAAATGTAGCATGTATGCACAATGGAATATTACTCAGCTTTAAAGAAGAATGAAATTATGGCATTTGCTGGTAAATGGATGGAGCTTGAGAATATCATGCAACACAAAATAAGCCAGTTCCAAAAAACCACAGGCCAAATGTGTTCTCTGATATTGTGGATCCTAATTCATAATAGATGGTGGGGAGGGGGGCCCTTAGGGAAAAATAGAGGTACTTTGGATTAGGCAGAGTGGGGTGAAGGGAGGGAAGGGGGGTATGAGGATAGGAAGGACAGTAGAATTAATCGGATGTTACTACTCCATGTGCTTGTTTGACTACAGAACCAACTGGTGTGATTCTACATCATATACAACCAGAAGAATGAGAAGTTATACTCTATGTATGATGGATCAAAGTGCATTCTACTGTCATGTATAACTAATGAGAACAAAATTTTTAAAAAGAAAAAAAAAGAATGGTCAGGCTCTATAGCTACAGAAAAAGTGATATTTACCTTTGAATCCATTTCTTCTGAATTCATCACAATAAAATATTTGCCATTTGAGTTCTTTATTATAAGCGTTTACTGTAAAGAAAATACACAGGTTCTTTAACTAGAAAAACAATGTTTACCACTGGATTCATTTCAACTGAATCTTTAAAGGAAAATATTCATGAGTCCTTTACAGTGAGATTGTACCGATTTTCATATAATATCTTTACGTAGTACTTTCTCTGTTGATCCTTTTGAAAATGTGTTAGACTTTTTAAAATTTTAAGTAATTGATCACATAATATTAAAAGCAGCCTGAAAGAATTCTCATTAAATATTTGTCTCATGTAGGTGGATATATACCTTATATGTATATTGATCAGCCTAAAAAATCTTTAGGAAATCATAAGGATTTCATAAAGATCTTCCCAGGGCATCTTAGTTATTAAAGTTCATTGTCAAATCTAATGTCGTTCAGGCTTTTTGGATAGGTGTAAGAAATACTCCAAGTAAGGTTTAAATTCCCCTCCACTTAACATATGGCAAATATATTCCAAGGCTGCCAATAGAACAGTTGTAGCAATGTGCAGACATATCTGAATTGCAGACTACAGTTGGCCATGACTGTAACGGAAACCACAGATACAGATAAGGGGATACCTCTGATGTAGCTGGGCCTCCATTTCCTCTTCTGTTAGACTGGAACTATATGATTGGTTGGTTGGTTGGTTAGTTTTGTGGTACTGGGGATTGAACCCAAGGCCTTGTGCATGTGAGGCAAGTCTCTACCAACTGAGCTATGTCCCCAGCCCTGGAACTATGTGGTCTTACTATGCTCTGACACTATTTTGGTCTATATACCTGCTGAACTATAATGTTCCTGTTGTAAACTTTGATTTTTTTTTTCTTTTTTTTCGTTGTTGTTTATTTGTTTGTTTAGTGCTGGAGGTAAAACTCAAAGCCTCATGCCTGTTGAGCAAGCATGATGTGTCACTGAGCTATACCACATTTTAAAATTCATACCAAATCTCTGATTTTCTTTTGTAGCTATATGCAGGAGCTATTCTTGAAGTCTGTGGATGAAAATTGGGACGGTTCCCTCAAGTCCAAGGTATGTAGTAAACTGTAATCATTTAAAATCAGTATTTCAGAAAAATAGTTTCATTAAATAATCCCACAAATAAGAATTTTCAGGATTATACTTTCTCAACAATGTAATGAAATTTCTTCACTTTCATTTTTATGGAGGTGGAGTTTTATTATAATTGGTGAATACCAAGTTATTTTCCTATAAACAAAGATAGCGTATGAAATTTAGATTTAAAACAGCAAGTAAAGCGGTTATAGTTTTAAAAGGACCCTCTATTTCTTCTGCCCAGTACATCTTATGAAACCTTTCCTTTACCAGATATAAATGTATTTACTTTGAATAACATACCATTCCAGTTTATTTTAAATGTGAATTGATTTACATAGAACTCCTAAGGGACAGTTTCATGAAGTGAGGGTAGACTGGCACAATATGACAAATCACCAAGAGAATTAATTAATATTGAATTTGAAATACAGACGAGAAAGCCATAATTTGTATATCTTTACAGAGAGTTTAATGGTACATATATTAAAGGATAATTATGAAAATATGTTCGTTTGATTAATATTAAACAGCAGTGGAGTTTTTTATCTCCAAAATGGCTTGAGCTAAGACTTTCTTATTCTATCCTTATATGTCATTTGAAAATCAGTTTTACAAAACTGAACTTAACTGAAGGTAATGAAGCTCTTTCTGTTCTAATTATGTGCCTGATTCTATTTTTATTTTTGTCAATTTACCCATGATTTTTTTTTTTTTTTGCCTTATTTAGTTAATGACAAAAGAATTTTTTGGATTTGGTGTTTTATAAAATTTCCTGTTTTAACACATGCCTTTGATTGCTGACCTGAAATGGTTTATAACAAAATATTGCTCATTTTGGCACAGAAATGTAATACAGTATTTTGGGGGGACATTTTTAATGAGGTCCCAAACAGATACCACATCTAATTACTTTCTTTGTTAGAATAATCACATATTCTGGTGTAGTACAGATGTAATATGTTTCCCAGCAAAATTCTATTTTTTCAAAATTTAGTTCCACATTATTTTGAACAGAAATTTTTACTCTTTATGTTCCATTAGCAGATCTCACATAATACTGTGCTGTATTCAGCATACCAGTCTTTCACCTCTACCAAACTAGAAACTCCTTAAATTCCAGAATTTTTTCTTAATATTAATACACCCAGAATCTACCAAACACTATTCCAAGAGAAATTCAAATATTTATTGAACTATTGCATTGATTTACTGAATTTTTCTAATTCAAGGCATATCCCCACTTTTGACAAATGGAAATCTAATAAAAAGCCTGTCTTAACATTGTGTATTTACTCTTGAGGAATTTATAGGCTTCAAGCATTCCTTTTTCTGATTTTGTTATTCTGTAACTAAGAAGTCAGATTTTCTGGTTAGTCTTGCCTTTGTTTTTATCTCGGGAATCTTCCCAAATTCTCTTAAATATTTAAGTTGCCTTTCTCTGGATATTTTTAAGTGCTTTTAAATTGTTGTCTTGGAATTGACTCAAATGACTCATAATTTTGCACTCTAGAAGGTTCACATACAATAGTAAATTTTCTCAGTTTAGATTTTTTTGGAGGTGGAAGGTATATCCAATAGCTGTCAATGAGCTCAGGTGAAAATTCAGTTACAGTTAGTTATGCTGATCTTGTACTCTTATTTGTGTGTATGGTATGGCGTTTTTATTTAGAATTTATTCTAATTCACATGTACTCATCTAATCAACAGGAAAATATCTCTCCACCTATGTAATATTATATGGTGGTTCACAAGTCTTAATTATACCTGCCATAAGCTCTTATAATCAAATTAAATCTTAAAATCAATATAGTATCATTAGATCTAGCCAAATATATTACCTCTTTTATTTGTATTTTCAGTCATGTGATTTTGAAAATAACATAGTTCAAACATTTTTTTTTAACCTCAAGATACACACTTTGTATTATCCTGTATTCCCTTTTGTACCCTCTTTGTAAAACAAGGAAGAGAACAGATGCAGGTTTTAAGGGTTTTTTTCAGTACTCTAAAGTTAGCTCTGAAGAGCCTCTTAATCTTGAGAAGAGTCCCTTGACTTTACAAGCAATGTGTATATCAGAACTTGGCCGTTAGGGAGCAGCATAAATGATATACTAAAAATTACAAGGAAAAAGCCTAAACATAATTCATTTTTTAATCACTTCTGTATATTTGATCACTTTACAATATTATTTACAAAACTGCCTTTATAATTGACAATTAATTAAATTGGCCTAAGAACATTTTCTATATAGAAATAGTATTAATTTAAAAATCTCCAAATTGATGATAATAAGCTATTTTTAAAACAGCAGAAAGTAAACTAGAAAATAAACTACCTTTATGAGGTCATTTTGCAAGTTTGGACTTTGTTTAACCCTCGTACACTAGTGGAGTTCAGTGAGCTCAGGGTTTTTTTTTTTATTTTTTTTTTGGACTGTTATTATTATTTGTAAGAATTACTATTATTTCATGAATTTTATCCTTTCTTAGAAGTCTTTCAAAAAATAAAAAGAAATTATACTTTTTTAATATAACATTCTATTTTGCAGTTACTGTTAGTCTGTTGATTCATATGTTTAAGAATTATGAGTTCATTAAACATCTGTGCTGAAAAGGACTAAAGATATAATAAGGATGATGGAATAATAAATCAATCATCAATAATTATATCATTCTTCAAGTTTAAGTTTGTTATTGTGTGGCATACATAGTATAACACCATCTTTGTTGTGTGGTTTTGTTTCTTTTTTTAGCTTTCATTGAACTCATTTGGGGATTTAAAATCTGCCATAATGTTATATAAGAAAATTGACAAAAATATTTAATAATGATCAAATACATCAGAATATGAATGCAAAGAGGTAAATAGCACTTTCAATGTCTCCTGTCCAATTAGGCAGCCATTAGTTAACATGACTGTTTCATTTAAATTAAATTTAGAATTAATTTCCTCAGTCACAGGAGCCACATTTCAAAAGCTTAGTAATCACCATATCAAACAAATCAGATATAGAATATTTTCATTAATGTAGAAAGTTCTGTTGGATAGTGCTGCTACAGACTAAAAATGATGATAAAAGTAATTATATAAGCAAAATCTCTGACTATGAATGAAACTTTACATGCTAATCTCCTGAATGAGTAGGCTAGGGGTGCAGCTCAGTGATAAGAGTACCATCCCAACATGTATGAGGCCCTGGGCTTGATCACCAGCACTGCAAAAATAAAACTGAAAAGTAAAAATAAATTTTAAAAAAATCTTGAATGAATTTTCTCCCATTCAGGAATTAGTAAATAAACAATCTATATTACCTAAGACGTAAAGGAAATATGATATTTTTATCTCAAACCCTGAACCTACTAGAAATGTATTTGAATTTTGGAATCAGTATTACAAGATGGCTTTGCTCCAAGTTCATATATGAGTTAGTGAACACATAAAGTCAAACCACACTGCCCATTTTGTTACATTTACCTTCGGAACCAGGAAAATAGTAAATACTTGAGTTTATTATTGTGTTTAAATTTGTATTAAAATTTCTAATAGATTTGCTTTTCACTTTCCCTGTATTTTTTTTTTTTTTTTTTTTTTTTGGAAAATTGGTTCATTAAATCATTTGAAAATAGATTTGAAAAGCAGGATCCACTGAACTCAGTGGTAAATAGTGTTGATTCTTTTTTTTTTAATATTTTAGTTCTCTTAAAAGGGTGTAACAGCCTCATATTTGTTTTCCTGGACTTCATTTACTATTTGCATATTTAACAATTCATGTAGCTTTAAAGCACAAGAAATTTGATTATGTGTGATCATTAAACTGGAACATTACAACAAATGACAATATTACATATTCAAATACCAGTCTTTTTCTAAAATGTTTAAAAATTCACTAAATGTTGCTTATTATTTATAAAGCATCATAAGAATTTTTCCTCATTCATACTGTGCCATGCTGTATGTTTACCTGAGAAAGTAAATACATTGCTACATTCAAAATTAAAATGAATACACAAGTATTGGATTTAAAGAGCTGTCATTTTTTTCCTAACTGAATGAAGGTCCAAAAATACTGTTGCCTTTCTTACCGTACATTTTTACCATTTGTTTTCAGTTTACTTTCTCCCGCAAAGCATTTGGGAGATACTTTGACTATTATGAAATGCCGATTTTTAGGAATAAATTGTTTGAAGTACGAAGAGGTAAAATTCTTTTGAATCCTTTAGATTGTGTTAAAGAAAGGATCTCATCTTATATTCATGTGAATTTTTACATTTTCATTTCTCTAGTTCCATTTTTGTTGCCCATTTCTTTAGCACTCCTACATTGTAAAGCTTCCTTTCTCTAAACTCAAATTACTCACTATCATTAAATTACCAGCATTTGGACTGAGTGGTAGAATACTTGACTAGCATATCTATAGTCCTGCCCAGGATTGAACCCAGAGCCTTATACATTCTAAACATATTCTCTACCCCGAGTTGGATATCCCCAGTCCTCAGCAGTTGTTTTTATGACCACCTTTTATCCTTTTTATTTCTTGCATATCTGTTTAAATAAATCATAGATTTCTTCCTCATTTCCACATTCTCTAGGTGTCTTGAGATTAAAGAATTCTGTTTTTTGGTATTCTCATAGTCTGTCCAATGCCATATGTATATAAGTCCTGAAATAGTTATTAAAAAATTCGTTTACTGCCTGTAGGATTTGCCTGCTACAGGGTACTTAACTTCTATTCCCCTCATTCAAAATTAGTATGCTCTGAATCTATGTTTAGCAGAGAAAAAAGGAAGGAACTGATGAAGATGGTCATAATGACTCAGTATTCCTTTTAAACTTTTCCACTTTTTCCAGCTTCTTAAAAGTCTATTAGCTGGGCGCAGTGGCCCACGCCGGTAATCCCAGCATTTGGGAGGCTGAGGCAGGAGGATCAAGAGTTCAAAGCCAGCCTCAGCAACGTAGCAAGGCCCTAAGCAACTCAGTGAGACCCTGTCTCTAAAAAAAATACAAAAAATAGGGCTGGGGATGTGGCTCTGTGGTGGAGTGCCCCTGGGTTCAAACTCCAGTACAAAAAAAAAAGTCTTGAACAAATAAAAAGTATTAAATGTGCTAAGCTCTATTTGGAAAAAGGACCACTCTTAAATCTTTTTTATTCCCCAGAGAGATTTCTTATATTGTAGGAAAGGTGTATTTATACATTTTAAAAGTGCTGTTACTTGATGTTTTACACAGGCAAGCATGTAGCATTTGCCAGTCTAAAATGCAATAGAATATCATAAAATCATTTCTGTTTAGAAATTCAGGTACTTGTATTAGAACATATCCTTAAAGGATAAAGTTAATAGAAAAGATTCGCTAATCAGTAAGAATAATATTTTTATTTTGAACTAAATTTTGTAGGGAAAATTACATGGGATATCAGATTGTCTACCAACAAGTCCTCAAAACCTTAAAAAAAAATACCAAATATCATTTACTCATCTGTTTTGTTGTCCTAAATGCAGGTGTGTAAAGATATTCATACACATCTATAATATTATTGCTATCTTATTCTAAGTTAAAAAAATTAATTTCTGAAACGTATGTGTTACTTTAAAATCTTAAGAGATTTAAATATAAAGAACTGGTATTAAGAACTAATCAGATATCTTGTCAGGCACAGTGGTGTGCCTGGAAACCCAGAGATATGGAAAGCTGAGGCAGGAAGGTCACATGCTCAAGATCAGCCTTAGCAACTTAGTGAAACCATTAGCAATTTAATTTGAATAATCAGAAATTGTTGTTATTGAAAAGTTGATAAAGCATAAATTAGCAACAACCAAAAAAAGGGAAACGTTCCTTTAAAATTTCCCCAAATCCGGACCCCAAGTATAACCCTCTTAAAATAATAACCTTTTTTTATTTTATTTTATTTTTTTAAAGATTTTGTTTAGTCCTTCTGGGCTTTTTTATTTTGAAATGAAACTATTTCTGGATAAATATTTACCCTTTTTTTTTTTTTTAAACAACCATAAGAAACAAACTTTGAATTCTTTTCTTTACAGTACTAGGGATCAAACCAAAGGCATCACACATGGTAGGCAAGCACTTTATTGCTAAACACATCCTTTTAGTTTTGAGACGTATTCTCACTAAATTGCCCAAACTGGCCTCAAACTTGGAACCCTTTTGTCTCAACCTCCTGAATACCTGTGATTAACAGGCATACATCACCAGGCCCAGCATTGTAACCTCCTTTTAATACATCATAGAAGTTTGCTTCTGTCACTAAATATAGTTCAGTAGTTGTGCATTTAACGATTGATGAATGCTAATTTATTTGACTAGTATTCTTTCACACATTTAGTTTATTTCCAAATTTCCAGATTTTGTTATAAGGACTTTTAAATATATCAGTTGTTTCCTCTGCCTGAAAAAAGTCCTAGGAGTAGACTTGCAGGTTTAAAGGGTATATGCTTTTCAAGACTTTTGATTCATTTTCCTAAGTAACCTTAAGGAAGATGTTTATATTTCCTCCCAAACTCACCTCCACCAAATTCTCTCCCTGCTACCTCTTTAACCTCTTGTATTATATTCTAAAATCTTTTGTCGTTCTGAATGTAGGTACCCTGTTCTTTTGTCTTTTTTTTTTTAAACTAATAGTAAAGTTGAGTATTTATTCATTTATTCCAAGTGTTTCCTGACCATTCTTTCTCTTCCTCAGTCTGTAAATCTCGCAAGGACAGCAGTTACATGTTTTATATAGCTTTTATCACTTTATCTCTGCTGTCAGGCATTTAATAAATATTCAGTTTTTGTTAATTTAAATTTTTAATCCATCTAGAATGTATTTAAATATAAGATACAATGTGGGTACCTATTTTTACTGTTTTTTCCCAAATAGTTTGGCTGTTTTCTCAAAAGGATTGAATAATTCACACCTACCAGTCATACATATATCCTTCCCCCACTCTGATTGGAGAACTGTACCATAATTTAAAAATCTTAAGATATTTATCTCTCTCTAAATTTCCTAATGTTTGTTTAAAGTGTTTTGGTATAACTAAACAACTAAGCAAATTCTCCCTTCGTATTTACTTTTTTAAACTACCCTGGCTGCTCTCATACATTTTGTTGTTGTTGTTTGTGTTTGTTTGTTTGCTGTGTGGGGATTGAACTCACATGTACTAAGAAAGCGTTCTACCACTGAGCTACATTCCCAGCCCTTTTATGTTTTTTGGTTTTGAGACAGGATCTCATTAAGTGTCCTAGACTGACCTCAAACTTGAGACTCCTGCCTTGGCCTCCCTAGTAGTTGTGATTACAGGCATGCACACCACACCTGGCTAATACTTTTACTCTTATTGCTGAGCTGCACTATAATGTAATAATAATGTAATGTACATGCATAAGAGTTTTGTCAATTCCTAAAACTTCCATTGGAATTTGGGGTTTTAAATAAGTTGAAACACTTAACAATGTCTTAAAGTACTAGTCTTCCTTTAGGATAAAGCGTGTCTCTCTTTAGTCATTGTTTAAATATCTTTAGTTTCTTTAATATAGGATATAATGTTTCATTTGTTAAGTTTATTTCTACTCTTTTTCCCCCCAGGTTCATAATTTATTGTATAAATTGAAAATTACATGATAAGTTGCTATTAGCTTCTCCAGGGATGGGAACTTAACAAATGAGGTCCTACATTTTGAATCCATTTATTTTGCTTTCACAGCTGGAGTTGTTTTTAGACCTTAGCTTGAAGTATAAGATGGCCACAGCAATGCTTCCATATGTAGCCAGTACACATTTCATTCTACCAGTGAGAGTATAAGAGTTGAAATATTTTTTAATACCAGTGAACTGAAATTGGACATCAGTTTCCAGACCTGTCATGATTTCAGTCTTGCCAAAGCCACAAATTCAGCAGCTGATAACCTTCAATGTACACTATTTCCACACTTTATATTGATCTATATAGCTAGTTTGGATTTGGACTTGAAAAATTTGAATTTTTTTCTTTTTTTTTTTTTTTTTTTAAGCTTTCGTCAGAAGTGATAAACCCAAACTATTCAGAGGACTACAAATCAAGGTAAGGTTATTATAATGCAGTCTCTTTTTTTCCCCAGTATTCAAATTTATTTCTTTTTGTATTAAAATCAATACTTGGATAAATAATTTTTAAATTAATAAACTTTATTTTTTAATGCAGTATAACATTTACAGAAAAACTGAGGAGAAAGTCAAGTGTTTCCATATATTCTTTGACCCCCACCCTCACCCTCAGTTTCCCCTATTATAACATTGCATTATGTGGTACATTTGTTACAGTTATTGAACCAATATTGATATATTAGTATTAAGTAAACTTCATAGTTTTCTTTTAGGGTTTGTTTTAGTCAGTTTTTTCACCATCATGACCAAAAACTTGACAAGAATAATTTTAGAGGACGAAAAGTTTATTTGGTGCTCACAGTTTCAAAGGTTTCAGTCCAAAGACAGCCAACTCCATTCTTCCAGGCCAAGATGTGGATATGTAGTGGATGAAAGCAGCTCAGGACATGGCAGTCAGGAAGCAGAGAGGGAGAGCACCTAAGCATGAATGTGAAATATCTTTCTTTAGGCTGAGGGGACAGGGATGGAAGTTGGATATCGTAAATATATAGGGAAGATCAGTGGAATTAGGAGATAGGGAGGAAAGACGAAAAAGGGGAGGAAATTTGGAATAAATTCAACAAAATCACATAATATACACACACAAATGTATCACAGGGAACTTCACCTTTATGTATGTGTAGAAAGCGCCCAATCAAGAATAAATAAACAGAAGATTATTGCCAGGCATGGTGGCGCACACCTATAATCCTAGCGACTTGGGAGGCTGAGGCAGGAGGATCATAAGTTCAGAACCAACTTCAGCAACTTAGGCAACTCAGCAAGACCCTGTTTCTAAATAAAATATAAAAAAGGACTGGGGATGCTCAGTGGTTGAGCACCCCTAGGTTCAATCCTTAGTACCAAAACAGAGGGAAGATTAGGGGAGTAAAGGAAAGAAAATAGGGGGAGGGAGAAGGGGAAGGAAAGTGGGGGGAACAGGGATTGAAATCAAATTCCACACATGTATGAGAATACCAGAATGAGCCCACCTACTATGTATAATGCTCTTATTAAAAATATCTTTATTTTTAGATCTTTGATTATTTTCATCAATTTTGTCATTTTTCTCATATAGTTCGTATACATATTTGTTACATTTATACCTGAGGATTTTTCTTCTTTTGGTACTGTGCTAGTCAGCTTTCTGTTACTGTAATATACCTGAAATTAATCAATTTATGAAGAGAAAGGTTAATATCAGCTCACAATTTTGGAGATTTCAGTCTATGACTAATTGACCCTGTTGCTTTGGATCTGTGACAACACATCATGGCAGGAGCACATGGCAGAGCAAAGCTGTTTACATCATAACTGGGAACAAAAGAGAGGGAGGAAGAGATGGGAGTCCCACAGTACTCCTCAAGCTCATACCGCAGTGAATGGAAAAATTTCCACCAGACTCCATCTCTTATTAAAGATTCTGCCACCTCTCACTAGTGCCAAGCTGGAGACTTAGGATTTAACACATGAGACTTGGAGAATATTTGATACAAACTATAATAAGTGCTAATTAAATGATGTTAATTGTTAATATCAAATTCTACCTATTCATTTTGTTCATTGCTGATTCATTGGAAGTCTGTTGAATTTTGTAACCTTGTATTTTGAACCTTGCTATAATCCCTAGTTTCATGATTATTTTTGTTGACTCTTTGGGATACTCTACAGAGAGTCATGTTATCTGTGGAAAAAAAAAGTTTTATTTCTTCCTAACATTGAATAAGAACAGTGAAAGGAGATATCCTTTCCTTGTTCTCAATATAAGGGGAAAAGCATCTAGTTTTTCACCATTTTTATTTTAGTTATAGAATTTTTGAAGGGTGGTATTCTTTGCGGGGGTGTGGTTGGTGCCAGGGACCAGACCCAGGCCATTGGGTACTCTCAGCCCCAGTTGTTTTTTATAAAATTTTTTATCAAGTGGATGAATTCCCCTCTATTCATAATATGCTGAGAGTTTTTATTATGAATGGATGATGATAGATTTTCTTGTCATGTGCTTTTTTCTGCATCTGTTAATATTATATGATAATTCTTATTTGCTCTTTTAACAGTAATGGATTACATTAATTAATTTTCAAATGTTACAGCAGCCTTGCATATCTGGAATGAATCCCAATTGATCACATAGTGTATAATTCCTTTTATACTCTTTTTGATTAAAATAAACTTTTGAATAATCAAAATTTTTAAACAGAAATTATATAGTATTATTATTATTATTATTATTATTATTGATTCATTAGTTCAGAGAACCCATATTTCCTTTCTTTTTCCACGTTTTTTTATTGATGCATTGTAGCTGTACATAATGATGGGATTTGTTGTTAGATATTCGTACATGCACACAATATAACAATATAATTTGACCATTATTAATCTGCAGCATTTCCCCCCCCCTTGCCTTCCCCTCCTTCCTGATCCCTTTCCTCTATTGATCTCTCTGATTTTCATGAGATTCCCCACTCCCTTTATCTTTTTCCTCCTTAGCTTCCACATATGACAGAAAACACATGACCCTTGGTCTTCAGATTTTGACTTATTTAACTTTCACATAATGGTGAAGTGAAATGAGTGTCATCCATTTTCCTGCAAATAGCATAATTTCACATTTTGTTATGGCTCAGTAAAATCCCATTGTGTATATATATCACATTTTCTTTATCCGTTCATCTGTCAGTGGACACCTAGGCTGGTTCTGTAGTTTGGCTATCATATTGTGCTGCTATAAACATGGGTATGCATGTATCACTGTAGTAAGATAACTTAAATTCTTTAGGGTAAATACCAAGGAGTGGTATAGCTGGGTTATATGGTGGTCCCATGCCTAATCTTTTGAGGAACCTCCATAGTGGTTTCCATAATGTTTGTAATAATTTACAATGCCACCAATGGTGTAAAAATGAGAACCCTTATTTCTAAACTCCACAAATGGGTTGGGAATCTACCAAGTGCTAATAATCATTTCGGAGCTTATCTATCTTTTAAAAAAAAAAAAGCAGCAGCTGCTAAGACTCCCTTACTCATCAGCTGCTACATTTTTAGTTACAAATGGGTTCATGTTTATTGTTATAGCCTTGCCTTGTCCTGCCTAAAGATGTCTCAGAACTCTGTCATGTTTGGACCTAACTATCTGGTCTGAAGTTTGAAGAACCCAGCCTAATTCAAAACTGATCACTCCAAAATCATTATAGATTTCTTAAGCTGAGGAAAATTTATGACCCAGCATGGGATTCTGTGTCTTATGTTTTATCCACAGCTGGGTGGGGGCCTGGCAATCAATCCAGGGCCTCAAACTTGTTCTGCAAGCATTCTACCACTGAGCTAAATCCTGAGCCCAAAAACATTGCTCTTACAAACTCATTCTGTTTCATTAATTATTTTGAATTTGCTTGCCTACACCATTAGATTTTAGCTCATTTGAGTTTGAGAAAGTCCTGTATGTAAGAAACATTTGTTACATTTAATAATAGTAAAACTGTCTTGTCTAGTATGATGGCACACACCTGAAATCTCAGTAACTCATTAGCATGAGGTGGAAGATCACAAGTTCAGGTTCCAGCCTTGCCACCTTTACAAGATTCTGTCTCAAAGTAAAAAGGATTGGGAGGGACTGGGACTGTAGCACAGTGGCAGAGTCTTTGCCTAGCCCGTGTGAGGCACTGGGTTCGATTCTTAGCACAGCATAAAAATAAAATAAAGGCACCTAGTTCCCCTGTCTTAAAAAAAAAAAAAAGAAAGAGTGGGCTTGTGTACCTCAGTGGTAAAGTAGCCCTGGGTTGAATCCCCAGTCACAGGGGGATTAGAGGGGCTGTCTTGACACCAACAGACATTTTTCTCTTGAGAATTAAAATGTAAATTTTTTAAATTCTCAATTTTTATGAAATTATATTTAATTCTTTTTTAAGACTTCTTTAAGATCTATTGATAGTGGTTATTTCTAAAAGCTTTTCTTAATTACTTTTTTAATTAAGCTGTTTTGATCTTGGTTGAGGCTTAGAAGGCTCTTTGTGAGAAGAAAATAATGATGATATCCCTCTGTTTTGTAGTATGTTCGTGGTTCAGACCCTGTACTAAAGCTTTTGGACGACAATGGGAACATTGCTGAAGAACTAAGCATCCTCAAATGGAACACAGACAGTGTAGAAGAATTCCTGAGTGAAAAGTTGGAACGTATATAAATGTTGCTTAAGTTTTGTCCTATCCTTTTGTTTGTTACCTTATCAAATGAAATATTACTGCACCTAGAAAATAGTTTTGTTTGCTTCCAGTCTCTTATGGTGAGGCATTAAACATCTAATTAGAAGTTGAAGTGGCAGCACAGCTCATGATAGCTGAGGAGTTGGCAAGCTTCACAAAACCATTTTTTTATAAATTTCTGTCCTGCATTTGTTGACACCACTAACAAAATGCTTTATAATAGACTTCTGGTTAATTATGCAAGTGATAGTTTGTGGTAATTGGTCCAGTTTTATGTACAACCCATTTTGAAATTAGCAGTGTTAATAAGAGATGATTGCTATGCTTCATGTGCTGCCTGCTATTTTGAAAGTAATGACAGAAAACTACAAAGCAGATAAGATATGCCAAGCCTCAACCACCTGATCCTCAGAGCCTCTCATATTTTTGTATTATCCTATTTTCTTTTTAATAGAAATGTTATTTATAGTTTGTAACAAACATACTGCTTAAAAACATGGTAGCCTAATTATTGTAAAACAAATTTAAGATCTGCAGTGAGAGTGAAACATTACAGAGATTTGTATTAATGAAGACTACACAGAAAACCTTTCTGAGGATTTGTGTAGATCCGATATTTAGCAAATTTTTATGTTTTACATTCTTACTGAAAAGTTCCACTTAAAAATGACCACTTATAAGACCAAAATATAAATAAAAACTTTAAAAATCTATCTGAATTTGGAATTATTCTGATTTGTCCTCTCGTTTAAAAATGATTAAGCTTCTCAGTGCATTCTTATTTTTCATATATGCTTTTCTCTTAGCCATGTAAGAATGACTATACTGTTTAAAACTTTATCTTAATTTCTTATTGTTGACAATAGAGGTTGATTACTGATCTTTCCCAGCAGTTTGTATAACTTTTTTATGTTCCTACAGCAATGTTATTATACAAAGTAGTAGGGTTCATTATGACATTCATATATTTTCATAATTTGCCTTAATATATTACCAGTACTTCCCCTTTTCCCTCTCTTCTACTCTTCTGGCATTCCTTCCATTTATTTTCATATTTTTTCCCATTGGTGCATTATAATTTTACATAAAAGAGATATATATTCATACATACATATAGCTTAATTTGGTCAGTTTTATTCCCCTGTTCATGTAATATTGTAAATTATATCTACTTTTAAAGCCACAAGAGAATGAACACAAATCTCTATAATTTGACTAATCAAAATAATGTAAGAAATCCTGGCAAACGAACTGTGATTCACTTTTTGATCATGAATAGCAGTGGAGAGGGCTGTCATTTTGATAGTTCTAAGCCCCGGTTAACTTGCCACTAGTCCTTAATGGTTGTTGCTACTTCCAAATAATAGGGAGATTAAATCTGTTATGGACAGTGAAAAAAAAGAAAGAAAGAAAAACCAAGTTATCACACGCAGAAAAATAGTAGTATTGAAGGGTGAAACTTCAAAACTTCTGGGATTGGCATAGAAAATTAATTTGGACTGGTAAAAAGCCAGGAAAAGCCAGTTAAATGAGTATCTGGCATTGGGGGTGGGATGAAAAAAGAAAGGCCTTAAAAAGTCTATTATATTCAAGTTATTATGAGAGATCAAAGAAGCTGAAGTACCCTGCAGTATCTTAGAGCTTCAGGTTCTCAAATTGAGGAATAAAAAAGGGTGTCTCTCTATCAAACCCTGCTATTTTAATTTGGAGATTCAAATTTGGAGATTCAAAACTAATCGGCCAATTCTAAGTGGGTTTTTGCCCATTGCAATCAAAGAACAGTTTTTTAAAGAAACAAAACCACTGATTACCAAGAAAGGGGTTATAAATACTAATCCAAAAAGTACCATTTTATAGCCAAATTCTGACATTTGATTAAGCTTATTCAAATTCAGAAATGTGGATATGTGTAGTCATTTGATATTTATGACTTTACTCCCTCTGCTAGAATTATGTTATTTCTAATTTCAAACAGTTAATTTATCTCTAAATTTCTAAATTTAGCAAAGGCTCTTATAAGGAGCTATAAGCAAGAACTGACGAATCCTGGTTTAAGAGAATTTGAGGCATTAAAGCCATTTTAAAATTAAAGTACAAAAAATACCTTTGAAAGCAAATACCGCAAATTTTATCAAGGGCTGGAGAGGACAGCTCAGTGGTAGAGCACTTGCCTAGCATGTATAAGGCCCTGGGTTTGATGCCCAGCACCACAAAACAATTTAAAAAGAATATCAGAAGTTAAAACTATCTATAGCTAGAGTGTAAAAACATGTTTACAAATACCTGGGAAACAGTACAGATCGTGTATATGAGCACAGTTGCATGAGTATTTTGTTCGAAAATTAAAATACTTCTCATATCTCATGGTGGCAGAATATTCTTTCTGAGGAAAAGAGGGTCTGCAGTTGTGATAAAAAGTTCAGAATAGATCTTTGTTAATGAAAAGTAAACATTTTATCTTATGACTGGCTCAGCTCAGGAATCAGTAGCATGAAACAGTTGTTCAGAAACACCACAGGAATAAAACTAAGGATAATTGCCTGGAGTCTCTAACACTAGACTTTCTCTGGTAGCCACTTCTAAAACATAGATCCCAAATACTATATTTTATCCATCCAGGATCATGAAGAAATTGAAGGTTAGACTTTGAAATTCAAATCTTTTTTATAAATGGTAGAAAAATTAAACTGCATTTGATCCTCTCTTTTTAGAGCCTGCTTTTGAATTTGCCTCTTGTGAAAATTTAATTTGTAACCCCACAATACTCACAATACTTTCAGTTACTCATAAAATGCACAGCTGCACAGAACAGCAAAAAAATTTGAATCACCCAAACCACAGGTTCCCAGCCAAGGTCAAACAAGGCAACACCATCTCTCAGTAAAGAAGTGTCCTTCACAGTGCATTTAGTGCCACATTTTTGCACTTTTTCTTATTGATTTTACTTTAAAATGAACCTTAAGAGTAGTATTGAGTGCTGTCTGGTACTCCCGAGTACAAGAAGGCTGTAAGTTACCTTACAGAAAAAATACTGAATGTGTTTTAGATCATTTGTTCAGGCCTGAGTTACAATGCTGTTGGCTGTGAGTTTAATGTTATTACATTAATACTGCTAAAAAGGATATCTAAATAGAAACACATAAAACAAGGTTATGTGTTGATAGATTGATAAGTTCCCATGAACTGAACTCCATGTTTCTCCTGAGAGCAATGGTTGAGTGTTCGCTAATTTAATGTTTTCAGTGATATTATAAAATATCATAAGTACCATGAATAACAAATCAATCAACTCTTTTTAAGACAGGGTCTTGCTAAGTATACCAGGCTGGCCTCTGATTTGTGATCCTCCTGCCTCAGCCTCCCAAGGCAGGTGGACTTGTACCACCATGCCCACCATCAACTAACTTTCTTAACATTTTTATTGAGCTATAATTTACATCATAAAATTAAAATTTAGAGTATACAACTCAGTGGAGTTTTTTTTAGTATATTCAGAGTTGTACAACTTAACCACAATCTAAGTTTATAACATTTTATCACTCCAAAAAGAAATCTTATACCTATTAGTGGTCACTCCCAACACCTACTCCACCAGACCTAGGCAACCACTGATCTGTTTTCTGTGTCTGTGGATTTGCTATTCTGGACATCCCATATAAATTATATCATTTTTGGCCTTTTATGTCTTGCATCTTTCACTTAGTATATCATCAGAGTTCATCTATAATATAGTATGTACTTCAGTTTTTCTTGTGGTCAAATAATATCCCTTTGTATGGATATACCATCCATTATTTGGGAGACATTTGGATTTCTATTTTGAGGCTATTATGAATATTGCAAATATGTATCCCCCACAAGTGTTTTCATTTTTTATAGACATGGGAGTGAAATTGCTGAGTCATGTACCACGTTTGATTTTTTTTTTCCCCCCCACCTGTGGTTCTGGGGATTGAACCCAGGACCTTCCATAGGCTGAAAGAAATCCTACCACCAAGCTACATTTCCAGCCCCATTACCTTTAACTTTTTGAAGAACTTCCATGCTTTTCCAAAGTGGCCATACCTTTTTGCATTTCCATGAGCAATGTATGAAGGCTCCAATCTCCACATATCCTAGTTTCTTAATTTATCTTTAAGAGGATACTCATTATTTTATGATCTTATCATTAAGAGCCATTTAGGTACACTAACACTTCCCTCCACTAAATGGACTCTTTTAGACTCTTCTTTAAATCTTTGAATGTATTTTTAATACTCTCAAATTTGCCTGCTGCTTTCCGTCATTTTCCACTTCCCCAGCTTCATGGAAAAAAAAAATAATGTCTCCATATATAGTAGATGCCACATTCTAATCAGAGAGGCAGTCTTTAAACAGTTTAAAAGCATAAATATACAATGGAATTATGGTAAAGAAGTTGCTAAGAAAATTACAAAGGAAGCATAAATGAGTATAGGGATATTTGAATATATGATATTTAAACTGAGACGTAGCATATGAAGACCAAGGAAAAGAATGAAAACACTTTCCAGTCAAGGAAGAGCATGTGCAATCACCCTGGCATAGGAGAAAGTCTAGCATCATCTAAAAAAGGGCAACTGGAACCCAGTGGGACCGGGGAGAATAGGAGGAAGGGAGATTGGGAAGACAGGCAAAGAGGACATGATTCATACCACCTTAGGAATTTAGCTGTATATTGTTGCTTTTAGAATAAAACCAGGAAAGGAAAAGCCCTTAAGCAGGGGAATAACAAAATCCAACCAGAATAACTCTAAAGATGAACAATCTGCAAATATTCATTTCTGCCTATATAAACACTTAAGTGCTTTATCTACTGCTTTTACTAATGACTAGTCACCTTTCTGGGAATCTTAATTAAACAGTTTGCTTTTTTTAAATTTGCTTTTTAAAACTATTAATCAGCCTGCTTTAAAGAAAGGAAAAAAAAAAAAGAAAGCATAATTGTTAAATTGCTTGAGATTGTGATGTTCATCGACATACACAAAAGGACCCTTAGATCATTTACTAGTTATGTAAATAAAGGGAAATTCTATTGGTTCACACCATACTTGGGCAGTCTTCCTTTGCCCATCTTTGTTGTTGTTGTAGTGGTGATGGCAGTGGTAGTGAGTGGGTCTCACTGTTTGTCAGACTGGTCTCCAATTTCTGGGCTCAAGTGATTTCCCACCTCAGCCTTCCAAGGTACTACAGGAATTTACCACCAAGTCCAGCAGTTCTTTTCCCATCTTTGACCCGAATACTAATCCCAATTATAGCCCTAATGAATGATGATGGAGCTCTAGCCTTGCAAAAATTTAACTCAGTTGACAATGTTTCTGTTCCTACCCCATTATAACTGATACAAGGGTTATTGGGGCTGGTTTTACCTCTTTGTACACCCAGACTATTGACCTAAGCTTCTGGTGCTTGTTGCCTGTTCTCTCAGAACATGAGTATCTGTGACCCAAATAGACCACCCTATTTGCCATTCCTGATTTGGAAATCTATTCTGCCCTGAAATGTGTTCCTAATTTTTCCTTCTTGGCTTAAACATATATGTGCTGACTTGTAGCCCATATTCTCTGATCTGATTTCTACATTTTCCTGCCTAACCTAATTCTAGAAAAGTGACTCTAATAACCCTAGCCACACATCTTCTGGTCCAGTATCTACTGCTGCAATAACCACCCCAAAACTTAAGAGTTTGAAACAATGATTAGTTCTTTTGCTTATGAATCTGTAATTTGGGCAGGGCTCCATGAGGACAGTTCATCTCTGTTTTACAAGGTGTCTGCTGGAGCAGCCCAACTGAAACTAGAGGTTTTACTTACAAGATGGATCACTTAAACAGCTGGCAAAAAAGGACTGTCAGTTCCTTTTTATTAAGCAGCTTGGGCTTCCTCGGAAACTGCCAGTTTCTTAAGACCTGGACCCAGGAATGGCAGTATCACTTCTACCATCTTCTATGTGTTAAAAATTCTTGTCATTAATCCCTGATTTAAGAGAACAAGCAAAAACTCATTGGAGGGGTGCTATGTTAATCAGCTTTCTGTTTCTGTGACAAAATGCCTGAGATACTTAACTTAAAAAGTGGAAAGTTTTATTTTGCCTCACAGTTTCAAAGATCTCAGTCCATGGTCACTTGGCTTGGTTGCTTTTGGGCCTATAGCAAAGTAGTTCATCATGGCAGGGAGCACATAGCTAAGGAAGATGCCAACCTAGTGGCTGCCAGGAAGGGAAAAGAAAAAATTTTTTTTTAAAGGAAAGGCCTGGGATCCAACTTCCTTTTCAGGGTTGCCTCCAGTGACCTAACTTCCTCTCACAAAACCCCTCCTCCTAATTGTTTCATCACCCCCCAATAATCCCCACAGGCTGGGGACCAAGCCTTTAACACATGGGCAACTGGGGGAGATTCCTGATTCAAATTTTAGTAGGTGTCAATAAAATTTTGAAGCATATCATAGTAGCACACACCTGTAATCACAGTTATTCCATAGGCTGAGGCGGGAGGATCACAAGCTCAAGGCCAACTCAGCAACTTACAAAGATCCTGTCTCAAAATTTTAAAAATTCAAAGACCTGGGGATGCAGTTCAATAGTAAAACACTGCTGGGTTTACTCCAGTACCACAAAAATAAAAATAGTTTTTGGGCTGGGGATATAGCTCAGTTGGTAGAGTGCCTGCCTCACAAGCACAAGGCCTGGGTTCAATCCCCAGCACCACAAAAAAAAAAAAAAAAAGTTTTTAAAACCTTTTATTTTGCTGGAAAGTAGATTGGTTTATTTTTGTGGTACTTGCTAGGGATTTAACCCAGGGGTGCTCTACTTCTGTGCTATATCCCCAACCTTTTTATTTCATTTATTATTTTGTATTTTTTTGAGACAGGGTCTCACTAAGTTGCCATAGTTGTCATCGAACTTGCAATCCTCTTCCCTCGGCTTCCCAAATAGCTGGGATTATAAGCATGTGGCTCCGCACCTGACTGGAAGCCATGTTTATAACTTACTAGTCTGATGCATTTGGGTGACTTTTTTAAGTACATATATATATATATGTATTTTTTTAACATCAATTTTCTTAAAAATTTTTTTAGTTGTCAATGGACCTTTATTTATTTATTTATATGCAGTGCTGAGGATCGAACCCAGGGCCTCACATATGCCAGGTAAAGGCTCTACCACTGAGCCACAACCCCTACCACTGAGACACAGCTGGGAAGCTGAGGGAAGAGGATTGCAAGTTTTTCTTTTTCCTTAAGGACTTTTCTCACTTCAGACTTGCTTTTAATACTGTTTGAGAAATTCTTGAGTTGCTTCATTTACCTCCAGGTGTATCCATTGGTTAGATTTAACTAAGAACAAGAACTTGCCTCCCAGATTTGTAATTTGAGCAAAGCAATGACCTCAGCTTTGGACTGCTAATGTGATTTTCAATGCAATGTGATTAACTGGGAGTAAGACCCCTGCCCACTAACCCTCACAGGTCTGTATATCTGGTCACTTTGTAATTTGTATAAGTGAGCATTATATTCATGAGTATAATGATTTGTTTCAAATAGTTAACATTCGTTTTTCTCATGCGTCATATTGGTTAGGCTATAGTACCTAGTTGTTTGGTCAAACACTAGTCTAGACATTGCTGTGAAGGTACTTTTTAGATGTGATTAGCATTTACACTGCTAGTATATTTTAAGTAAAGCAGCTTACCTGCATAATGTAGGTCCACCTCATCCAATCAGTTGAAGACCTTAAGACAGGATTCTGCCTCAAGAATACAACATATAACTGGGCGTGGTGGCACATGTCTGCAATCCTACTGTTACATTTTGGATATGAGGTGTCCCCCAAAGCTCCTGTTAATGAAGGAATATTCAGAGGTAAAATGATTAGATAATTAGAATTGTAACCTAATCAGTTCATCCTAGTTAAAATGGACTGACTGGTTGGTAACTGTAGGCAGGCAGGACATGGCTGGAGGAGGTAGGTTACTTGGGGAACGCTCTGAAAGGGTTCATCCTTGCTGTCCCTCTTCCCTCCATTTCCTGGCTGCCATGAGGAGAGCAGTTTCCCTCCACTGTGCCCTGCCACTATGATGTGATGTTCAGACTCACCTTGAGCCCAAAGCAATGGACGGGCCTGTCTGGCCTGAGACCTCTGAAACTGTGAACCCCATATAAACTCTTCCTCCTCTAAGTTGTTCTTGTTAAATATTTTTGTCACAGTGACACAAACCTAAAACACCCAGCTACACGAGAGGCTGAGGCAGGAGGATTGCAAGCTTGAGACCAGCCTGGGCAAATTAGTGAGACCCTGTCTCAAAAATAAAATAAAAAATGACTGGGGATGTAGCTCATTGGTAGAGCATCCCTGGGTTCAACCTCAGTCTACCAAAAATAAAAACGATTGCAGCATAGAAATCCTGCCTAAATTTCCAGCCTACTGGCCTTCCTTGCAGATGTCTCTCAAGACTGCAATAGCAACTCCTACCTGAATTTCTAGCCTGCTAGACTGCACTACAGATTTTAGATTTCCCAGCCTATACAATTGCATAAGCCAATTCTTTAAAGTAGAAAAAAAATTCCTTAGAATTTTATAGACAGATTCTACTAGTTCTTTTTCCAGAGAACACTGACTAATTCACGTCTTAGAATATCTGTTGCATTAATGATTAACCTTCACCTATAAAGATTTTCAAGGAAAAGATCAACAAGTCTAGACTATTGTAGGCTCCATATACAACCTATCTTCTGAGACTGTCAGTGTATGATACTGAACAGATTTGACAGGCTCCTCACAGCCACCTCAACAAAGTGCCTTTACCAAGGTGGTAGTGTTTTCCTCATTAGCAGTAACACATGGGATTGTGTTTATGTTTGGCTATGCTTAGAATATACCATCAAAGCTGACTAAATGAGTCACTTAAAACTGTTTAAAGGTAGGACTTAACAGATGTAAAAAAAATAAAATCATCTTTCAAGTGTAAACAATGATATTGGTTGATTCAACAACCAACAACATTGTTTTCAGAAGTTTCTGAAAGACAGAAGAGTGCAAAAAATGTGTTTTGTAATTGATTTGGAAACATAAGTAGAAAAAAAGTTACTGGGTAATAAACTAGCTCTGGAAGAAATGCTTCTTGTCAAATTAATGTAATCATTTTTGACAGAGATATTGGCCTGTTAGAACCGGAGGAAGTGATAGATGTAATCTGTCCTCAGTGTCGCTAGGTATTTTATCCTGTCTGACATTATATAAATATTTGTAAAGTAAAAAAAATATGATCTAACAGTTCTCTTCTTAAGCAGGTGCATGTGGGAGTACTGAAGGATTTGTTCTCAGTTACTTTCAACAGATCGCTATCAACGTAGGGCAAAGCAAGTGGTTTCTTCAGTTTTCCATTATGATTTGACTGTTACTAGAATCATGGTCCTTGGCAGTCACCTGCCCAGAGGGAGAGAAAAGGGTATCAGTGGCTGAGAATTCTGACTCCCTGTCATTTTTTCCTAGGCACGTGACTTTTCTTGTTTTCCCCTCCCTATAACTTCTCCTAGAATAGACTAATTTGCTTGTATGTCTCAGTTCTTGTTGCCAGTCATCCTACAAGTAGTCCTGCCCTCTCTTTTTAGTATCTGGCATCATATCAGTTTTTGTCATGACTACAGAATGCATTGGAGCTTTGTCTGCTCTGAGCTCTAAGATTTCTACAAGTTGAAGTCAAAAGCTTTCTTTGAATTTTGACCTTTTCTATGGTTCTTTCCTCCACTTCTGTGGAATTGTTGGCATTAGTTTTTGTCCCACATTGAGATCATGTTACCCACACTTTCTAATAAATTAGAAAGGAATTACATTCATAGAGGATTCTTTTATTTTTCATTTCTTCTTTTTAGTTATACACAACAGTAGATTGTGTTTTGACATATTATACATACATGGAGTATAACTTTCCATTCTTGTGGTTGAACATGATGTGTACTTATACTGGTCATGTACTCATATATGAACATAGGAAAGTTATGTCCATTCTACTGTCTCTCCTATTCCCCTCCCCCATCCCTTTCCTTCATTCCCCTTTGTCTAATCCAATGTACATCTATTATTCTCCCATACACACTATTATTCTCCCATACACACTTATTCTCACATATCAGAGAGAACATTTGGCCTTTGGTTTTTTGGGATTGGGGGATTCTTTATAGAGTGACACATGGCATATTTTCCTTACACACTAAAATTTAATGTATTTAAATTATGGCTTAATTTACAAAAGTTCAGTTTCATAAGCAAGTTTTCAGGAACTTAAAACTTGGACTTAATACCTTATAGATTAGTGGTTCTCAGAATTTAGAGTACCTTATAATTCCAAATGAAAGTTGCTAAAAAGACAAAAGTCTGAAACTCAGTCCCAGACCAGAGCTTTTGGTTCAGTAATATCTGGGTTAGGGCATCTCTTTTTTAAAATGTGTTTTTGTTTTTATTTTTTCCATTTTTTATTGGGCATTATAATTATATGTAATGTAATTCATTGTAACATATTCATATGCACACAGTAATCCTTGGACCACAATTTCATAAACACAATTGTAGGAATAGAACTACTAAAGGGTCTTAAACAAGTGTTTGGCATGTTTGCATTGTCCGATATGTGTTTTAAATACATTCTGAGGCAGATGAACTGGGAGAAATACCAGTTTGGAAGTCATTGCAGTAGCCTAGGAAAGCAATGATGGGGATAGACTAGAGTATTAGTAACAACTGAAATGCAAAAATATATTAGAAGTCCCAAATTAAAATGCTAATGCCCATCAGGTAAATTAGTGCAGAGACTTGAAGACTGCAAGTAGTGATAGATGTGCACAGCACGTCCCATCTGAAGAAAACAGCTGCTTCTCTGTGCTAGCTAATCTTGGCTGTGCTCGAATACAAGTCCAGTGCTGTCAAATATTCTATTTTCTCAAGAGAATAGGAAATTGGGATTTAAAATATGAAACTTCCTCATTTTTCAAATAGTGGCAACAAATTTAACTTTTTCCCAAACTCAATGAAAACCAAACATGATTTTAGATCCACAGATCAAATCAATTTGCAGTCCATTTTCCTCCTCCTCCTCTTCTTTCTCCTCCTCTTCCTCTTCTATTTTTGTTGTTGTTGTTGTTGTTGTTGTTGTTGTTGTTGTTATTGTTGGATGAGATGAAATAGGGAACATTAAGGGAGACTTGATGAACTCACAGATGCTGAGACTAAAAATTCAGAACAAAGAGCTAGTTAAAGGGAAAATGACGGCATTCATTTTGGATTTGAGTTTAAGAAGTCTGCGAGATTTCCAAGAGGAGATGTTCAGATGGAAGTTGCAGTATGCATCTGAATCTCAGAAGAAAGTGTTTAGAGAGATTTGGAAGTCCTTAGCAAATATGCAGGTACTATAAGATTCACTGTATGTACATTTAACCTGTACAAATTCAATCAAGCACATTTGGCACAATAAGGACAGAGAGAGAGAGAAGTAACAATTTATGTAGAATGATTTCACCAGGTGCAGTGGCTCATGTGTGTTTTTCAAGCCACTTGGAAGGATGAGTAGGATCTCAAATTCAAGGCCAGCCTCAGCAGCCTAACAAGATCCCATCTCAGAATAAAAAATGGAAAAGGCTGGTTTAGTGGTTGAGCACTGCTGGGTTCAATCCCCAGTACCAAAAAATAAAAATAAAATAAATAAAGAGGATGATTTCTGTACTCAACATATGCTCTAAAGTGAGTTCCAGATGGAAAATATGAGTCTCTCCCATCATTTTGTCTCAATTTCCTTGTTAAAATAAGCACTTTTGCGATTTCCCAGCACACTGCTCTTAGGTATAAGGGCGATCATTGCTGGCCAGCTAAAATAAAGGCTTCTTTTGGCTTTAAAAATAATAATAATAATAATAATAAGCACTTTTGGGGGCTGGAGTTGTGACTGAGTGGCAGAGCCTTTGCCTGGCATGTGTGAGGCCCTGGGTTCCATACTCAGCACTACATATAAATAAATAAAATAAAAGATCCATTGACAACTAAAAAAATATTTTTTTAAAAAAGAAGTAAGCACTTTGTTGTCCTGTGCCTAATTCTAGAGGCTTCTCTGAGGGATTTTCAAGGATAAATGTCATTATATACAATATTTTTGCCTTACACGCTGTTTTTTTTTTCTAATATTTTCAGGTGCTGGGAATTGAACCCAGGACCTCATGTATGCTAATCACACATACTACACTGAGCCATAACCTACAACCCGACACTGATTTTATAGTGTCCCATCTAATCTCTGAATCCAATGTATGAAAAACATAAGGAAAGATGAGGTCATCCTGAAGAGGAAACTAATGAAAAATGCAGTAGTGCATCACTGGGTCCAGAAGAATGCCAGTGTCAGAGAAGGAAAGTAGAGAAAGAGGAGTCAGTGAAAAAGCAAAGAAACAAAAGGATATGAAGAGGCCCAGGAGAGTATCATGGAGACCAAGACATTGGTCAGTCGTGTCACATACAGAAGAAAGTTCTAGTAGAAGAAGGACTTAAAATTATCAATTTTGCAGTCAAAAGTTCACTGGTGGAACCCTTCCATCTACCTGGATTTGTTTCTGCTGCTGCCATAATAAAGTACCATAGCTTAAACAATAGAAATTTATATTCTCACCATTCTGAAATTTAGAAATCAGAGATCAAGGGTATTGGCCTGGTTGGTTTCTTCAGAGGCCTCTCCTTGCCTTGTAGATGGCTATCTACTTCCTGTGTCTTCACATGGTCTTATCTGGTCTTCTCTCTGTGCATGTATTTGTGTACTAATCCTCTCTTCTTAAAACACTGGCCATATTGGATTAGGGCCCACCCTAGTGGCCTCATTTTAATTTAAGTACCTCTTTAAGGACCTAGTCTCCAGTTGGGAGGCAGCACATGCCTATAATCCCACCTATTCCAGAAGCTGAAGCAGGAGAATGGCAAGTTCAAGGCCAACTTGGGCAACTTATTGAGCCCTGGTCTCGAAATAAAAAGGACTGAGGATGTAGTTCAGTGGTAGGCTGGGTTCAATCCCCAGTACTGAAAAGAAAATTTTAAAAATACTGTATCTCCAACCACAGTCTCATTCTGAGGTACTGGAGATTAGGATTTAAACATATTAATGAGGGCAGGATGGGGCACAATGAATGCATCCCAAAACAATTCCAGAGAACAGATTTCAGGGAGGTAGGGGAGAGAAGTGAGTTGAAGAGAAATTGGGAGAAGGGAAGTGGAGACAATTGTTTGGAGAAATTTAAATAATACAGAAAAAAACTAGGTTGGATTTGAGCATCTGAGGAGTGTTTTAGCCTGAGAAAAATTTGAGAATGCATAGATTGGGGAGGAAATACCAGAAAAGGAGAAACAAAAGGATCTGGAGAGGCAGCAGGTCAAATATATAAATGAGAGAGGGTGCTTCAACAGAATTGAGAGAGACTGGAAGGAGAGAGATGAGGATGGACAAGAGCAGACAACATGGTGGGAAGGTGACATGGAAAGCTGTCTGCTGTCTCAGTGATGCAGAAGGCAAAGTCACTCTTTAAGACTCAAGAGAGCAGACTCAGGGTCAAGCAATAGATTTGTAAAGAAGGTTTGGAATAGTTCCTAAGGAAAAGTAGAAGAGGGAGTAAGGACAGATCTGGAGGGGACAGATCTTGCTGTTTGAGTGTAATTCTGGATCTTCCCTGATGGTCTATGTGACTTTGACTAAATTATCTACTTATTCTTTGTCATGTTATCTTCCTTTGTGAGTAGAGCTAATAATAGCCATTGTGCACATTCCACACTATCATGAACATTTGATAGGAAAATGGTTAAATTTCCAGTGACATTGTTACTTATGTTCCACTTCTTGCATTACCCAACACTAGCATGCTTCTAATTTCTTTCTCATTTTTCTTTATTGAGCTTTACTTGGCCTGTTTTTCAAGGGCTCAATGGTCTGTATAGACCTGATAATGATACCATTTCCTTTTCAAAAGTTAAGCCAGGAGATGTTGCCTTGCCCATTTAGTCTAAACTATTTCCAGAACATCCCAAGTAAAGCCTGTTTTTTTCTCAAAGAGGAAAAAAAAAAAGAAACCACAACATATACATACTAATGTATTTTCAAATTTTTCAAATTTAAATAGGCACTAAACAGACACATTTCTGCCAAGAATAATTTCTGCTGTGCTCAAAACTGGTTTGCAGGATTATAAATTGAGACCAGTATTTACTTCTTATAGGGACAGTGAGTCAGGATTTCCTGAAATTAAGCAATCATATAGAATACATTAATAGCTTCTAGAACACCTCTAGTTTCCTTGTGCCAAGAAGTGAATGTTTTCTTCTTGACATCTCTTTCACATTCCCCAATGACCTTAGTTAAGGTCCTTCCCTCAGCTTCAGAGTCAGTATGATGATGTAGCTACTATTCATCACTGAAATTTTATTTTTTCTGGAAATGTGTAAGTGGTGATGATTACTACATATTGTTGGATTACTACATATTAGAGTTCAAGTCTGAATCATGATTTTATAGTAAAACCTACACTGTTAGTCCTGTTTCAACTCCTTCATTGCTTAACCCAATTATATTCTGATATCTGTCCCTGAAAAATATGGAAAATGACAACCCCAGGAATAAAGGAGGACAGTGTAGCACTGGAGGAGGGAGGTGGAAGAAGGCAAATATTAATACTTCCCAGTAGCAATAGGTCCTGACGGCAGGAGGCAAATACTGAGCCCTGGGCCCTGGACTCTCACCCTTTCCCATTGCCAATGAATCCTGGATGAAGAAAAGCAAATTGTGAAACTCTAGGTAACAGTGGATCCCGAAGGAAGAAGATAAGCAATGAATGCCAGTCTTTAAGCTTTCATCCCTTCTCAGTAACAATGAGTTTCAGACTTTTTTACAACTTTTTTCTTGGCTGCCCAAATCAAGACGTCTGCTTCAGTCTCCAGTGATTAAGCCACCCTCACTGTAATCTATAAAACACATGTAACCAGCGGCCATTTTCTACCCAGAAAATGAGCCCCTCCAATGCCTGACTGATTGACAGCGGCTTAATAAATTGCATCGCTGACTCCATTGAGGTCTGCTCCCATCTTGGTTATTTTTGCTTACCGTCCAAACTCTCTTCTTAACTATGAGTAATCCCCTGAACTTTCAGTACCAATTTCACCTTTATATGGAAACACCTTTTGTTTCCAAAACACAATTTTTTCCTAGCACTCTTCTGTCTTTCTTCACTGTTTTTTCTTCTTGTGTCTACCCCAGTGATCCTACAATTGTCTCAAGGTTACCTTGTTATCCCTCCTTTCTGTCAAGTTTCAGAAATCAAATGGCAGTAGGGACCAGCTCAGGCAGGTGACACAAAAGTCAATGAAATTAATAGGGAGTAGTGGGAACTTTGGCAAATAAGTAACACATTCTCTATACAAAGAAACCCACAATTGATCCAGGTATAGTGCACATGCCTGTAATCCCAGTGACTCCAGAGCCTCAGGCAGGAGGATGACAAGTTTGAGGTTAGTCTCAGCAACCTTTCCTGGAGATTCACACACATCATACAAACTATATTTTACCAAATGACATCATTTTTATCTTCAAAGTTTTCCAAAGGGTCCTTTTCTGATTCTCTTAGAATGTCACCTCCATGCCTCCCAAGTGCCTCTCCCATCTGTGACACCCATCCAGAGGGTGCTACATCTATCATTTATATGGAACTCATAAGGGAATATCAAAGTTCATAAGAATGGAATAATTAACTTTCTTCATTTGGAAATCTAGTTGTTATACCTGCCTATGCAGCATTGGCAGACTCTATTGTGGTTTAGCAACCACAAATACATATTTGTCTGAAGTTCAATTTTCTATGGAAAAATTTGTTCCAAAGAAGAATCTGAATGGAAACCTTGTACTTCAATGTACTTTTTCTCACACAGAAGAGTATTTTCTTGAGAAAGTTCTTGAAATAATGTATAAGCTCACAGAGTAGTTTTCATGTTTACTGAGGCTGTTGTGAAGACACCAGAGGAATTACTCTTGTGGCAAAGACTACAAGACTCGGCTCTTCCCCATGATGTGTTGTCACCAGCTCAGCATGGCCAATACAGTTTGGTTCAGGAAGAATTTGTTCTCATTTTTCAGGGTTCTTGTGACTCTTTCACATGAGAGAGTCACTTTCCTGAGCTTGAAATAAATGAGGATCCAGGTTGCTGAAGTATCAGACAAAAAGAGACACAGGATGAAACCCGAGGCCTGGGTACAGTCTTTCCCACACTCCGCTGGCCTCTACTTCTCCATGTCCCCAGCCTCAATCCCCTCTGTATACCATAGGTAGAACACATATCCCATCAAGTCTCACCTTGTAGCAATCATCATTTCCCTCTTCCTTAGCTCTGTGACCTGCTCTTTCCCTCCAGTTGATACAAATAAATTCTTCCTCCTCAAACTGGCATCCCCTGCATTCCCTGTTAGATTACAAGTGCCACAAGAGCAGGAGACCCCATTCCTCTTACTGCCATTGTAGTTACAGGGCTCAGTCCAGTGTCTGGCACAAAGGAGCTTCATAAATACTTGTTCAATTAAATGAGATGCTCATTCATTCACAGTGCCAGGTCCTGGTGCCAAGGATTCTCTCCACCTTGAATGTCTTTACTCTTCATCCCTCAAAGAGGCCTTCTCAAATTCTCACATTAATCTCACTCTTCTAATCAAGAGAGCATTTCAAATTTGTGCTATAAAATTGAGCCTTTGATTTTCCCACACTGGTGATGATCTTGCACTCTCCAGGTAAATGTGCTGTGGACTGTTGAGTTCTGTGGTGCTCCTAGCACATTTGATTTTTTACCAAACTTGAAAACTCCTTTTACGTATATACTTTTTGCAGCAGGAGCTCCACTGTGTTTTAGAGATCAGGACTGCAGTGTTCAGCTTTCAAATAAATCAACTTAATTCCAGTAAAGTCTGAGTAACTGCAAGAAATTAGTAAGGATAGAACAAGCAGCCTTGATCCAAGGAACATGAGATCTTCCATACAGCAAAGTCATCTCCTGAGAAGGGTGATAAATTCCCTTGACAGGAACATTTGGACCTGTCTTTTCTAAAGATCCCGTCCCTCCCCTGTGCATAACACACCCTCGTCCCCTTTTCCGAGAACTGAATAAGAAACCTCCTTAAATATTTAAGGATGACAGCTCTGGGATCATTTTGTCTGCAGTAATTCATTTTGGTCTCTTGTTGAACTGCTTGCTCTCAAGCAAAGACTCATGGGAGTACTTGTTTCAGATTTGTGACAAGAAGGGGGAAAATGTCAGTTAAAATCCAACTTCTGTGGCATCAACACATGACCTCAAACAACCAGCAATTGCAGAATGTGCTTAGAAAAAAAGGGATTTTTTTTTTCCAAAAGTTTCCATTTGATTACAGGAATGACCAATTTCTCTGCCATTAGGCAATCTGTGACACACTAGATAATTAAGGTCGTATTTTATCAAATAGAAGCTTGTATCAAGACTCTTTCCATTATAATGATAAAAATCTAATTCAAATTAGCATAAACCAAAATAACCAATTAAGTAGCAAACCTAACTGAAAAGTGTCAGGGTTGTCTGGCTTTAGGCATGGCCTGGGGCAGGACCTGGCAAAGCACGGATAATTGCATGATTTTATAAATAAAGTTTTATTGACACACAGCCTCACTTATTCTTTTACCTATTGTCTAGGGCTGCTTTAATGCCACAATGACAATGTTGAGTCCTTGCAGGAAAGGCATTGTAACTAACAATACCTAAAATATTTATTGCTTGTCCCTTTCCAGAAAATGTTTGCCAGTCCCTGCCTCCAAGGCTGAGATGATGTCATCAGGATTGTCTTGCCATCGCTTGGCTATGATCTTTCTCCAAGATGATTTGACTCTTGGGTTTCATTCCATGCTGATATTTGTGCTAATAGTCCCAGCAGGGAAAAAAAAAAATCTGGTAACTCTTTTTTAAAAGTCCTTGAATTTACTCAGCTGACAACTTGAGTGAGGTACCCATCCTTGGACTGATGTTTTCTAGTGAGGAGGAAATCATACTGGGTGGCTTGGGCTGGGTCACACCACCAGCCCTGATTCTGGGGCTGTCAGAAACATCCAAGAGACATGGACAGAGAACAAGGGAGAAATTCTCTGAGGGAAAGATGCTAGGGAGGCAAAACAACAATGATCCATTTTAAAACGTCCTCCTGCACCCCAAGGTTGTGCACATTCTGATCTCACACATTTCCCAAAGCATATAAATAAGACTTTTGTGTGATCTCAGAGACACTTAAGGAAGTAAATATTATTAAAAATGACCAGTTTTTGATGAGATTTAGTGCCAGACACTAAGATAAGTATTTAATAAACTTACCTTGTTTATCCTCCAAATGGCTTTATAAATTAGGCATTTTAAATTTCTATTTGTTAATGAAGTGACTATGGATGAGAGGTTTAATAAAAACTTGTCCTAAGGGACTAGGGGTGTAGCACAAAGGTAGATAAGAGTATTTGCTTAGCATGTGTGACGTCCTGGGTCTGATCCCCAGCATCACAAAAAAACAAAAACTCCAAGAGTTAGGACTGGAATCTAGATCTTCTGTCTAATTCCAAACTTGAATTATGCTGTCCTGCCTTCCCAGCCTAACAGATCCTCATATTCTGTGATGGTCTTACCATACCCTTCCTGCCTGGGTGATGCTAGAGTACTTACCTGGGACCAACAAGCCTCAATTCTAGTGATCAGCTCTGCTACTAACTTACTGGGTAACTTTTAGCAAGTTACTCAATTTTTAGAATCTCAACTTCCTCATCTATAAAATCAACAGATTAAACATCAGTGATTTTCAAACTGTATTCTGTAGAACATAGGACATTTCACAGCAGTATTTGAGTCTGTGCAGAGAGCAAAAGACACCTAAAAAGTATTTCCCCTATACTCATTCTTTCATGTGATTTCCATTGCTTTCTATTGGACTTCTTTTTTTTTCTTTTTCTTTTTTCTTTTTTTTGGAACCAGGGATTGAACTCAGGGACACTTGGCCACTGAGCCACATCCCCAGCCCTATTTTGTATTTTATTTAGAGACAGGGTCTCACTGAGTTGCTTAGGACCTTGCTAAGTTGCTGAGGCTGGCTTTGAACTCGCGATCCTCCTGCCTCAGCCTCTCAAGTGCTGGGATTATAGGCGTGCGCCACTGCGCCCAGCTTGGACTTCTTCTTAAGACTAATATATAAAGAATAAAAGTGTCTGTAAAGGAAAAGTTTTGTTTTTGTTTTTGTTTTTTAAAGCTATGGAACTAGAAGACCTCCAAGGTCTGTTAGTATTCTTTGCTTCCTCTTGCAAAACCCCTCTTCACCTTCTTCACCCTGTTCTGTGCCTTTGTGACCTGTAAAGACAATATCAAGTTTCCCTATGCTATGACTTCCCATTGGATTTGGCCAATAGGAGACAGTAGCAGATAAACAAAGAATGAAAGAAAGGAAAGATTAGGGCATTGTTTTCCTTGGTTCAATTATGGCTGAGTTCAAAGACCACAGCTCCTGTTGAGTGGTTCTCCTCTTCATCTCTTTCTGGATTTGGGGAACTGCTTCATTCTCTGGCCCTGACTTGGTAATGTTAATGTCTCACTGCTGTTGCTAGCCCAGGATGCATTGCCATCCTTTGTCATCTTATTGCAATGAAAATGCATCTGGATTCTGTCCAGACTTTGTCAATACTCTCTTCCCTAAATACTGCTCATTTACCCATTTTCAGTGGGATCCCAGAATCTGACTCTATAACCTGTTAGAATGTTGAGATCTATGATTCTATGCATAGCAAACTATCCCTATTCATTCACAGACCCCTTGAATGCCTGCTACCTGCCAGGCACAGTTGACAGTGGATAGTTCCTTTAGCCTATGACCCAAAACTTGTCATCAAATATTATTTTAGAGCTGGATTTCTTTTTCTTTCTTTCTTCTTTCTTTTTTCTCTTAGCAGACATAGGGAGAAGACAGCAAAATAAACTATCTGGGAATTTTTTTTTCCCAAAAAAAAACATTTAAAAAGATGAACACATTTCCCCTAATCATTTTTGTTTGTCTTCTTTCATTTCACTTCTCCATTTAATAAACATTTATGGAGTACCTGAAATGTTCTAGGCACTGAGCTTGGCCCTGAAGATACAGGCCAAGCACAACTGCAAGAATTTCAAATATTCATGAAGGAAAGACAAGAAAATGAGGAATTCGCCTATTGCATTCAATCAAGGGGAAATGCCTACTCCCAGAATGATTTCCTTTCAGACATAGAGATATCATACAGCATTGAAGATGGCTCAGTATCAATTGTTCAGTAAGACTTGCAAAAGAAATGTATTGGTTACCAATTACTCTGAAAATAAATTTTACTGATGAAGTGTAATCTGTCTCCAAATGTAGTAATTCTCATCATTTGAATTTTACTGATTCAGATTTTAAGAAGTTCACTAAGGTATTAATCTTTGCTATTGGTTAAAGTTTCTAAATGTGATCATTCCTTCCTCTTATAGATTATCAGAGTCTTCTTCATTAACATAAGAAGTTAAACTCAAAATTAAGGATTGATTGGGTTAAGACATGTATATAAGCAACTAAAATATAATGGGAAGATGTGAGAACAAAGAGATACTGATGCTTGGAGAAAGATGTCATTATATCCAGAGGCAATAAGAAGACAGCATTTGGATGGTAAGGGCCATGGAGGATTGGTTGGGAGAGCTTGGAAAGGAAAATCAAGGGTTCCATGTCAAGGGAAGAGCATGGTTTGCCAGCAGGAAAGTACAGAATGAGATGCAGATACTACAAACACTTCATTTGGGCTAAAAGGTAGGCATGAGAGACATTCAACAACCACAATCATTCATCCTTCTAGTAGAAGTGATATCCCAAATTGTGTTCCCTTCTCTTATCCTGTAGGGCATGAGAGAGGTTGACAGCTCCAAGGGAGGGCCCCAGTTGGTCTCAGCATATTTTAGCCTGCTGGCCCAAGTGATTGGTTTGGTGATGGGCATGTGACTCCATTTAAACCAATGAGAATCAGAACCAGAACTTTTGAATGTGACAGAGATATTGTCAGACTTCAACTGTGAGAGTTCTCTTTCCACTGGATTTGAAATTAAAAGGATACCGAGGCTGAAGGTACTATAGCCAGTTTGTAACCATGAGGGGAAAGCCTGACTACAAATGGGGTCTTCATAGAGGAAGGGAATTCAAAAGACAGACAGACAGAAATTGTTTTCTGATCAAGACACTCTTGAAACTGAAATTTCCTTGAGTATTCATTCCACTATTCAACATTTGATTAATCTAAAAAAAGACTATATATATATACACCATGTATATAAAGACTGTGTGTGTGTGTGTGTCTGAAATTTTGTATTATTTATTTATTTTGCCTTGGTGGGGATTGAATCTAGAGCCTTACACATACTAGACAAGTGCTCTACTACTGAGCTACATCCTGAGCTGCATGCCTAATATTTTAAAATTGAGATAATAAAATACATATGCAAGAATAGGGTAAGTAACAAATAATACAATACATAAAAGGCACTTGGCCCAATGCTAGGTGTTATTTACTGGTCATCCTTAGTAAATAATAATTGCAACTAATTTTTATTGAGTACTTAACCAAACTCTACTTATATTGACTCATCTGATTCTCAAAACCCTCGTTCCATTTTACAGGTAAATAAACTGAGTCTCTTATTATTATTTTTAGGGCCACTTTATGCTCCCTGACTTGTGAATCCAACCCTTTCTCTTCTTAACGTATGGGACTCTCAAGGCATCTGATTCAGATTCCATTAAATTATTTTATTTCTTCTTACATCATGAAGAAGAAATAAAAGCTTTTTTCTTTTTTTTCTTTTTTTTTCTTAACACAATGAAGACTTTTCTCTCAGTCCTCCTCCTTCTCCCACTACTTCCGGAGAGTGAGGTTGGACTATCAGAGGTTTTGTTGCCTGGCGGGAGCCCTTTAATTCACCCAAGGCCAACCACAGCTAAGTGCCAGCCAGGCCTTTGCCCTCTCCTGGCCAAGGTGCAAGCAGCCGCAGCAGGGCAGGCCTCCCAGCTCCAGTCCTCTCTCCTCCTTTCCCTGAATTGCTTGCTGCCATCTGCTGGCCATATCAAGTTAAAATAATCATCGCACTAATGTTTTCCAAGTTTCTAAATGAGGCTCCACATGTGCCTCAGCTGGCTTCCTGGTCTACTGGGGCTGCCTGGGGGTTGGGGACAGCGTTAGCAGACAGGCCTGGTGGTAGGTCTCAAAGCAAGGCACTCAGGCAAAGACTACTGGTGCCTATTTTGTTCAGGAACAAGGCCCTCATCTGTTATAGGGAACTCTTAAATCATTATCCTTAAATTAATTCTCTTCCCATCCTACAAACATGCCATCTTGCCCAGAGCCACCTGTTTCATATCCCCCACCTGTCTCCCATCCACCACCCTGACATTCTTTCATCCACATTAACAGCTTGTACAAGACTCATATTACCTTGACAATTATCTACTTAGAAAAAAAAAATTGGGACATGTTTCCCTATGGAAAAGTTACAAGAATACTTCAAAGAATTCCCCTGTAGCCTTCTCCTAATGACTCCACTTAAGTTTTTCCAGTTGTCTCAGTAGCTCCTTTATAGCAGAGGATTTGACTCAGGATCACGTTGTTCCAGGCATCATGTTTGTTTTAGTGTCTTCCAATTTGGAACATTCCTGGCACTTTTCTTGACTTTCAGAATGTTGACATTTTGAAGAATTTCAGACCATTTTGTAGAATGTTTCTCAATTGGGGTTTGAGATGTTTTCTTATACCCCAATATAAGAAATGTTTTCTTATATTGTTTTCTTATAAAACTCAGTTTATGTGTTTTGGGCTGAAATATAACATGCCGTGTCTCTCTCTTTTTTTTTTTTTGTCTGTGTGTGTGTGTGTGAGATAGATAGATAGAGAGAGAGAGAGAGAGAGAGAGGCAGAGGGTGGAGAGACACGCTAGACAAATACTCTACCACTGAGCTACACTCCTACCTCCACCCTTTTTTAAAAATTTTGGTCTTGTTGCCCAGGCTAGCCTTGAACTTGGGATCCTTCTTCCACAGCCTCCTGAGGAAGCCACCTGAGATTACAGGTGTACATCACTGCACCGGATTGCTGTGTCTTCTCACTGCATCCTATCGATGGCACACACTGTTTTTGATGGTGTTGACTCTGAAAACTTTTAAGATAATTTCTGTCAGATTTCTCTGTTAGGAAGTTACTTCTTTTCCCTGTGTAATTATGTTATTTTCCTTTTGCTTCTTTAACAAATTATCCCAAACTTATTGACTTAAAACGATGCAACTTATTTTTTCTAATCTTGTAGTTCTAAAAGTCAGCAGTCTGAAGTGGATCTCACTGGGTTAAAATCAAGGTGTCAGCAGGGCTGGTTCCTTCAGGAAGTCAGGGGAGAATCTTTTCCTTGTTTCCAGCTTCTAGAGGCACCTGCATTGCTTGACTCCTATCTCCTTCTCCATGTTCAAAGTCAGCAGGGTAGCATCTTTGAGTCTCCCTCTGATTCCTATCCCTGCTTTCACCAGAAATCTTGCCTCCTTCTTGGATCCTTTTGCTGCCCTCTTTCACTTATAAGGGCCCTTGCAATTACATCAGACCCACTGAATATTCTCTCCATTTCAAGATCTTCAACTGAATCATACCATTATCAAAGTCCCTTTTGCCATGTAAGGTAACATTATCACCAGGACAGGTGTGCTGAGAAGATTCAACAAAAGGGAGGGGGACTTCAACTCAGGCCATGAGGGTCTTTGACGTCATCACAGAAAGGAATTTAAGGATGGGTCAAATGAAGGCACAGACTGATTTTACTGAGAGAAAGAAAAGTACACACTTTTAGAGATGGGGTAGGGTGCAAGTGTTGGAGAGGAACTCTCGAACCACTTCTAAACTAGGCATATTTTTATGTGAAAAATCTGTAGAGCAGAGATATGATTTAAGAGTGTTTTCAGTTCTCCTTCATGTTGGTAAATGGACATGTTAACATTACTGGAATGGAAGTCATTTTTTTCTTCTTTGTTTTCGATGCAACTGCTCTGTGAATTTAAGCAGTACTACATTGGTATACACTGGTGGATAAGGTCAAATAGTTGATTTAATAGTGCTATTTATGATCAAATCTTCACTTTAAATCATGGCTTCTCTTGTGCTGTCCTGTGTGTATCCTTTCTACTTATCCCTATGTCTTCTATCCTATCTTGACATGTTCACAGGTTCAAGGGAATGTGGGGGTCTATTATTCGCCTGCCACCATAGTTAATAAATATTTTATGAGAGATACTTTGAGACTATGGAAATTCCTATTCCTTATCCCACTTTCACACATGAGTTTTAGCATCCATTGATGCTTCTTCCCTGATTACCACTATAATTATTACTGATGCCAAGTGGTGATTTTCTAATTCTGTCTGTCTGCATTTATTAGTTGGCTTTTTGCTATGAAAAGGCGCTTTCTCCTCTCCCCATTTATTCATTTATTTATGACATGTGGACTCATGGGTTCTTTATTTTGTTAATAGATTATGATCCATTACTATTGGCATTAACTTTGATGCTTGAATGGTGCAGTTTGGGTCAGTGGGAGCTCCTTCAAGCATTCATGTCTTTTCACTGTGCTCTGGTCATTTCTGAGCACACTCTTGCTTTCGGTCTTAAAATGATAAGCGATCCAGGCTCATCTTGTCCTTTTCTTGCCCAAGTTCTGGAATCAACCTTCTCTAAGTAGCCCTGGTTCCTTTTAGTGGATAGAAGTGGGCAGACCATGGTGCCAGGACCTGGACAGTACTGTGCTCTTTACTCATTGGGCATCACTGATCTTAGTTCCTTTCAGTTGACAGAACTAGGAAATATGTGTAGGCGTACACACACATTCACAGCTTTATATATTCCCCCATTTGTATGTATTATAAAACCAAAAGTTCAAAACAATATTGTAATACCAATTCAACATTCAAGGATTCTTTCTATTCTTATGCCTTCCTGAAGGCATAACTGACTCTGAATTGCCCTTAATATAACCACTTGGTTGCTCAGCCTCCCTGTATCTCTTGACCCTGCTGGAAAACTGTCCCTTCTTGTTCAGGTTGCAGTTCCTGCTCAGGCTTGTCTTCTTCACTCAGGCTGCCTGCTCTGCATCTCCCTTCCTAGTGGCTTTTTGAGGGAGGCCAGGAGGGAGGGAGGGAGGGAAGAAGGAAGGAAGGAAGGAAGGAAGGAAGGAAGGAAGGAAGGAAGGAAGGAAGGAAGGAAGGCAGGCAATCAGTTTTTTAAGGGAAAGAAAGGAAAGGAAAAAGGAAGAGATGATCATGTATGTTTTTAATGGACCTCTTCCTACAATTGTAATGGATTATTTAGCAGTTGTGTTCTCCACTAAAATTTAAACTTCAAGAAGACAATGACCTGCCTTGCTCATTGTGTCTCAAATCCCCAGGGCCTAATGCAGTGCCTAGAACATAATAGGCAATAGATAAACAATATTTATTTAAAAATAAATTGTGTAAAGCAATGATAGTAAAATTAGAACTATTGAAAAGTTGATAACACAACACACCTACACAATTACAGTTTCCACATAACCTTAATCATTCCTTTTCTATCAGAAACCAAATATTGACACCTTTTTAGCTCACAGCTGAATATCTTGGGTAAAGAGATCATCTCACTTATTGTTTTTGTTGTTATTAAAGATTTCCTTGGTTGTGGAATATAATATTGTTTAAGACATGCTTCTTAAGATGAGAACTTTGATACATAGCTGTACTTCAGAATAATTCCAAGCATCACTGCCCTATATAGCATTAGGTAGAAGTGATACTGGCCATGGTCTTAGAACCACAGTTGTTAGTCCTCAGCACCATAGCAAAATACCTTAGGTAATTTATACAAAAAAACAAAACAAAACAAAACAAAAAAACAGAAAGTCTTTTATATGGAGGTGCTAGGGATTAAAAAACAAAAATTTATTGCTCACAATTGTCAAAGCTAGGAAGTAAGCTCACCGCTCCAGTAGATTGTCAGTAGATTGTGTGTCTGGTTAGGGCTCCTTCTCTGCTGCATGGATGGTACCCTTGTAGCTGTGTCCTTGCATAGTAAAAGGGACATACAGGATCCCCTAGGCCCCTTTCATAAGGGCACTCATCCCCTCATGAAGGTGCTGTTCTTGTGTCCAAATCACCTTCCAGATGCCTCGCTTTTTCATATAACCACATAGGGGGGCAGATTGCAACATATGCTTTTCTTTTCTTCTCTTTTCTTTTCTTTTTTTTTGGTGCCAGGGATTGAACTCAGGAGCACTCAACCTTGATCAATCCCCAGCAACCCTATTTTGCATTTTATTTAGAGACAGGGTCTCACTGAACTGCTTAGCCCCTTGCTGTTGCTGAGGCTGGTTTTGAACTCAGATCCTCCTGCCTCAGTCTCCCAAACTGCTGGAATTACAGGTGTGCGCCACCACACTGGGGCTCAACAAATGCATTTTGACAAACATTTAGACCACAACAGTCATGTAGAGAAGACCATAGAGTATTCCAGAGCTTTGTTGTGAGAGATAACTATTACCATACCTAGCAGTGTGGCAACAAAATGGTTATATTCAGTTGCTTCTAGGCCTTGCCCTATCACTCTCCTACAAGCATTTTTTTTTAAATAGCTGCAATTATTTGCCCCCAACTTCTGCTAGCAATGTCAAAGCCAGTCTTACTGTCTCCCCCTCCCCTCTCTTTTTTCCTTGCAGACATCAAGTCCTAATGCATTTGTGCTTTCCTCAAATAAAAGGCATCCTTTTCAGGGACTGATGGAAATAAACAGCTGGACTCTTTCAGAGGACGCATTAGGAAGTGATGGAACACGCTGAAACACAGCTGCCACAAAGACTGAAAGTGGCTGCTCAGCACAAAGGGCTACAACTTCAGGCACAAAGAGCCATACTTTTTTCCTGTCTCAGAAAACCTGCCTCTCAAGGGTCATGTCGGTTCAGTGAAAAAGAGTGTAAGTGCCGCTGCCTTCTGAAGTTATAGCATCTGCCAGGAGCAGGCAGTGGGGGCTGGTGCAGGAGTTCACAGGCGGCTTTTGCTGACAGAGCCTCTCAGCCTCTCACTGATCCATGTCGTGGGGCCCTGCATGTCCCCCACTAACCTGCCCCAGCATCCCCAACTCCAGCCACGGCTGCCTGGCTCTAGATGACCAGAAAGGTAAAAAAGATTTGTGATCCCAAGAGCTACTTCTTTCTCTAGGCCCTGGAGAGGGAACTGAATGGACCTGCCCACTTTTAACTGTCCCATCTACAACCAGAGTTCCTAAGTCAGTGATTCTGAACCCTGGCTGCCTTTAGAATGATATAGAACCATTTTAATTAAAATACCAGTACCCAAGAAACACCACCAAAAGTTTCTGGATTAGTTAGTTTAGGTGATTTAGGCCTGACTCCACTTAAAATGATCTGCTCATTCCTTTCTGTAGCCAGGGTCTACCATCCCTGCCCTTGATACTCAAAAAGGCATGTGAAGATTAAATCAAGAGCACCCAGAGCCTAGGCTTCCTTTCGAGCCACAGTGGTCCTTAACCTTGGCACCATCATAAACCCCTAGGCCTCTTTCCAAAATCCCTGGACTAAGCCAGGCGCTGTGGTGCATGCCTGTAATTTCAGTGATTTGGGAGGCTGACAGGAGGATTGCAAGTTTGAGACCAGCCTCAGCAATTTAGGGAGGCCGAAAGCAATTGAGGAAGACCCTTTCTCAAAATAAAAAATAAAGAAAGGACTGCGGATATAACTCAACTCCGTTGTAAAGCACCCCTGAGTTAAATTCCCAGTACCAAAAAAATTTTTTTAAAAGAAATAAATAGTAAAAAAAAAATCCCTGGGCCAAACTGCTCCCCAGATGCATTACACCAGAATCTCTGGGGGTAGGCCCCAGGATCTCCCAGGTGATTGAAATCCATGACCACATTTGAGAGCCATGAGCAAACACATTTCCACAGTGTCTTCTGAGATGTACCTCTGTAATTCTCTGTGGTGCAGAACTGACTTTGGATTTTTCTCTTTTTAACTACAAATCTCTTGCTGACTGACACATCTATAAAATATAATAAGTAAATAAATCACTAGAGAAATGAGATTAAAAGGCAGACATGCAAAATATAAGCCCAGATATTTTCAATATTAGATTCAAAGACCCAAAATTCCTGTTAATTTTTTCTAAATACCCTTCATTTCTGTACTTATCTTGTCATGGACTGTTAACAATTTGTGAACAAGTGGTGTTCTATGGGCCACACTTGGAGTAATGCCATTCTGAGAAATGTCTGTACGGGATATATACAGATGTATGCAGTGCTGCTGTGGGTGGGAGTCAAACAGATTTCATAAATACAGCAGAATATATGTGAGTTTAGGATAAAGAGCCCTAGACTATTCAGGGCTCTGAGAAGTTCTGAAGTAACAAAGACTGTTTAGCTTCATTCAATTCACTGTTTCCCAATCTTACAGGGTGAGGATACCAACCCCCCCACCAAAAAGACACTACTCTTCACATGCACCTAAAGTATAATCTGTTTAACAATTCATTCTCAGTCTTATGAAACATGCTGACGCACCAAAAAGAGAGACTCATCTTTGCAGAATTATTCATTTCATTGTCCTTTGCCCAACTGGGCCTCATTCATCTGTGGTTTGAAGTTCAGTGACTGGTACTAGCAGCTACCCAGTGACCAGCTAGAGTTGTTCCTCTTTCTCTGCTTTGACATTCTGACGGTCAGAGGTCCTGCCAGGATTTCCCTTAAACATGTCCAGGGCTCACACTCATGACCCTGCTTTGACATTCTGACGGTCAGAGGTCCTGCCAGGATTTCCCTTAAACATGTCCAGGGCTCACACTCATGACCCACCTGGTTCAGGCACACCTGGAAAACACCGTTGTTGTCTTAGAGAATGGAAGCACCCTCCTTACTGGTCTCTCTGCCCTTTGATGTACCCCCTCTCTTGATAATCTTTTCACAGTGATGCCAGAATAATCTTTCTAAAATTCAGATCTGACCCTGTCACTCTCTTGCCTACAACTCTTCCTTGGCTGCCCATCATCTTCTGGGACTTCATCCTGATGTAAAATCTGCTTCTGCCTGCCTCTCCAGCCTCAACTTTTCATCTCTCCCCACCTGTTTATACTGAACTACCATACTAGCAGTGTGTTAAATACTTGAGCTTCCTCCAGTTGTCCCCACCTCTCTGTCTTAACCTGCTCTCTTGATCTAATTCAGCATTTAGAGTCAGCATAGAAATTGCCTCCCCAGAAAGCTCTTCCTATCCATCCAGTGTAGGATGGACACCCTTCTGTTATCCCTCAGGACCCCTTATCATACATATTGTGTTGTGATTGACTGTTGACCCTACAAGAGGGCTGAGTTCCTTTAGGACAGGGTTTTTGTCTTCTTCATTCTTCTATCCTTAGCATCTGGTACCCTGCCAGTATAGGCAAAATTATCCATACATACTTATTGAATGAATGAATGAGCAAATAAATTCCGTGCCACCCCATGCCTGAACCATGGGGGCCCTGGAAGAGTATTTCAGTATCTCAGAAAGTCCCTAGTCCCAGCCTCGCACTTCCACTCCAAACCTCTTCCTAATCAGTTCACCCAACCAGTGGCTCTTCACTTCCTCTATCCCAGAATTCTGACTCTTTAGCTCCTTCATCCTGACACTTCTTTTGGACCACCTTCCTGGCTTGTAGTTCAGGTTTTTGTTGTTTAAAAGCTGCTTCTTAAGGCATTTTCAGACTCAGTCTATATCCTAAGGGTCACGTGGGGGCAGGGTGTGGCCGGGGAGGGGGGTCTCCTTTTTCCAACCCTAGATCAGCAATTTGGGCTCCCGGTTTTCCCAGAAGGACTTAGGGCATTTGTCACTGATGCAATGCACCTTCTTAACGTACTCCTTGCTCCTCCAGACCAGGTAGACCTGACCAGCACAGAAAAGGACTTTCTAACCTGCTGGACTTGGAATTATAGACCTGCTGGGCTGGTTGCTCTCTGTTTGCCCCTCTGTACTTATTCTCCGCCCTTCTCAGTTCTGCTTTTTGCAGAACACTATTTCTTTCCCTGTGATTTCTTCATGAATTTAGTTAGTGAGACACAGGGCAATAGAGGTCTTGGGGAGAGAGAAGTCTCGAATATACTTATTTCTGTTGGACTGGGGTTTGGTAGTGCTTGAATTCTTCTATAACCACAGGTCCTGTATGCTGTCTTCTCTTCCAGGGATCCAACTTTCACTAGATTCTAGTAACACTATTCCCTACTTTTGCCCCTTTCAGGCAAGGGCGGTGGGTGGCATAGCTCCCTGCTGCTGTGAATCCCTGGATGCTTGGTCATTCCCTTAGTCCTGCCCACATGTTATGTTTGGAATCTTAAATGTCCTCCAAGAGCCCATGAACTAAAAGCTTTGTTGCCAGCCTCTAGTGCCACTGGGAGGTGGCAGAACCTTCAAGAGGTAGGGCCTAGTTGGAGGAAGTTAGGTCATTTGGGGCTTGCCCTTGAAGGGAATATCAGGACCCAGGCTCCCTTCTGTCTTCCTTTTTGCTTTTTAGCTGCCATGAGGTGAGCAGCTTTGCTCCACTGTGCACTCCTCCCCATGATGTTCTGCTGGTAGGCCAAAGCAAAGGGGCCAAGCAAGAATGGACTGAAAAGACTGAAACTGTGAGTCAAAATAAAACTTTCCTCTTTATATTTGATTTTCTCAGATACTTTGTCCCAACAACAGACACTTAACTAGTACATCACATCTCTGTAATCATCCCTTGATTAAGTTCTCTTTAGTCACCCCTACAGTACACTGTGTCTTGTAGGGACCCTGCTGCCATAGTACCTTCATTTCCCAACACAGAAGTCCAATAAGAAGAACTGAGGTCGTCGGGACTAGTCCAGGGCTCTTTTCCTTCCCACTATCACCATCACCCTTCCTCTAGAATTTAAATATCAAAGATACAACAATAATAAGCAGCTATCATCTGAGGGTTTTAATATGGTGAGTGTCTTGCTGGATATTCTACACACACTGATCTCAGTTAATCCTTACAGCAAGTCTGTGAGGCTACTCTGTGAAGCAGAGTTTATTAATTATCCTTATTTTACAAATGAAAAACCTGGGATTGGGGTTTTTCTTTCTTTCTCAGTGGTAGAGTGCATGCTTGGTATTCTTGAGGTCCTTGGTTCCATCCCCAGCACCACACACACACAAACACTCACTCTCTCTCTCTCTCTCTCTCTCTCTCTCTCTCTCTGAAAAGAAAAAAAGAAAAGAGAAAGAGAGGGAGAGAGAAAGAGGAAGGAAGGAAGGAAAGACGGAAGGAAGAAAGGAAGGAGAAAGAAAGAAAGAAAGAAAGAAAGAAAGAAAGAAAGAAAGAAAGAAAGAAAGAAAGAAAGGTCCAACACAGAGAAATTAGGTAATCTAACTAAGTCATGTAGCAAGTAAATGGCAGAGCAGAGCAGGGACTTTTATCACACTGCCTGCCTCCAAAGCAAGTACTTTTTTCCCCCTTTTTCGCCATTCAAAAATTTTAAAAATTATGATGTTTTTAATTGACACATAATTGTACATATTTATGGGGTACAATGTGATAATTTTACATATATATATCCACACAATATGTAATAATCAGCATATTTAGCCTTTCATCTCTTTAAACATGTAATATTTATCATTTCTTTGTGTTGGGAACCTTTAAGCTCTTCTCTTTTAGCTTTTTGTTTGTTTTGTTGCAATGGTTGGAGTGGATCCCAGGACCTGGCACACTCTAGGCAAGCACTCTACTACTGAGCTACATCCTTGGCTCTCTTGTAATAAAGTGTCATACACTATGGTCACCCTATTTTGCTGTAGAGTAGTGGAACTTATTTCTCCTATCTAATTTATTTTGGTACCATTATCCAACCCCCCTTTTTCCCCTTCCCCACATGCCTCTACCCTTCCTAACTTCTAAAATTGACTGATATGCTACTCTGCACTTCTCTGAATTCAACTATTTTAGATTCTGCAAATGAGAGAGAACATGTGGTGTTTGTCTTTCTGTGCCTCACTCCAGGTCCACCCATGTTGCAGAGCCAGTACTTTGATAACTCCTAGGTTACTTGCCTTGGGATGGCCCTGACACACTCTTGACTCCTTGAGCTGTCAAACTTAACCAGTGATGGATGTGGTCCAGCTGGGAAGTCAGGATGGGGAAACCAGCCCAGGAAACAGCACTGGGAGATAGTTCTGCTTGAACAAAGGGCTGGCAGAGAGTCAGAGTTTAAGAGGCAACAATAGCATTTCAGCAAAAGGAAGGGCAGAACAGGCTTCAGGTAGAAAATGCTGCAGATAGTTCATACCACACTCCCAGGAGAGACCACCCTCGTGCCCAAAAGGAGTAATGAGATCCCTACAGCCCTCAAAGTGAGTCAGACTCTGTTCTTGGATTTTAAACAGCAGGAGACCTACTTGGCTGCTGCATCTGCTGGGAGCCTTTGCAGGGCATCAAGGGCAGAGTTAAAACACACACTTTTTACCACTGACATCTCCTGGTGAAGGAAATGAAAATATGAGTCTTTGAACACAGAAAGGCCAAATTTCTCTCTCCTGCATTTCTCTGTTTCCAAGTGACCCCAAAGGGATCAAAGTAAGTCCTTTATTTTGTCACTTATTCATTCCCATAAGATTCAGAAACCTAAGTTTGTATATTTTTTGAGCTTCCTTAAATGTGTGTCTTTTTAAAAATTAAATGTTATATATTCTCTTGATAAAAATACATTTTGTGGAAATACTAAAAAGAGAAAATAGAAATAAAAATCGCCTTTCCCTCACTGTCTTTTGATAACCATTAATTGCATTTCAGTGTATTACAAGGTTTTCATAAGCTGCTGAGAACTTGGAATATGGTAGTGACTAGTCCACAGCACCATGAGAACATGTGAACAGTGTCCCAGGTTCTCTTCTTGGATTATACCAGATCCATTCCCTTCATTGTCCTGTATGATTTAAGGTTTTCCATAAAAGCTTGAAAACTATTTATTGGCATCTTCATTTTTTAATGGCTTCATAGGTTATAGATACGTCATAATTTATTAAATCATCCATCCCAATTTGGACAAGCTCCAAGCTGTCTTCAGGGAGCCTTCTGGGAGGGGACAATAAAAGATGATATCAGTTTGAGAATTTCACTCTCGCAAACACTATGGCATTAATTTTATGGAATCCACTTCCAACCCCCCAGTTCCCCAAGACCCTTTCAGTCTGTCAATCCTGTAACACCTGGTTTCCTTTTCCATCAAGAATTTGATTAAATTCATTTCTATGAAGAATAAGCACTTGTAAAAAAGAAAATAATGACACAATGCATATATGCAACTTTTGTTCCTCCCAATGAGTTCAGAACTGTGGATGAACTCTTATGTTTCTTCCAAAAGTGAAAAACATGCCATTCCAAGATGCTTTCCTATGAAACATGAATCCTTGGGATTTTTTTTTTTCTGTTCTGCTTGCAGAATGAAGTTCTTGATGTCAGTGGTTATTTTTTCATTGTAAGACCAGCTATAAAGAAAATGAACATCCTGTGTTACAACGTTCTCCAAGGTCATTTCATTCTAGGTTCTCTGATGGTTGAAGTTATTATCAAATATGTACCATCACGGCTACTTTTCAGTGGAGAAGTATGATTTCAAAAGGGCTACATTTAAGTGTTGGGAGTTTTGGAGAACAGTATTAAACATGGTGAAGGAGGCTGTGAGAAACAGTGAGCAGAAATATGCTTCTGGTAAGTGAGGTGATGAATACTTCACTAAGCATGACTTAATCCTTCCACTGTTGAGTGCGTGTGAGAAAACCATTTTGTATGTATATATAATTGTATATGTGCAAATATGTGTATTTATAGATATATATTAAAGTTTTGAAATGCAAAAAAAAAAAAAAAGAAAAGAAAAGAAATACTCTTCTGGAAGGAAGAGAAAAGCTGAGGAGCCAAGAAAGGAGGAGGAGGAGGTCCTGGCGCCTGGAGAGATGCTGCTCCTCCTTCCGCACAATCCCTGATGCCCATTTGAGTCTCAGCTGTATAGCCTCTCAACGACCAGTCCTTCCTGAGGTCCCAGCTCCCTGCTTTCCAGACCCGTTCCACTTAAGAGTGTTTGATTTGTGGGGGGATTGTTCTTTGCTTTTCTGTTTTGAAGTAGCAGTCTCCCAATTCATAATTCCAGTTTTGCTTCTACTCATGATTGTGTAGAGACTTTTTAAAGCTTTAATTCATTTTGCAATACTAGTTTCCCTTAAATCGTTCATGTCAAACACCTATTAACATTTCTTTAAAATTTAGAAAACAATTCTGAATTGTCAGAGGAAAAAAAACCACTCTTTAAAATTCAGATTATTAACTTGCTGCTTGTTCCCCATGTAAATGTGTTTTCTATCAGTCGCTGGTGTCACAAAACTATTTGTACAAAGCTTAATATTCAGAAAGTAATTTTATAGTTTTACATGCAGGAAATGTTTTCCTACACTCTCTGATCTTAAATATGCTGCCTGTCAATCTCTTCCATCTGTTGTTTTCCTTTATCATTGTCCCTTCTTACTGTTGTTCATCTGAAGGGGCTGGGGACCACTACTCATGGGGAATGGGGCACAGCGTGCATAGGGGTTAAGAACATGGTTTTGGAATCAGACAGGCCTGGATCTGAGCCTCAGGGTGCCCTCTTCCTAGCTATATGACCTTGAGAAAGTCAACATCTCTTGAGCCTCAGATTTTATAACTGCTAAGTGAAGCAAGAATACCTACCTCAGAGGTCAAGGTCAAGATGAAGTCCTTATTTAGCAAGACCCATAGCATCTGCTCTTTAGTTTTACTACCCACCCATCAAGATTTTTTTATCTTCATCCATGGCACTGGAAATAGAAGAGGTTGGTAGAAATCATGTGTGTTAAATAAAAGTTCAGCAAGACAAGTAAATGAGTTGCAAGATATCATTAGATATTGTTTTGACTGAATGCTTCTATTTCTCCCAAATTTATTTGTTGAATCCTAACCTCCAACATGTTGGTGTCCGGAGATGGAGTTTTAAACGGGGGAGGGGATGTAATTGGATCATGTGTGTGGGGCTTCAGGAATGAGATCAGTGCCTTGGTAAGAAGAAACAGGAGAATTCGCCTCCGCCCACCTCTGCTGTGGAAGGATGCAGTGACAAGACAGTTCTCTGAGGAAGAGAGCCCTCCCCAGATGCTGTTTCTGCTTGTCCTTTGGTCTTGGACTTCCCTCTTTCCAGAACTATGATAGAAATGTTTGTTGTTTTAGCTGCCCAGTCTGTACTATTCTGTTACGACAGCATGAGCTAAGATAGACACTGCAAAGATTATTCTTCATCTTCTTCCATTTGTAATACTCTCAGTTAACTACAAATCGGATTGCAGCTAGATATGAGAAATGTGCAGTTAATAAACCATGATTATTTCTCCATATCTAACACATGCTAAGGGGAATATGAAAAATATGAGATAATGTCTGCTGGTGTGGTAGAGAGAGAGGCCCGAGGTTGAGTAAATATCCTGGCTCTCTGCCTATTGGTTTTGAGGTCTTGGATGAACAACCTAAACTTTCCTCATCTGTGAAAGAGGGCTAAGAGTAAATCTCTCAGAGGTGGATGTCAAAGTCCCCAGCTATGCCTGGTCCATAGGGAGTGCTCTATAAATATCAGCACTTCCTTCAGAGGGCTGACAGGGTCTCCTGTGGATAAATAATTAGAAGATCAGAGGCTAGGATGCTAACTGAAGCCAGGGCAGAGGGAGAAACAGGCATACCTAGAATGGTGAGTTGGAAGAGGAATCGAACAATGTAAAGTGGTGCTGATGAGAAAAATGTCACCAATAAGCCCAGAAACCCACCCAGTTTTCTAGCCTTAAGTGAAGGAGGGGCCTGATTTGGGGCATTGGGACTTCCATAGGAACACAACTCCACCCAGAGCCTGGTCCATGGCCTCCTGCTGGAGCGATTCAGTTATGAATCCTAAGCAGCAGGCTGCCTTCAGTTTCCTCCTCAAAAAGCCAATAAGCAAAATAGCTTCAAGAGCTAGAGAGCAGGCCCCAGTCCATTTTTCCCCAGGCTGTGGAACTGGAGGAGTCCTGCCTGCTCTTACTCAGTTTTTAAACTTGAACCTTGTTCTTGTCTTCAACAGTTATTTTTCAGGTTATAAAAAGCAAATAAGTTTTGCTTCAAAACAAACATCTTTTGCTGTTCCCTTTACTCTGATAAATTCTCCATTCTCTCCTCTTCCCTGCTATGGAAACCAAAATAAGTTAAGTATCCAGCAGGCAAATCTCACTAGCAAATCACAGTGCAGAACAGAGCTGTCCCTTCATAATTCACTCGGATAGTGAACCTTGCTTTCCCTGCACTGCACTGAACTCAAATTCCTTCAATTTCCCCTTCCTTCTAATCGCAGCCAAAGAAAAGCTCATGGGAAGAGGAATAGTATTGAGAAGCAAGTTGAGGGCCTAGTTGGGCTTTTAATCTGAGCAAGTGTTTATACTCCTGCCCTCTGCAAAGGGCTTCTGAAACCACAAATGAATTTCTACCCATGTATTACTCTCTGTAACAGCAAGACATCTCTGTTCTAAGAGTTTAACAAGAGAACTATGGTCACACCTTCCCTTTCTTCCTTTGAATCCTGAGGTTCTCTCTCCTTCTTCTCAATAATCCCCAGTTTGGTTTGGACATGAACATTGTTTTAGGAGATAAAGCAACGAATTCATTTCACACACCATATGCATACACACAAAACTATAGTGATTGATCCAGTGATTATTCAGGATGTTCTTTTAGAATAAATTATAATAATTTGCTATAATATTAAAACCAATGTCTTTCTTTCCTGCTAGGTATGAATAGGGAAGAAAAAGGTCCTAATTGCTGTTGGCAGATATTTTTGGGGGAACCACTGCGAAAGCCATCTTTTTGGAAAAGGCAGAGATGGGGGAAGGAAAGAAACAGGGATTTTGGTCACATCATTGAATCATGTGTCAATTCTTACCTGACACCAGATTTACCTTTGGACCTTTCAGTGTAAGAATTAAGAAAATACTTGATTATTTAGACCACTTTTAGTTGGGTTTTCTGATACTTGCAAATAAAAGCATGTTAACCAATGTGAGCAAGAAATGTCTAAGTCTTAGTCCCTGCCCTCAAAAAGCTTCCAAAATAGTTTAGGAGATGGAACATTTTAATCGCGTAAGTAAAACAATACAGAAGAGGAACTTGGAGATATCAGACATGACCAGAAAACAAAGTAGCAAATGGGTATCACCCAAACCATGGCAAACCACAGGAAAGATTAAAAATAATTCTGTACTCAAAGACATGCAGTGTCCTGATTTGGTCCTCCCTTATTTCTGGCAGGCATAGCGAGGCCTATGGTGTAATGTAAAAAGCTGCAACGGTTGCACCTGTCAGGCAGACGCAATTGCAGTTGTCAGTGCAGCCCTCTGCCTGCGTGGCCCTGCCCCTGCTGTGGGCAGCAGGCAGGTGCTGGGTTTACCCTGCAGTCTGGCTCTTGCCTCAGGCCTAGGGCTGCCTAGCAGCCCCCGTCCAACCTCATGGGGTTCCCTCCCCAGAGGTAGGTCGCAGGAAGCGCCTGCAGGGAAGAGGAGGGGGGATGACAGCCCCCCTGCCCCTTCCCTGCAGCTAGCTCACCATTGGTCCTTTGATCAGCCTGTCATCGTCAGCCATTGGTCCATTCATTAGCCTGTCCTTGCCAGCCATTGGCTGATCCCTAGCCCGCCAAAATTCAATTTCAACAGTTGGCCCTATTGTCGTTTTTTTCTGCAAAGTTTGAGAGCTTAAAAGAAGCTCCCCAGCCATGTTCTCTCTCTCTTCAGACGCTGCTCACCTGCCTAATAAAAAATCTCTTGCGTGAGTTCCCGTGTCTGGAGTGGTTTTTCTGGCACTTTTTCACCTTTCATATGACTCAGTGTTCAAGAGGGTGGTCACTGGAACCAGACTGTGGAGACTCGAATCCCAGCTTTACCACTTACTGATCTTGGGCTAGTAATAGTTCTGCACTTCAATTTTCTCATCTATAAAGCAACTATAAAAACCCATATTTACCTCTATATGTTGTGAGCATTGAATAAGTGAATACAATAGTGCCTGGAACATAATCAGTGGGCAATAAGTATTCACTACGATCTTATTCCACAAAATTTTTTTTTAAACATCGATGATATACCAAACACTGTGTGTGGGGTATAACAATAATGACTAAAATAGTCTTGGCTGTTATGAAGGATACAGCTTCCATTGAAGAATGCAGAATATTAAAGGAACAGGCAATGAAGTGCATGACAAATAAGCAAAGGAAGGATGTGTTAGTTAAGACTTTGGTTATGAGAAAGAAAAAATAACTGAACTCTCTTAAGCAAAAGAGAGAATGTGTGGGGGGGGGGGCAGGGGGGTACTGGAGATTGAACCCAGGGTGTTCTACCACTGAGCTACATTCCAAACTTTCCTTTTTTTAATTAAATTTTTTTTTCAAATTGTATATTTTATTTATTTATTTTTATGTGGTGCTGAGGATTAAACCCAGTGCCTCACACGTGCCAGGCAAGCACTCTACCACTGAGCCAGAAACCCAGCCCCTTGAAGCCTTCGTATTTTTTATTTTGAGACAGGGCTCATTAAATTGTCCAGGCTGGCCTTAATCTTGTGATCCTCCTGCCTCAGCCTTCTGAGTCATTGGGATTACAAGTATGTGCTACCCCGTCCAGCTGAGAGGATTTTCTTTTTTTTTTCTTTATTTCATTTGTTCTAATTAGTTGTTCATAACAGTAGAATGCATTTATACATTTTGATAGATCACACATAAATAGAGTGTAATGAGAGGATTTTTTTTTTTTTTTTTGGATATTGGGGATTGAAACCAGGAGCACTTAACCACTAAGCCACATTTCCCAGTCTTTTTATTTGCTTATTTATGTATTTGTATTTTTTAAATTTGAAGACTGGATCTCACGGAGTTGCTTAGGGCCTCACTAAGTTGCTGAGGATGACTTTGAACTTGTGATCCTCATGCCTCAGCCGCCTGAGCCACTGGGATTACAGGCGTGTGTCACTGCGCCGGCCTTCTCCCCATCCCCCTCCTCCTCCCCCTTTATCCCTCTCCTCCTCCTCCTGCCCCTTCTCCTCCTCCCATTCCCCTTCCCTCTCCCCCTCCTTTTTAATGAGGATATAGCAGTGTGTCAGAATGGGGCTAGCATCATGAACTGGAAAAACAGCCTCAAGAGTACTCTTTTTCTGCTGGTTAGTTGTATTCTTTCTTTTTCTTTCTGCAAATTTGCCTCCTGCTTCCTTATGCCCAAAGAGGAATATGAAGGAATATGATCATCTCATAGCTCACTGTAGTTTATGGGTCCCAGCCTTCCCAAGAGGCAGGATGGTTGTCTCTGAGTCCTTATGCCAAATTCCTTGGAAATGGAATCTAATGAGCTCCATGGGTGAGAGTTCAACTGCTGGTCTACTTAGCAGGGTCATGGTGGAGACATTAACTCCTAGGGGCCAGAGTCCAAATTGTGAGAGAATGAGCAAATGAGACTCAGCTCTCAAAAAGAGAGTGTGGCTTCTGGGCTGATTAGACACGCCAGCAGGAATCTAGTTAGATCCCAAGGCAAGGAATCTAATTCAGCCTGGAATCAGAGGAAGCTTCCTAGAGAACATGACGGCTAGCTGAGAATTTGAAAGCTGATGAAAATTAACAGGTGAAAGGAATGGAGAAAAGAAGATTCCTGTAACAGGGAGATGTGAGAAGAGGGAGTGTAGCACCTCTGAAGAACATCAGGGAGGCCAGTGACAAAGAGATGAGCCTAGAATAAAGAGCTTCACTGGGTTTGGACTTTGCTTTTAGATTTTAATAATTTGGAATAATTCTTCTAGCAACAATACACAGAATGTGTTGGGGTTGGGAAAGACTGGAGGCTGTTGAGTGGTTTAGGTGTAGTGATGATTGGAGGTGTAATATTAAGAGAGAAAAGAGTTGCATTGATCTTGGGACACCCACATTAGCCTAGACCTGATTAATATTATTAGCATGTTTTTTGAATGAGAGTGACAGGGACATCAAATAAACTGCTATCTGACCCATTGTCTCTAGTTCAGGTATTTCCTGTTGTCTTGGTAATCAATGGTGTTAGAACAGAACAGATGGGGTGGTAAATTCTGGCTGCAGGTCAGTGCTACTGAAAGATCTATGGAAGGCATTTCTCCCATTGCTACTTGCAACTGCATCCCTTGCTGTGCCAGGGAACTTCAGCTTTGTAACTGAAGCTGAACTTAGGAAGGAGAGATGAATTGTGATTGAGGACCAGCTTGAGAGGAAGAGGTAGAAGATCAGTGATAGATGGTATAAATGGCGCAGATCTTCCCAACTAGCCTCTCTAGTTAAAAAACAAAAACAAAACAAAACAAAAAAACCCTACAGAATTGTTTCTAGTGTTTCTGTGAGATTTGGGAGGAAAATGAGGGCCACCTAACAGAAAAAGATAAAAGAGCCAATCAAGCAGGAAGGGTAGAGCAGAGTCCTGTGGCTGACGGTGCCATGGGCTTGAATGGAAGCTCTTAGGAATGCCTAGGGTGAGAAGGAAGAGACTGGAGGGTGGGGGTGGGGGGTTCCTGCTGCCGCGTGTATGTCTCTGTGCATCTGTGTAGCAATGCAAGGGGTGTGGGATGGAGATCCATTGCCTTGTAATGGGGCAGAACTGTAAAGAACTTCCATGTTCTAGTTCAGGCTGGAGGCCTGATCTTTGAAAATCAATCATGTTGAAAATAAATAGAGAATGTAATGGTTAAATAAGCATTTATTATTCTGTGCCCATGTCACTTGGGTGAAGGTGTTTTTATTCACTTTCTGGATCTGCGGGACATACTAATAGGCCAATATGGCCCCAGCATAAATCCTGTAGATGCCTGTGAGCAGCACAGCTGAGCTGGTCCTCTGGTGAATCTCCTTCAATCTCACAATGTTGTTTTCTGCCCATCAGGCAACACAGAAGGTTTTCCTTGTAAATCTGATGGTGTGATTCATAGCCTTCCTTCGTTTTGGGCATCTAGAAGTCCTCTTTTAAGGTTAAAAAGAAATGTTGGTTTTTGTTGTTGTTTTGTTTGCTTTGAAGTGCTGAGGGTTGAAACCAGGGCCTCATCCATGCCAAGCAAATGCTCTGCATTTGGAGCTACACCCCAAGCCCTGTTATTTTTTTTTTAAGTCACACAAATCAAGAATTCAAAAAAAGCAATTGAGGAAAACATTTTGTAAAAGACTGTTTAATTGTAAAAGGTTTTAAATATACTTTCTAAAAAAGCAATAATGAAATACATGACCAGAAATTTCCTTTCATGTTGAAAAAATATAATTACTATCTTATGTTGATAATAAATTTACTTCTAATGGCATATGTACTACATAAGAACCCTCAACTGTCTGGAAATAGCTGTTTCTTTTAGAAAATCAACAGTATTGTGCTCTGAGTATTTTGCATTGGATGAATATTGAGGAAAATTTTTTTGATGAGGAGATTCTGGATATTTTATCAGAGGAAAAATGGATTCCTTTGTTTTACAAGGAAGTTGGTGCATTTAAGTTTTGTTCTGTGACCTTGAGGATGATATCATTTTGTAATATGTGGAAATGTTTTGATTTTTAAAAAATGACTTGAGCATCTCATGTCCACATCCCTTGGACTCCACGTTTCAGTAAACTCCAAGATTTCCTGTTGCCTATGTCTGTCTCTTCAAGTCCAAGAATTTCAGCATTGAGACAAACTGCCACTTACTTGGCAGAAGTGCTGGAGAATTAATAGTACCCAGAAGCAGTCCTCAAAATATGATTGACAGGAATTGGTGTATAAATATTTCAGCCCTGCCTTTTTTGGGTGGTCTAACTGTGGCACGTGGATTTTATACTGTTTCTTCCAGTTTCCCTGTGACATTGAACTCCATAGTCACCCAGGATGGCGGGATGCTAGATGATCCAGCCCATGTTGGCTGCCTTCCATACCTGTATCACTTCCTTACTCCCCTTCTACAAGTCTCTGCACCTCCAAAATAAGCTCCTATACTCAGATCCTTGTCTGAGAGTCTTCTTCTGGGGAACCCAAACTGAGACTGGTCTGTTTGTTCAAAATGGGAGCATTCTGCTATTTCAAATTCTGTTAAATGCTGGTAGTGTGTCAATGCATAATGTTCAAACTGTTAGAAAGATAATTCTTGTATAAATAGATAGCATGTGTCAAGGTTTTATTTAATTCATTTATGAGAGAACTGGCAGAATAACAAAGCTGATTCAATGTATAGAGTCAGTGTAAAAAGATGCTGAAATAAGATTGCTAAAGTAGATGTCAAACTGCTTAATGTCCTACAAGGCAATAACAGCATTGCTATAGTTTGTGCAAGATCAGATGGAGGTAACCGAAGGGTAGATAGGCCAGATGTAATAAAAAAAGAACTTAACTGGAATGGCTCTCAGGTGAGGTTCACCTGTCCTCCAGGGTGAGGGCCCGGGAAGTCGCGTGGCTCCAGCTGAGAGATGCTTCTATGGTGGGATAGGCCGGGGAAGGCTTGAGGGTTCGGTGTCTTCCTGAGGTTGACTGGAGACCCTGCTAGGACCTGTGTCCCTCTGGGATTGGCTGGGGATCCTGCTGACTGACAGGCGGGTACTAGTCGCCATTGCGGTTTGTCTGCCAGTGTCCAAGAGATTAGGTTTTGGCGGCGCCTGCTGCCATATGTTCCTTCGCATATGCGTGGGCTGCCTGGTGTCCTGCCCTCCGCCATCCAGCTGCCTTGGACCACCCTAACAGTTCGGATCTTAAATGGCTCCCAGAGTTTCACAGGTTGAAGACTTGATCCTCATCTTGTGGAGCTTCTGGGAGGCAGCGGAACCTTTAAAAGGTGGGGCCTGGTGAGAGGTCTTTATGTCATTGGGGACATGCCCTTGAGGGGGATAGTGGGACCCCAGCCCATTCTATCTTCTCTCTCTCTGGTTACGAGAGGTTTTGCTCTGCCACATGTTGTGCTGCTTCCCACAGGCCCCAAAGCATAGAACCAACCCATCATGGACTGATATCTCTAAAACTGTGAACCCAAATTAACCTTTTCTCTTTAGAAGTTGATTATTTCAGGTACTTGTTATAGTAATGGAAAACTCACTAGCACATTCACAATTTTTAAGTTACAGAGGCACAAACATCATCACAACTCCTTGGTTTTCCACAAGTGTAAACTCAAATTTTATAGACTTAGGAAAGTTCTGGGTTTGTAAGTCAAATAATATTAGACCCTACCCAAATCAGATGATGGGCTCTGGCATGATCAAGTTTACCTAATTATCCGCTTTTACTTTTTCCCAAGTTTGGAATCATTTTTCTGAATAACAAGAATTTTATGGTGTTTTATAAGTAACCCCTCTGCTAATAAGTGCAACATTCTCAGTGGTATGTTGGTTAGTAAGTTGTGAAAAGTGAGTATGTGTTTTAAACTCATTTCACTTGTTTGAAACCAAATACATTTTGAAGATGGTGTTTCAAATGAAGAATGCTGCACAAAACTTCCCCTATCATATAGGGATTTTGTTTTTTTCTGTTTTAATTTTTATTAAGTGTGTCTAGTATTTTAGTGAAATACCTGGAAAATCTAAATCTCGAAATTGGCTGCAAATATACCATATAAGAATTTCCCTTACTTTGGGAAAACTGTATTAGATTTATTTGGATTTTTAAAATTGCTGATTTTTGGTTATTCTAATGAGTCCTATAGTGGTCTTTAAAAAAGAAAAAAGAACACAATAGATCGCTATCTTCTGAAATTTATACTTTTGGGTTTTATCTTAAAGAAATCTGAATGGACATCTTTAAGACCACAATACCTTTTACTTCCCCATGTCAAATTGTGATCAATGGTGTTAAAAAGATGAAAAAAAAAATCAATTTCTTCCTTCCTTTTTTACTTTGTTAGAGAGCTTGCAGGACTATCTCATTATTAGCTAATAGGACCTATCTGCCACTGCCATGTCTTGTTAAACAGTCAATTTGAAAATTCAGGAACCCGTAAGTGAGAAGCACCCTGCTCTCTGACACCAGCAGGTGGTTTAAAGAGGACGGCTTTGCATATTATCAGGAATTAAGTAGAGGAAGTTTAAGAGATGTCTTCAAAGCCCCAGTTCAAATAGGCTCTTCTTTTCCCTGATAGCTTTGAAAGCCAGCAGCCTCTGAAAGCCGGCAGCAGAAGGGAGCATTCTCTTTTTGTAAATTGAATGACCTGATTTTTATCTCTACTTGGATTCCAGGAGGAAGCATGATGTCATTTCAACCACTGGCCAGAAAACTTCTTGCTTAATGAGCACTTTGAGCTTACTGGCAGCCAAGAAGGCCTTTGTTTACTGTGCTTAGAAGCAGAGGTCAAAGATCTTCTTTCTCTGGCTCTTAGAACAAAGGGACAAGCTGGCTAACTGGCCCTTGTCTGTAAGTCTCAGACAATGACAGACAGACAAATACAAAGGGTTACAAAGCCCAAGAGGTCAGTAGGACAAAATAGAGGAAGTGAAATGCCATCAAAGATGCATTTCTGCCTCCTTATTGTTGGTGTCTAAGTCATCCCTATTTGACCCCAAGTGGGGCCGAGTTTCCACTTGCATCCTGTGGCAGGTGTGTGCCACTCTTTCTGCCCACAGCTCTCACAAACTACCGCTCCCCCAACCCCAAACTTCTCTCAGCTGTTTGGGCAATTGCTTGGGTGACCTCCACCCACTGCCAGCTGTCAGTGTATTTGAGGGTAGAAACAGATCTGTAGACCTCTGGTTACTCACGGCTGAGGACAAAGCCAGGATTGTAAGAAGAGAAAAAATGCAGTGCAGTGATGTCTACTTGTGGTGCATAGTAAAGTAGATATTAAGGAAAAGAAAGTGAAGCCATTCCTTGGTCACTTTTTCTTTTAAAGGTAGTTTTATTGAGTTATTGTTGCCATGCAATGAACTGCACATGGTTGAAGTGTACAATTTGAGAACTTTTGATATATGCGTACACTTTGGAAAAACCAGTCACCACAATGATGTGTCCTTGTGGGTTCATAAGTTGTAATAACATTCTATTCAGTGGGGGGACATTGACAATGGAAGAGGCTGTGCATGTGCGTGTGGGAGGGTATACAGGAAATCTCTGTGCCTTCCTCTCAGTTTTGCTGTGAGCCTAGAACTGCCCCCGCCAATAAAGCCTATTTTTAAAAAGGCTAATAAAAAAAAATTCATCATCACAATCAGGATGACCACACCCAAAAACTTCCTTTGCAAGGAAACGTTGTAATCCCTGCTCTCTACGCATGGCCCCCGCTTCCCACATTCCCTTTTCCACTCCCAGCTGAACTTGGTCTGCTTTCCTTCACTGAAGATTAGTTTGAATTTCTTAGAATTTCACATAAATGGGATTATATGTTAGGTACTTATTTTGGGGGGAGAAGTTCAGCTTCTTTTACTAAGCACATTAACCATGTTGCTGTGTTTACCAACAGTTTATTCTTTTTATTGCTAAACTTCCACTTATGGGTAAACTTCCACTCTGGCTATACTGCAATTTATTTGTCTATTTACCCATTGATAGACACTTGGGTTGTTTTAGTTTTTGGTTATTCAAAAAAAGTTATAATGAATATTTGGGTGCAAGTGGACATGTACTTCATCTCTCTTGAGTAAATTCCTAGGAGAGAATGACTGGGTCAATTGGGAGGTGTGTATTTAACATTTAAAGAAACTTCCAAAGTGCTTTCCCAAGGGGTTATACTATTTTACATTCCCATCTTCAGTAGTATATGAGGCTTCCAGTTCTTCTACTTCCTCACCAACAGTGGTTATGGTCACTTTTTGGATTTCCTAATAAGTCGTAGTATCATACTGTGGTTTTACTTCAAACTTTCCTAATGATAATAAAAAGTATCTTTTCTTATGCTTGTTTACATTTGCATATCTTTTTGGTGAAGTATTTATTCAGATCATTTGCCCATTTGGTGGTGGTGTTTTGTTTTGTTTTGTTGTTTTGTTTGTGGTTTGGTTCGGTTCGGTTCGGTTCAGTTCGGTTTGGTTGGTACTGAGGATTGAACCCAGGGGCACTTAACCACCAAGCCACAGTCCCAGCTCTTTTTTATTTTTTTTATTTTGAGACAGGGCCTTACTAAATTGAGCCTGCAATCTTCCTGCCTCAGCCTCCTGAGTCACTGGGATTATAGATGTGTACCACCATGCCTTACTCATTTGACTATTTTTTAAACTGGGTTGTTTTATTTTCTTTTTATTGGGTCTTGAAAGTTCTTTATATATTCTGGATGTAAGTCCTTTGTGACATGCCATGATATATTTCCTCTCAATCTGTGTTTTGTCTTTCAGTCTCTCTCTTTTTCCTTTTTTTTTTTTTTTTTTTTTTAAGTGTGGGTTGAGCACAGGGGCATTTTACCACAGAGCTACATCCCCAGTCCTTTTATTTTTATTTTGAAATGGGGTCTTGCTAAATTGCTGCGGCAGACCTCGAACTTGCAATCCTCCTGCCTCAGCCTCCTGAGTTGCTGGGATTATAGGCGTTGTGCCACCATGCCCAGCTCTTATCTTTTGTTTTCTTAGTGTCTTCTGAAGAGCCCAAATTCCTAATTTTGAAATGATTCAATTTACCAATTTTCCTGACAATCTTTCCAAAAGAATGGAGCACAGTCTAGGATTTGGTGCCACGTTAAGGGCCTTCTCAGAGCTATGACTTGATTTTTTAAAAATGTGTCCTGGCAAGTTCTTTCTTGGTCAAATCCCATCACCAAAGCATTCAAATAGCTAAAAGATATCCAGATTCTAGTACATGCCTACTTATTTCACACGAAATTTGATAAAGCAAAATTATGGTGCCACAAGGCGATCTGAATTGAGGAAGAAAGTTATGGTGATGATATTTTTATAAATGTAACCGGGGGAGGAAAATTATTCCCAAGAATTGGACTTCTGGGATAAGCAATTTTACCTTCAACCACAAGAGATAATTGTTAGAGCGGTGCAAGGCGACTGGATGGGGGTAGGGTATCAAGCAACCTGCACCGGCTGAGAAACAATGTAACCTGCGCATGCCCAAGAAGTAACCAATCAGGCGCTGACAAACAACTCCAGCCAATCCCAGGAGGACAAGGACTTCTCAAGCTTCCCCGCCCCCACCCCCGGGTTAGAAAAACCCAGCCCCATAGAGCCCAGCACCCTGCTGGACCGGTGATCCTCGCTCAAGAGCGTCCCGCAATAAAGTTTGGTTTTTGTTTACATCTGGCCTGTCTGTTGTCCGGTTTCCATCGTCTGATCAGCTTACCCCAGCCTGATCTTACAATAATAAGGGTCAGAAAGTTAGGCCCAATTCCTGAATCAGGGATAAGAAGATTCTCGTCCCACCACTGAGGAAGGAAGAAACCCTGACTCTCTACACAGGTGGTATTCGTCACCTCCACATTTTAACAAGGAAAATTCTCCTGGTGTCTCCATAGAAAGCCAGAACCTTACTTTTTAAAATTATTTATGGTTTAGATAATAAAATGCCATATTCGTATCCAAATAATACAACGGCCATTATCCTAGCTAGTGCTCATGCCTGCTGGAGGTATTTTATCCTGGTACCTTTGGTAACCTCCCAACAACCATGTGGGGGATGCTGTGGTCTCATTTCACAGACGAGGAACTAAAGCCCAGAAAGGTTAAGAGAGCGGTAATGTCAGACAGTTTTGTCGACCTCAGGATCGATGCTCTTCCTCCTTTTACCCTACTGCCACTTTTCCATGGGACCTTTGTAATTTAACTCTTTTACTTCTGCCATTGGCCTTTCGGTTCGTGAGATCTTGTTTATTTTAGTGTCTTCCATATTCAAGTCTAGTCACTTGAATAAATAGAGGTCACACGAGGATGAATATGAGCTCAGTGCCTACCTTAGAAGAGGTGGCTGATGCTTCCTGATTGGGACCCTTACCCTTCCTGTGACTTCCCCAAACTGCAAGCTCCTGAAGACTGGGTCTTCTTAGTTGCCAGCCCCTATTTGGTTCTTGGCATACATTAATTGATTGAAGGAATGAAGGAATCTCCTATTCCAGCCCTGACCAAGTATTCCATTCTAAATATAGATGGTTACGGAAGACTGATTGAGTAAAGAAAAAAAAAAAATCACTCAGCATCCAGGTAACTGAGGGCATTACCAAATCAATTATTCCCATAGGGAAGTGGTCAGTCTAACTCCAAAGATAGCTCAGAGATCTTTATTCTGGGAACATGCTGTTATCTTGTTACCAGAATGATTCAGAGCCTTTACGTGTAGGCTAAAATTTATGGGCTTTGAAAAACACAACCACAAGATTATGGGCAGTCCTCTTGAGGAGCCTGGACTGTATCTATAGAAGAAAAGACACTGAGAGTTTCACTCAGGGAAGGCCCTTCAAAAGAACTATCATTATTATCACTGCTGTCCTTCATTGTATGCTTGCCGGCCACCATGCCCTTTTCCTTCATTAATTCACTTTATCCTAAAGCAAAGTAAATAACACTGAATCACCAATAAGAGGACAAACTGGAATCCTGTGACTTCTGATGTGCCTCAAAGAAGTACATGTACCCTGTGCAATATTACTCTTCATCATGGTAAAAAGCTGTACAGATGTATAGTGTCAGTCATTCCCAAGTGGATAAGTGCAATGGCATCAACTAGACGCATACTGTAGTACAATAGATTTCGTCTTGCAAAACAGAAACTGTGTAAAACGAGGGAATTCTCCCTCAGAGTGGGTGAGGCGACAGAGCACAATCAATTCCTGGAGACAGGTTCTGGGACGCAATCTCAACTTTAATCAGGAAGCATACATGTTTTATAGAGGTAGGGAGCCAATGAGTAAAGAGAAGCAATGTTGCAAGAGTCTATCAGAGCAATCCAGCTAGAAACTGCACGATGCGGAAGAAAGGAGGGTGTGGGGGACGGGGTGAGACTCTCCTGAGGCATTGCTCCGTGGGCGGGTTGATCACTCGAGAGTGTGCTTCAGAAGCATGAGAATCCTGGGTTCCATAGGATCATACCCATTCCACAGTCACAGGGGTGCATATGGCTCAGTGGCTCTTCCTATGTCTCCCACAAGAAACTGTATATCAGAAAACTTCTTCCTTCCTCCACCCCAGCCACCAGCAACCGCCATTTTACTTTGTTTCCAAGGTCTGCCCCTAATGCCTCTCAAAAGTGCAGTCTGCAGTAGCTATCCTTCCATGACACTTTAAACCAATATAGTGTCTCCAAGGTACATCCATGTTGCAGCATGTGACAGGATCACCTTCCTTTTATAAAGGCTGAATAATATTCCACTGAATGTATATACCACATTTTGTTTATTCATTAACTCATCAGTGGACATTTGAGTTGCTTCCACCTCTTGGTTATTGCAAATGATGCTGCTGTTAATATGAGTCTGTAAATATCTCTTAGAGATCCTATTTTCAATTCTTTTTGATTATAAAGAAATAAAATTGCTGGATAATTCTATTTTCAATTGTGTGTGTGTGTGTGTGTGTGTGTGTGTGTGTGTGTACAAGGTATTGAACTCAGAGGCACTTGACCACTGAGCCACATCCCCAGCCCTATTTTGTATTTTATTTAGAAACAGGGACTCACTGAGTTGTTTTAGCTGAGGCTGGCTTTGAACTTGGGATCCTCCTGCCACAGCCTCCCAACCTCTGCGATTACTGACCTGTTTTCAATTTTTTGAGGAACCTCCATACAGTTTTCTATAGCAGTTCTACCATATTACATTCTCAACAACACTGCACAAGGGTTCCAATTTCTCTACCATCTTTTCAATACTTGCTATTTTTAGTTTTTTAAATAGTGACTATGTTAATGGGTATGCAATATCTTATTGTAATTTAGATTTGCATTTCTCTGGTGATTAGTTCATTGAGCAGGCTTCTTGCAATTTATGTATCTTTTTTGGAGAAATGGCTGTTCAAATCCTTTGTTCTCTTTTATTTTTATTATTTACTTAACTTTTAATTTACAGTACTAAGGATTGAACTCAGGGGTGTTTTGCCATTGAGCTGTACCCCAACCCTTTTTATTTTCTGAGACAAGATCTCACTAAGTTGCAGAGGCTGGCCTCAAATTTGTAATCCTCCTGCCTCAGGCTCCTGAATTACTGGGATTGCAGGTATGCACTGCCACACCTAGTCGAAGGAGTAGTTTATATATTGGGGATGTTAACCTCATGTCAAATGAGTAGTTTGCAAATATTTTTTTTCCATTCCATAGGTTGTCTTTTCACTTTGTTGATTGTTTCTTTGCTGTGCAGAAGTTTAAAAGTTTGATGTAGTTCCATCATTATTTTTGTTTTTGTTGCTTGTACATTAGTGTTTTATCCAAGAAATCATTGTTAAATCAGTATCATAAAGATGGCCTCTCATTTGGGTCTTACCTTTTTTTAAAAAGACAGTTTATGTCTTTATTACATGAGCATAATATTTTTCTGTGGGGAGCTGGTCTTCAGTTTGTTTCTTGCTCTCATAGAATGTCAAGTACCCGAGAAAAATAATAGGCTTTATTTATTTTACAGTGTAATAAATAGACTTTCTTTCAAGATATAAAAAGGACAGACTTTAGCTGGATTTGGTGGCGCACGCCTGTAATCCCAGCACTTGGAAGGCTGAGGCAGGAGGATCTTGAGTTCAAACCCAGCCTCAGCAACTTAGCGAGGTCCTAAGAATCTCAGTGAGACCCTGTCTCTAAATAAAATACAAAATAGGGCTGGGGATGTGGCTCAGTGGTGGAGTGCCCCTGGGTTCAATCCCCAGTACCAAAAAAAAAAACAAAAAAAGGACAGACTTTTAAAATATGAGCCTCTGGGGAGTGATATTGGCCAGATTATACTCTCTTATTGTGTGCATGTATGAATATGTAACGACAAATTCCATCATTATGAACACCTAGAATGCACCAATAAGAAAATGTGGGGAAATAATAATACAAGTCTCCTTTTTTGTGATTCTAAGGTTTGAACACAGGACCTTGAGCATCCTAGGCAAGCAAGCAGTCTACCACTAAGTGCCACTTAATGTAAAAATACATTAAGTATGTACATCTCTTTATCCTTTGACTTAATATTCCAGTTTACCAGAAACAAAAAATAGCAATCCACAAGATATGCAAACCACATTAATCTTGCAGCAATATAATGCCAATACCATCATAAATGCCTTGCAAGGTACATAACAATCTTCCCTTGTTTTACAGCTTTGAGATTTCCTGCCAATGCTTCTAAAAGGTTGGCACAATTGTCTTAGAAGAGGACCCCAGATTTCATACTGAACTTTTCATCCTCATTTTTTGAATCCAAACAATGCATTTCCTCCACTAGGAGGTTAACTTCATGATCCACATTCATTGCTACCTCTTTGCTTTGTTTTCGTTTCCAATGAAGATGTGAGGGCTGCATCAGTCCAGATCCCATTATCTTCTTCAATGCAAAGGAGAGGAAGAGCCTGAAGCAGGCAGTGGTCAAGGCAAAGGCAATGGCTACTGCTATGGAGGAAGAGGAGGGAGGTTACGTATTTTTTTTCTTCTAAGAGTTTTATAGTTTCAGATGTTACATTTAGGTCTTTAAATATTTCAAGTTAACCTTTGTGTCTGGTGTAAGGTAAGAGTCTAGTTCCCTCTTTTGCATGTGGATATCCAGTTTTCCCAGCACCTATCCTTTCCTCATCAATGTAGTCCTGGCACCCTTGACAAAGATCACTTGACCTGACATGTGAGGGTTATTTCTGAGCTCTATTCTGATCCATTGCTCTATATGTCTGTCCTTATGCCAGAAGTATTCTTTTTTAATTACTATAGCATTGTAATATATTTTGAAATCAGAAACTGTGAGGACTTTTGCTTTCTCTTAATATTTTTGTTCTTTAGGCTCGTTGGAGATTTTTCCCTATTACTGCAAAAAACATCATTGTGATTTTAATAGGGAATGCATTTAATCTGTAGATTGTTTTAGGTAGTATGAACATTTTAGCAATATGAAGTCTTCTGATCTATATATACAGGATGTTTTTCAATTTATTTACATCTTTTTCATTTTATAGCAGCAATGTTTTGTAGTTTTCAATGTACTAATATTTTATCTCCTCATAAATGGAATTTTGCCCCATTGTAAATGGATTATTTTCTTTATTTAGTTTTCAGATTGTTCCCAGGTAGGGTATAAAAAATACAATGAATTTTTGAGTGCTATTTTGTATCCAGCAATTTTGCCCAATTATTTCAGTTATTCTAAAAGTATTTGTTTTGATTTTGGAATTGTTAGGATTTTCTGCAGATAAAATCATGTCTTCTGTGAACAGAGATAGTTTTAGTTCTTCCTTTCCAATTTGGGTACCTCGTATTTATTATTTTTTAACTGATTAGTGTGGCTACAACTTCCAGTACTATGTTCAGTAGAAGTAAGAAGAGTAGACAGATATCTTTGTCTTGTTCTTGATTCTACAGGGAAAGCTCTCAGTTATGTACCACTGAATATAATGTTAGCTGTGGACTTTTCACATTTAGCTTTCATTATGTTGGAGTACTTCCCTCAATTTCTGAGCTTTTTTTTTTAATCATGAAAGGGTATTGAATTTTGTCAAATAATTTTTCCACATCATCTGAGATGATCATGTAGTTTGTGTCTTTCATTCTGTTAATATGGTGTATTACTTGATGATTTTCATATGTTGAACTATCTTTGCATTCCAGTAATATATCCACTTGGTTGTAATGTATAATCCTTCGAATGTGTTAACTTCAGTTTGCTAGCATTTTATTGAGGATTTCTGTGTTAATATTCATTAGGGTTATAGGTCTGTAGCTTTCATTTCCTTGTAGTATCTTTCTTTGATTTCTCCCCTTTCCCACCCAAGGGAGAAGCTGTGAGCTAGATGCCCTCTTTTTATTGCAATGAGCAGTGCCAGCCTCATTTCAAGACCTGACACAGTTGAAATGAGGCAATCTTTCTTACTCAATGTGGCAGTTCTTGGTTTTGAGATTGCCTGGGATACCGCAACTTCCTACCCAGTTCAGAAGTTCTCAAAAAGACTTTTGGACAGTGTTTTGTTGTTGAGTTAATGTTTCCACTGAGGAATGAGTTCCAAGCCTTCTTATTTTACCATCTTGCTGATGTCATTTCATCACCTGTGCAGTCTTCTTGCTGAAAATTTTTAACCTAAATCTAATAACAAGGAAATATTTTTTTTAAATCCAAGGATGATCTGAAGACAATTGGCATGAATGCTTAAAAGATATCAATGTCACAGAAGCCTTGCTCCCTGCCCCCACCCCTAAAAAGCAGGGGAAGCATTTTAGATTAAAGAAGATAAAAGAGACATACTAGCCAATGCAACTGTATAAAGTTTGATTGGATTCTAAATTTTTTAAAAAGTCATAGAACAGTCAGGTGCAGTGGAGCATGCCTGTAGTCCCCAGCTACTTGGGAAGCCAAGGCAGGAGGATCGCTTGGGCCCAGGATTTCATGGCTGGTCTGGGCAACATAGTAAGATCCTGTCTCAAAACAAACAAAGCTATAAAAATCATATAAGGAATAATTGAGGATGTTTGGATATGTACTACTTGCTAGGTGGCATTTTAAATCAATGCTAAATCTTTAGGTGTGGAAATAGTATGGTGAATATATAGAATATTCTTGTTTTTAGAAAATGTATGCTGAAATATTTACAGGGAAATGTCACTGTATCACGCACATACAGAATAAGCAAATACATGGCAAAATGTAACAGTTTGATGAATCTATGTGAAAGGTATAAAGACATTCTTTAAACTTTTTTATACATTTAGCTTTCAAAATAAAAAGTTGGGGGAAATATTATTCTTATCATTGCCATTTTACGGATGATGAAAATGAGATTCAGAGTGATTATGTCACCCAACAGCTAAGCTGGAAAGTCAACCAGAGTAGGTTGTATTTTGTTCAAGTGAATTCACAGAATTCCAGAGAAGAATTATTATCACTATTTTTTATGGAGAAAGAATCTGAGGCCCAGATAGAGGATGGAGTTCCCAGGGTCATGGGGTGCAGAAAGTTGAAACAGAACATCAGTCCTGTGTTCCCTTTGGAGTTTGGTCCTCTTTCCATTGTATGTGTTGAGATGGGTGGGGCAGGGGGAGAGGATCAGACTTAAGGTCTTATGTTTATCAGGTCTCTTCCTGATAAACTCCCCACCCTTTACCCTGACAAGTGTTAGTAAGATCTGGGAATGGGGCCAGCCCATGAGATGTGGCAGCTGTGGGTTTAGTTAACAGTCTCATGAGTCCTATGCACATGTGTTCACTTTGCCTACTCTCCTCTCCTCCCTGCACCTGTCCCCTCTCTCCTTAACTCTCCCCCACTCTCTCTCTGTCTCTTTTTCTCTCACACACACCCACCCCACACTCATTCCCCACAGGCCTTATTCCTATCTTATTCCTATGCATCCTTCAAGCCTCTGATAAAATTCCATTTCAGGAAACTTTTCTTAACCCTATCAACCCCTCCTTCATCCTCACGTTCATAGGTTAGATCTCCTTTTTCAGGTCTTCCTGTAATCACGGCAAATATTTATTGGGCACCAATTATGAGCCCTTAACATTTATCAACTCATTTAGTCCTCAAAACCTATGAGACTGATCATAGGATTATCATCCCCATTTAATGATGAAGAAATCAAGACTCAGGAGTGTTAATTTCCTTAAGATCACACATGTAGTACAGATTCAAAAACAGGCGTCTGTTTCAGAGCCTAAACTTGTGACACTCTGTGGCAGTTCTTCATAGCACCTGTAACACATCCAAGTATTTGTTTATTCTATGTCTTCCCTGTTTAGCTGAAAGCACCACACTGTTTACTAGTAGTTCTGGCTCTTTGCCTAGGGATATACCAGTCAATATTTGTTGATGCAAAGAGCAAAATACTTGCAATCAGAGCAGAGTTCCTTACAAAATAGGTGATTTTGAATACACTGACTTTGAAGGACAGCAGTTTTTCTAGCTAAAAAATGGGAAATAAATTATTGTGGAAATTTATTGCAGTGATGCGAGAAAGTATGTTATAAACCACGCTCCAGGAAAAAGGTTATGGGGGTTTCTTAAATCTGATGGGATAACCAAAGCATGACCCTTCCACTTCCAAGAGAGAAACAATAGATGGTGTGACTGAAAAATTGTCACCCCCTGCTTATGCTGACTAGGCCTCCAGGAGAGATCTGGCATCCTAAGTTAGGAATGAGAACCTTTGGCTCATCAAAGAAGCTGGCCAGGAGAGTTGGCTGAAGTTTTGTCACCACCCCCCACCCCTCAACCCCCACCCCGGTACTGGGGATTGAACTCAGGGGCACTCAACCACTGAGCCACATCCCCAGGCCTATTTTGTATTTTATTTAGGGACAGGGTCTCACTGAGTTGCTTAGGGCCTCTGCTGAGGCTGGCTTTGAACTCGCAATCCTCCTGTCTCGGCCTCCTAAGCTGCTGGGATTACAGGCGCTCGCCACCGTGCCCAACTGAAGTGCCATCTTTGTGAACCCCATTTGGGTGTGAGACTCAGTTTGTCCATGTGGAACTGGTGGGTTGAGTCTAGGGATGAAGCTGTACACAGGGATAGAGTGGGACAAAATCAGAAGAGAATAGGAACAAGAGAACTGTGGAACCACTGTCCCTACTCATCTCATAGCCACCCAATGCCAGGAGAGGGTCAAGAGGGACAAACTGAGGTTTCTGCTGAGGGTGCTGTTCCCTCCCCACACCCTGTTCTAAGTCACTCCCTTCTGTTTAGACACTAGAGAAAGTCCAGGGTGAGCAGGTCTCCGTGAGGAATGTTGTCATCAGGCCATCCTCAGGGAGTCTGGGAAAGTAACGAAATCTTAGAAAAACTTGGTTTTGACAATTTTTTTTTTTTTTGTACTGGGGATTGAACCAAGGGGCTCATACCACTCAACTGCGTCTCCAGTCCTTTTAACTTTTATTTTGAGACAGTCTTGCTAAATTGCTGGGGCTAGCCTTGAACTTGTGATCCTCCAGCCTCAGCCTCTAATCTCTGAGTCATTGAGATTACAAGTATTAGCCATCACACCCAGCTTAATTGTCTATGTCTACAGGTATTTGGATACTTACGTTTGGCAGTATTCCAGAATGGTTATTAAACATATATTTTGAAAACTGAGAAAAGAAAGTGACATCTCCCTGACTCAGAATAAACATTGTAGGAATGGACAATGTCGTTTCTAACATTATATTGGTTGCCCAGTTAATTTCAATCCAGTTGGTCTGGCTTTTGGAGAATTGGATGAGACTTCCTAAAGGATACTGAGAGAGAGAAATTTTTAATTAAGAAATTAAAAATACAGCAAGTGGGAGGATTAAGGAATAATTAATTGAATTTCTATTTTTAGTGTAGTGCTATTAAACCTTAAAAAAATTAAGGATATGGAGACCCAGAAGGAATGACAATCAGTTTTTTTAAGTGACAAAAATCCAGGAAGGGTAACTAAAATGTTGCGTGTCTGAATAGAAAAGTTTTGACAAACTAGAATCAATTAAGTCCAAATTGAATATTAGCTTAGATTTAAAATAGTTAGTTAGGTGAGTACACTGTTAAACAACTTCTGACTCAGTAAACATTAAAGATATTGACGCTGTTTTAGTCAGTCACAGACTCAATGTGAACCAGGAGCGTAACATGGTTGTTACAAATATGAATGCAGTTAAAAAATGGAACAACACAAATGGCGTGTCTGGAACAAAGGAAGCTGTACCACCAGAGTTGCCTGTTCTGCTTGTCTTTACTGGAAAGAAATGTCTGTGGTTTTGAGATTTAAAAAGACTGATTTTAAAAGGATCTATTCATAAGTTTCCTTTCCTCCACAAAGTTTGTCTTCCATTTTTGGTAGATAAACGCTTGAAAAAACATTGAGAATTTTTATAATCGCCCAACTAGAAGAATCTTTAAATAATGATCAAAACTTAAGGCCCAAGAATCAAAAGATGAATGGGGTTTAGATCAGTCATATTTCTTGGACCACCATACATTTCCCCATCATGCTCTGAGTCACCTTCATAACACAATGTCCTCTTTGTCTAGATTTTCCTGTACGTGGAGACCTCAAACAGTACCCCTCGCCCTCATAAAGGGTCTGGTTTTTCAACCCCTTTCTCTTTCTTTTCTCTTGGAGAGTTCATGTTCTCCTGTGGCTCACAACTTCTTTACTTCTTGGATAAATTAGGAATCTGTGGTTGCATTTGGGTCTTTCCTTTTAACTCCAGTGCTCTGTTCCAACTCTTTAGGGAAAAGAGTTAGAGGTTGAGAGTTAAAATCTACTTAACAGTATTTGACCTATGTTATCTCATTGAATTCATATAATAACCCTGTTCGGTTTGGATAACAGCTTTCTTCAGATGTGGACACTGAGGCTCACTATAAAAGTCAGACTTTTACAGAGCAGGTTCATCATTTGCACCTGTTGCAAATGTGGGCTCTTTCCACGATAGCCTAACTGCCTCTCTTTGAACTTATGGTCATTTATTTATTCACTCCATTCATTTATTTATGTACAAAGGTTGCATGTCAACCATATTTCAAGATCTGTTGCTAGGGTCAGGGATAAAGAAGAGAGTAGGATAGAGTCCCTTTGTTTAGAAGCTAACAGTCTAGTAGGGGAGACTGAAAAGGTAGATGACAGTACAAGGAGATGAAGGCATTGATCTGCCATGGAATGAGCGGAAGATACCTAGGGAGGCAGTCAGGAAGAAGTATTTGGTGTGGTCTTGAATGAAGAGTAGAAATTTGACTTCCCTTCTAATAATAAGACCATGCCTTTTCTTTCACTTTCCATGTTTGTCTTGTCTTCCTTCCTACTACATGTATGAACATAGTCAGACCCCAAATTGTCGATCAATGTGTCCAATAGGACTGTGGCTTCAATCCAATAGAGATCCATACTAAATTCTTCCATAAAGATTGAAATACATCAAACAGATGGTTGATCATTCCCTATACTGAAATACCTATCAGTGTAAAATATTTGCTCCCTATTTTGAAAGGAAAGAAAATATATCGCAGTTAATTTTAGTGACTCATATAAATCCACACATTTGGTGTCAAAACCCTGAGCAGAGTCTGCTCTCTGGGCTCCCAAGCCCCTGTGCTCCCACCATCTGAACATGCCCCTCTCTTTAAGAGCAGCTGGAGACAGAGCCTGGGCCAGAACAGACAGGCATTTTATCACTGTGGGTGAGAGGAAGTGTCCACAAAGTACATCCAGTATAGAGATGCTAATGGCCTATTAGAATCTCACAATTCTGGCAGTTTCCTACCACCTGGACGTTAATGACTGCAATTAGTTATTCACCTTGCTCTGACCCTGAAAAAACCTGTCAGGTGCTGTCCTGTCCTATAAAAAACCACTTTGCTGCCACAGAGAAAAAGGTGGTATTTTTACACTGAATTCATAGGGGGAAACAGTTCTTTCTAATAGGTATAGAATCTGAACTTTCATAAAAGGCACCTTGTCTCCCCGACTTTCTCGTGTGTCTTCATCTGTTCTATTGACTCTCTTTGATGGAATATAGCAGCAGGCACTGCAAAGTGCTTTTTAATACTTTAGTAAACAGTTCAGAGAGAAACCTCATTACAGATAAAGTGAGAAGTGAAGTTGGACAGCCCATTTATCTTACTCAAGATGAAATAAGGGCTATTGTTCAATTAGGCTAAAATACAATCTCTCATGTTTCCTTCCTAATGTCTTGTTTGGGGGCAGAGGTACGGGGGTGGGGGACGTGAATGGCAGGATGAGTAAGCTTCTGAAATATTGCCCAAGAATGTGACAACAGAATGGGATGGGGCGGGGGATGGGAGAGGATGGGCGTCAGCAGCTGCTCCTGCAGAAGTCGCTTTGCTTTGATTTCTGCCAGCAGGAAGCAGGGGCAGAGATAGCTAGGGAGCCATGGGGAAGAGCCAGCTCTAGTCCTTCCTCAGTCCTGGCCTGGAGCTCTCATTAGCATACCTCGGAAAGGAAAAGAGAGGAGTGGGGCAGTTGGCAGGGCTTAGGAAGAGGAGTTAGAGGAGTCAACCTGCTCCAAACCTAAAGTCTATGAAGAGTGTACATCTGCCTATGCTCATCTATAGTCATTAATCATAACAAAGTTTTTGTTGAGTGTTCATGGGGATGGAGAGGAAGAGGTGCTAGGTTGGGTATAGGATCGGGAAAGGATGATAGCAGAGGAGAAAAGAAAGAAAGCTGTCTTGTTGCCCAAAGTTTACACCTGGCTCTTTCTCAATCAGCTGCCTGCTTAAGAGTGTGTTTAATTTTTTTTCCTTTGGACATACATATTTGTTCTTAAAAAATGGGAGAAATCCCATTTTTGCTTTTAGATTGTTAATTTGACAGAAGGCTGAGATCTTTGTCAGGAGGCACCTTTTCCCCACTTTGTTTGATTAGATCAAATTTACCCTGAAATGTCTGATACATATATTTTTTAAAAATCAGTTAAAAGAAAGGCTAAATTAATTTGATGCTTTAGAATTTTTAGGTACAAACATCTCCTCTTGCCCTTAGATGCTAATCCTGTTTAGGATAGCTGTGGTCAAAAGGACCACATAAGGTATTCTACCCCTTGCACTTTGATTCCAGTATTTTTAATAAAATTTTTAGATAAGAAATAAGAATAGTGATTTACCCTTTTTGTCAAAATGTTCTTAGTTGTCTTAGAGAATTATGCACCAAGGCATTGATAATGGTGTTTTGATTAAGTTCCTTTAAGTTATTAAAATGAAAGATTTCCTTTCCTGAAAGCCTCCTCCCCTTTGGTAGGTAACAAATAGATCAGCACAGTGAAAACTCGACATTTAAGGGATAATTCTGTAGACTGGGCTACTGTGCCGACCCACACATGGTTTCTTTTGGGGGGCGATCTGCTTGAGGGCACTCTGGTTCTGCCTGGCTCTGATCAATAGGATATGCTACATTTCTCAGCAAACAACCTGTTATCTGCAGAAGTGCAAACCCAAAAGGCCCATAAGGACACAAGTTACCCTGAACAAGGGATTTTGTGACCTAGGTCAGATTCCAGGACTCAGAGAGACATAATAAATAGAAGAAAAGTTCCTTAACCATAAAATCTTTAAGAACAAGTCAGTACAGGTCTAGGGAACCCAGAGTTGCCTTGGATCTTTAGCATCTCTTTATAATAGTAAAATCTCTCCTTCATCGGGTAAGACCATGTGTAGTGGGGACTTGAAAGTTTGATGTAATCCTGCTGTCAGTCAAAAGTCAAAGAGGTGGACCTGAGCAGAACTCTCTGGAAACTTCCCTGCAGACCCCACCTCCAGTGAAACAGGAGGGCAGGAGGGGGTGCTGTCCCTCTCCTGAGAGGTCCTATTCTCTCCCTTTCGCTCTCAAGAGTGTTTCCCTTTTCCTATCTCCTCTAATAAACTCATGCATGCTACTGTGTGTGATTGTCTGAAATCCTTCTGCATGGTTGTGAGAACCAGTGACCAAGGAAGTGCATGGTCACTTTGGCTCCATGGATGACTTTTGATTCCATGGATGGCCTTGCTCTGCAGCACCTTCAAAGGGAACCAAGAGCCACATGTTGGAAGAACAACTCTCTCCCTGTCAGTTGACCCACAAAGCAGTGAAAACCACACCAACTATCTCAAATCCCAAGAGCATCTACCTGTCCCAGAAGATCTGGAACTGTGTCTCAAGCTAGTGCTTCTTCAGGAATCAGTACACTCATGAGGTAGAATAGAGTAGGATGAATTTGATTTATGGAATGGTAAAGAAACAGTATTGTGTCAACCTAGATTGTTTGCAGTTTTAGCTTATTAAGAAACATAACATAAGGCAACATGAAGAGGCAGTTAGAAAGTTCTTCAGGCAACTGTTAGATTTTTAAATGAGAATTTAACCTGGATGTTTGTTGAAATGGGGAGAGCTGGGCAGGAGCCAGAGAAGCAAACAACTAATACCTCTTTAGCCACTTGAAGATTTTAGGAAATTATGTCCTCCTTTTCTAATATCTTTGGCAGCCTGCACCACTGAGGAAGTGGTTAGAAGAGCAGCCATCATAACTGTAACTATATGTGTTCATCGAGACCTCACCTATGAACTTTGAGCTCCATGAGGGCAGAAATCCTATCATCTTCATTTATCTATTAGATATAGAAAGTGTAATAAATGTGATGGAACTCAACTGAACTAGTGGACTGCTTGTGTTTCACTGCTATAGACGATAGTAGATTTTTCCATTTTCCCAGCTACTCCGGTATGGAACCTTTATAAAAGGGAGGTTGAGAATCATCCTGGAATAAGAAGTATATTCCATCATAAATAGTCTTGTATTTACAAAGGTCTGTGTGGCCTGTGTTGGAGCAGGAAAAGTTACTTAGACTTTTCCCCAGCTACATCAAATAATTTAAGACCATATGATTGCAGATCCAGTTTCTGCCTACACCAGTCCACCCTCAAATCAAGTCGGTGGTTTTCCAGATGCATTTTACCAGGAAGCAGGTGCCCAGGTCAGGAATGTTCTTTTAGAAGGGAGAGAGAGGAAAAGGTAAAACAAGTTTTCCATTAAGGAAACGAAAGAAAATAAATCACAATTAACCAGCAACACAGAACTAAGAGGAACTGAATGTCTGACTTTGAGGAAGTCTCCTGAAACTAAAATGTGGATTAGAAAGCTGCAAATTCTAATGCTCCAATACACACAAGTTTATGTGTGGATTTAGATGCTGGGCTTGCCTGTGGACCTCAGACCTCAGACCATTGAAGAGCAATGGTCTTCAACCTAAGGGAGGGCCCGCTCCTTGAAAGGCAACAAATGATTTTCTATGAGATCCTTAAATTAATTTTTAGGTAATTAATTTCAGATCCTCAATTCCAACTGTGCAGCTTCCTAAAATTGATCTGTCAAATGTGTAGTTAGTTGATTCTCTCTACCTCCTCTTTTAATTCCTCCTCCTCCTTCACCTCCTCCTCCTGCTCCTCCTCCTTTGGTGTGGAAACTGAACCCAGGGGCACTCCATCACTGAGCTAGAGATCTTTTTAATTTTTATTTTGAGACAGAGTCTTACTAAGTGACCCAGGTTGGCCTTGAACTTGCAATCCTCCTGCCTCAGCTTTCAAGTTGGTGGGATGACAGGTGTGTGATACCGTGTCTAGTTTAAACCCCCTTCTTTAATAAAGACAAACCTCTCACCCATCCTAAAGCTTATTAATGTAGATTGCCCTAGGGCACAAACCAAAGGAACAATTTCAGGTTGCCTTGCTCCTTCGGGGAGTACCGGAATTATTGAAGGGAGCAGTCCTTAGGTCATCTAAGAGATAAACTCTTGGCAAGGCCTTGTGGGCTTGTCCATCCAACTATTCATCTTTGACTTTGAATTTAAAAGTTAGATGGATGTCATAGGGATGGGCATTAATAAGCTTGCTTGAATTGAAAAATGAAGTAAGACTTTTTCTGATCTAAGTAAATCTGATTTGCATGATGGGTTTACAATAAGAACTGGGGTTGCCAAGTTATATGGTAGATATTATCTATAAATTGAGTGATCTAAGTATACAGCTCCAAGATTTTGACAAAAAATATATTCAGAGCCATACGCACTGTAGAATATGCTGGAAATTAGAGTTATAGTTAACATTTTTAGATGTCAGTTCAAAATTCTGTAGAGTGCACATAGATTACTTTTCAAAAAATTTATGGGAATATGCAAGAAAATTTGAAAATAACTGTTCTAGATATTTAAAATGTGGCTAAACTAGGCTATAGCTCTCTGAGGAGTTTTCCTGAAGTGGCAGGACTGAGCTTGGTGTTGGAGGAGGAAAAAGTGAAAAGTCTATCTGGTTGTTCCTACAATGTCAATAGCTGGTGCAAGGACTTCAGGGTTATACTGAATGTGTCCAGTGAAGTGATGGAGGTGGGATCAGCCTCACCTCAGGACGAGAACCAGTGGAGTGGCAGGCACAATAACTTTGGTTGTTTGTCTCAGTCTGAAAAGATTTAATATCTTGCTTGAGAGGAAATGGAAGGAGGCTGTACTGGACAATTTGAATGGGCCAAAGGGAAGGTTCAAAAAGGCTTTGAAAATTCCAAGAAGGAATCTGGACTTTAGGTCACGTAATCAAAACAGGATTTAATTAAGCTTCACCTCTCTCACCTCTAAGCAGGAGGTGTTTCTCTTCCTTTGAATTCTCATAAACTACTTCTGTTCTTCTGTGATTGGGCCTCCACATGTCATGTTATTTGTTTACGTTTGTCTTCTCCTTTAGTCTGTGAACTCTTCAGGAACATGGAGTGTCTTCTTTGCTTTTGCAACCCCAGGACCTGGCGCATCTTCTCTCAAGTGGCGAGATCTTAAAAAGCTTTTTATTAAAGGATGAAATAATGAACAAAGGAAGATGAAAAGGGATGAGATTGGAAAAGAGGATTGACGCTGCTATGTATTGCCAGGTACCAGGGTCTCCTGGTCCTTGAGCTAATCCTTGCCTTTGGGGCAGCCCAGACTCTTCAATGTTGGTGAAACCAACATAACCGGTCATAACTACAATTGTAAAAGTAGACTAGAACAGCATTATAAAATTAACCTTTAACTTTTATTTTCAATTCTGTGTAAGTGTGAGTTCTTGTTTATGTGTGCGTTTGTATTTGGTCTCAATGCAAAATGCATTTCTCACTGTGGGATATGACAAAAAAGTTAAAAAAAATAAGATAGTATACTTTTTAAAAAATATTTTTAGATGTTGATAGACCTTAATTTTATTCAGTTATTTTTATGTGGTGCTGAGGATCAAACCCAGTGCCTCACACGTGTGAGGCAAGCACTCTACCGCTGAGCCCCAACCCCAGCCCAGACAGTATACTTTGTTGCCTAGTAGGAATAGTGCTAATGGAAAGTAAGAGATTTGTGGCAGAGACCCTTTGAATCAAGAGTGGGTGGGATTTGACATTTGACTGGACAACCTCAAAAAGTTTCCAAGTCCTTTGGGTATAAACCAAGGAGTGGGATAGCTGGTTCAAATGGTGGTTCCATTCCAAGTTTTCTGAGGAATTTCCATATCTCTTTCCATAATGGTTGCATCAATTTGCATTCCCACCAGCAATGTATGAGTTTCGCCACATCCTCACCAACATTTATTGTTGTTTGTATTCTTGATAATTGCCATACTAACTGGGGTGAGATGAAATCTTAGAGTAGTTTTGTGTGTGTGTGTGTGTGTGTGTGTGTGTGAAATTCTAACTTTTTTTTAGTTGTCAATGGACCTTTATTTTATTTATTTTTTATATGTGGTGCTGAGAATTGAACCCAGGGCCTCACACGTACTAGGTAAGCACTCTACCACTGAGCCACAACCCCAGCCCTTAGAGTAGTTTTGATTTGCATTTCTCTAATTGCTAAAGATGTTGAACATTTTTTCATTTGTTTGTTGATCGACTACATTTCTTCTGTGTTGTGATGCAGCCATAACAATGTTTATAGCAGCTCAACTCACAATAGCCAAACTATGGAAACAACCTAGGTGCCCTTCAACATATGAATGGATTAAATTCATATATATAATATATATACATATATATATATGTGGAATGGAATATTGCTCAGCCTTAAAGAAGAATGAAATTATGGCTTTTGCCAGTAAATGGATGGAGCTGGAGAATATCATGCTAAGTGAAATAAACCAATTCAAAAAATCAAAGGCTGAATGTTTTCTCTGATATGTGGATGCTAATTCACAATAAGGGTGGTGGGCTAGGGAAGAATAACAGAGGAGAGTGAAGGGAGGGGAGGTATGGAGGTAAAAAGACAGTAGAATGAATCAGGCATTATTACCCTATATACATATAACTATATGACTGGTGGGATTCCACAGCATGTATGACCAGAAGAATGGGAAATTACAGTCTATTTATATATGATGCATCCAAGTGCATTCTAAAGTCATGCATAACTAATTAGAACAAATAAAAAACTTTAAAAAAAGGTTTCCAAGGCTAGGAATAGAGGCATTGGAAGAATATGTTACCAGTCACATAGAATTACAGCAGGGGTTTTGTGCCATGCAACAAACTGCTACCCATGCAACATCTCCAGCTCTCTGCCATGGGAACTTGGTTCGCCTATACTTCCTGGACTCTTGGTGCAGGGGGTGGACTCACGTGAATAGTTTAGACCAATGAGTTGTGTGTAGATCTGAAGTTCTCTGCCAGGCTGGAGCATGTAGTGGATGACGTGAGGCCTTCTGTAACGATCCCTCTTCTATTGCACGTCGCAAGGTTGAAATATGGCTTCTCTGTCAGCCTGAAAACTAGAGTGAGGAGATTTGGAGCAGAGCTCCTTAACCAACCTGTGGTAAACATATAACTTGAGCAAGAAATAAACTTTCATTGTCTTAAACAACTAAGAATCGGATATTACTTGTTATCATGGCAGAGGGTAACCTACTGTAATTGACAGAGGGGAAGTGCTGCTGGAGTATGCTTCTTTTTACTTTACTTACCAGGGAACGGGACACACCCAGGTTACATTTTGTTTCTGAGATAGGTGTAGACTAGTGAGCAAGAGGCAAGGGATGATGGGATGTGAATTGCAAGTCCAACAAGTTCTATTATCCAGTAACACTAGACCCAGAAGTGTCACAAATGTGGGAATTTTCCTTCCATACTCCTGATCCCTCAGCTGGGACACTTACCAAGCCTTTTTTCCTGTGTTAGGGAGAATAACTCCCAAAGATGCTCATGACCAAACTACTCTGTGAATGTTTATCATTGAAAAAGCAGTTTTGCAGATATCATTGTAGTTACAGATTTGAGATGGGAAGATTATACTGGATTGTCCAGGGTCCAGTCTAACCATGATCTCTGATCCCCTTAAAAACAGGGGATCAGAGATGGCAAGGATTCACTCTACTGTTGCTGTTTTTGAAGATGAAGAAAGGAGGTGGCAAGAAAAGGGATGCAGGTGGTCTCTAAAACCTGGAAAGGTTGAGGAAACAGAATCTCCTTTAGAGCCTCCAGAAAGGAATGCAGCACTGTCAGAGCCCAGTGAGGCCCATGTCAGACTTCAGACCTACAGAAACATAAGACAACAGGTTTGTATTCTCTATACCACCAAGTTTGTGACCATTTGTTACAGCATCAAGAGAGAACCGCTATGCTTCTCATAGGAATACTTCCTATATGGAAATATTCCATATAGGAAATATTCCTTATCCTTTCTTCCTTGTGCATCTTGTTTCCAGCATCCCCAGTCTGAGTGCTTTCCAATTCTTCAGGTATCTTCCCTGTCTTCAAAACTCAGCTCAAACCCTAACTCCACAATCAAATCATCCTGAGTACCCTAACTGAAGGCAAATGCTGACTCCTCTGGCCAGTTCTTTTTTGGGGTGGGGTGCGGGTAACTGGTGATTGAGCCTACGGATGCTTTACCACTGAGCTAAATCTCTGGTCCCTTTAAACATTTCTCTTTTTTTTTTTTTTAATTTTGAGACATAGACCCTGTCTTTCTCAGTTACCCAGCTGGCCTTGCACTTGCAATCCTTCTGCCTCAGCCACCCAGGTAGTTGGGATTATAGGTATGAGCCACTATACTCAACTGTTGTAGCCAACTCCTATGCTTTGCCTACAGCTTTGCATTTTCAAGCTGGTGTATAATCTCTTGATTACTGAAAACTGATTTCCACTGTGTTGTTAGGTGCATGAGGTCTGATACATGTAACACACATATGTGACATGCAGTAGTCAAAAAGCAATGCTTCAGGGCTAGAAATGTAGCTCAGTGGTAGAATTCTTGTCTAGCATGCATAAGACCATGGGTTTGGTTCCCAGCAACATGGAGAAAAAAGAAAAAAACAACACTTCAAGGCAACAATTAGGTTTTGTTTTCTTGGTTTGTTTTTTTTGTTTCTTGCATCAGGGATAGAACACAGGAGTGCTTTACCACTAAGCCACATCAAAGTCTTTTTATTTTTTTGAGACAGGGTCTCAATAAGTTGCTTAGGGCCTTGCTAAATTGCTGAGGCTAGACTTGAACTTGCGATCCTCCTGTCTCAGCTTCCTGAGTCCCTGGGATTACAGGCATGCACCATGTGCCTCGCTGTTTTAACTGTTTTGCATTGCATCTGGCAGAGGACATCTGAAAGGACAATCCAGAAACAATAATATTATTTAGTTTTGAGGGTCCTCAAGATTAAAGTTGTTATTTTCACCTTAAAAATCTGTTTCAACTATGAAATCCTTCATCATGGACGCTATTGGTGGCATACCCAGCACCCATTCCTTGTTTCTTAGCTAAGAGGACTCTAATTTTCTTTTGAGATATCTATCCTTCCCTCATGAATCCAGGGGGACTCTATCCCCAGCCTTTAGAATATCCTGTAGGTTTAAGCTAATTATGGTCATCCAATTCCTCCTGCCAGAAAGGCTTAGGAATGAAATGTCAGGAAAAAGCTGAAACAGAAGTATCTTTAAAGAATGAGACTGCAGAAGGGACTGAATCTCCTTAGGCTATGTACAATTTTAACAGAAGGAAGGAGGTTGCCTTTCGGACAGTGACTATATGTTAGGTAAAAACAGAGTGCTTTTTTTTTTTTTTCCTAATGTTAAGTCAGTGAGGTCAGAAAGAATCTTAATTTACTTCTCATGCTTTGCTTAGACAAGATAATGCACTTAGTACTGCTTGGTTTGTCTCAAATGCTTGGCTGCCTCTCAAAGAGCTTTTGATTTGGAGAAGGGATAGGACAGGGCGTTCCCAGTCAGCCTTATCAGTACCAGACAGTCCTCAGACTGCAGCCTCAATTGAGTGTGTGCCCTTTTGTGCAACTTTAAAAGGCTGGGTCTGCTTACAGAGCCATTAACTGTGGGGTCCCACAAGTCACCTTCCAAGGATGACAGAGCATCTCTTTAAGTGCATGTCAGTCAGTAAGCAGGAGTCTTTCACTCTTAACCATTTCCAACCCCAGAAATACCATCTGTGTGGATTGGGTGGTCAGAAGAGGAATAGGTTTTCTATCCATTCATTTTTTCATAAACTCATCCTTTCTCAAAACGTTTCCACATCACCACACAGAAATTAATTTGAGTGACTGCTCAATCTTGCCAAACATGGTAGATAGCTAGTGCCATTCTTGATGCACAGGAGAGCAGTTTATTTGTACAGTGAGGCATGGGGCATTAGGACTTATCTTTCATGGGACTCCAGTTCATTTATTCAATATATCAAGGGTCTACTATATTCCAGGCATTCTTACAGGAACTGGTTACACAGTAGAGAACAAATGAAGTTCTGCCTTGGAACTGGAATTCAGGTTCAGGATACATATGAACAATATGCATTATATTTCTGGGTCTTAAGGAAGAGATGGGATCTACAGAGTAGAAGGGAGAGGTTGTTTAGCATGGTCTTAGAAGGCCAGGCCATATGGAAATAGACGTGGAAACTGGGAGCTTTCTGCTCCTTCCCAAAATGAGAGGGGCTAAAAGGGCAGGTGCTCCTCAACTCTGAACTCTGAGCCTCATAACACCTAAGCGTATGCCTTTTTGTCTATGCAGGCATGGTCAGGGACAGTCCTGGTGTCAGGTGTCACTGAGAATGGGATGGGAACTGTTGATAAAGGTGGCGATCTTGGCCCACTGCAAGGGCAGACACTCACCCACAGGTGTGATGTAGGGCACCTGAAGGGGTCCTTTGGCCCACAGATTCTTTTTCCTGAGAGCTTGTTAAAGCACCCCAAATACAACTCTTACCTACTCCTTTGACTTGAGGCACAAGTTCCCAAACTTTCTTTTTTTGGCACAGTTATTGTCTCAACACTTTTTTCATGACTCTTCTAAGCCGAAAGAAATACCTCGTCGTTGTGTTTATTAAGTAGGTAAGTCCAAATAACAGTAGTAATTTGTGCACAGTCTGACAGATATCTCTGTGCTTCCCCTGATATTTTAAAAATATCTCGTGGTGCCCCTGTGAGTTCACAATGGAGTGTGTGGCATATGTTTGTCATCGCGGGCTCAAGGCATAGAAAGTGCTATTAAGCTATAAATGGTCCTTAACAGGGATAACTCATTATCAGCCCTGAATACCAGATGCATCCATCTGGTCTGTTGGAGAGAGCACTGAGCTTAAAGAAATGGGACATTAAGTTTTGATGGAGGAAAAAGAGGGAAAGGGCAGGTTATAAAGTGCTATAGGAGTTAGAGAGACCTGTCAGGGGAAAAGACTGCCTTTCAGGAGGTGAACAAGGAAGGCAGTGAGTCCTGTGTGGGAGTCTGCAGAGCCACAGGAAGTGAAGGAAGGAAGGTAGTGATGATGTGGATACACATTATCCACCCCTTGGAGGTTCTGCAGTCCAAAGTGTTTTGTAGTCAAGCGAGAGTCTCCCTGGTGTGGGAGGCCACACTGAAGGGCTTGCTCACCTCTTCAGTTGGACAGGCACTTTGATGTCTGAAAGTTCCAAACATGTCCCCATTCTTTGCCCCTCCTTTTCCACTTTCTCTGTGTGTTTCTAGGACAGGTAGAACAGACCACCCTGGCATCCCATTCACTTTGTATCTACAAACATTGACCAGAGTCTCTGCCTTGAGCCAGGTGCTCAGGTGCTAAGGATAAGTGAAGAAGTTTATGAACTTGGAGTCCCGACACCTCCCTGGAAGTTCTTTAGATCTTTCCTCTCCTTCCCTCTTGGCTGGGGGATACTCAGTTTCATCAGACTTTAGGGAAATACCGGTATCTTCTTTAACTCTGTTCCACATACTGTCTTTATACTTTGATAGTTCATTTCCTTTCCCTGACTCATGACATAAGGAGAAACTGTGAACTATCAAATTTCAAAGACCCTAAAATTACAACAATGACAAGATGCATCAATATTTATATATCTCTAAGAAAGAAAAAAATGATACCCAATATTTATTTTAAGATTTATCTTTTTAAATGTTAAAATATAAAAGAAAAGGTGTGTCTTATAATGGATAAACAATGGTTACAGTGAGTAAGCATCTATTATGATTAGGCATTTGGTTAGGCACCATTTGTTAGTTAACTCCTACTTTCTGCACCTACACGGGTGATCAATCTCTGCACTACAAAGACATATTCAAAATTTTGCCGTATCACTTATAGATTAATCTTTTAATTTCGGTTTCTTCAAAAGCAGATCCCAAGTCAAGGGCTTACAGAGGAATGCTGTTATTTGTGAGGTGATCCCAGGAAACAGGAGAGAATACACAGGAAGAAGGCAAAAGTTAATGGAATGTGCATTGCAGGGTCACTGTCTTAGGCTACAGGGGCTCAACTCTGCAGTAACCATTGAAGCCTAGAAGATGGGTTCCAGCACTGTCTATCTAGAGGATGGAAGTTTGGGGTATTTGTCCAGTGGCCATGCTCCTTTGGTTGAGAGTTGTCCTTGGGACTTTACTCCTTCTTCCTGGCCAAACCTGTATTCAGGATGAGTTGGCTTCTTCAGTTTTGTAGAAAGTCCTGGGGGTACCCTTGAGGAGAGACACCATCACAGCTGTTGCCATGATTGAGGGGATGTGATCCAAGGTAACAAGAGCATCTGCCATTCCCATGAGAAAATACGGTGGGTCTGAGACTTCTACTAGTGTGTGGGCTTGTTATTGAGACACATTTCTATTGCTTGCCTAACCCACTAGCTAGATGAGTCAGGAAACTTGGATTCCCATGTTTTATCTTGGCTCTGTGTGGTCTTGGGCAGGGGCCCTTCATTTCCCAGGGACTTGGCTTTCTCCACTGTGTTGGAGGTGGACTACCCAAATTCTGAGGAGCTCCTTTCCTTAGTCAATATCCTGACCCTTGATCCCACCTTTCTATTGTACCAAGTTTGAGTTTTGGCATCAAGTACCTTGCTACCTATTCCCCTCTCTCCTTAAATAGCTCTTCAAAGACCACATAAATGCAAAGAGTCTAGACTGGAGTTTATGTGCAGTTTTGTCTGACTATTCCAAATAACCCTGATTCCACTTTAAAACACATTTCTTCTTTTTTTTAATCCATTCATTCACTGAAGACAATTTTATTGAGTGGGTACCATGTGTCAGGCTCCACACTAGACTAGACTTTGGTATGTAGCAGCAAAAAAAAAAAAAAAAAAAAAAAAAAAAAAAAAGAAAATTTTGACCAGGGGCAGGGGTGCATGCCTGTAATCTGAGCAGCCTGGGAGGCTGAGACAGGAGGATCTTGAGTTCCAAGCCAGCCTCAGCAACTTAGTGAGGCCCTAAGCAACTCAGTGAGACCCTGTCTCTAAGTAAGATACAAAATAGGGCTGGGGATGTGGCTCAGTGGTTGAGTGCCCCTGAGTTCAATCCTCAGTACCAAAACAAAAACAAACAAAAAAAAGTAAGTTCCTATTCTTTTGGAATTTACATTGTCATAGAGCAGAACAAATAACAAACAAAACAAACAAAGAGTTCAGTACTGAAGGGAGATAGTGCTGTGAAGAGCAGAGGAGGGAAAGGAAATCGGAAGAGCTGTGGTCGGTGCCATTTCCTATAGGATGCAGGTTAGTGGCCAGTAGTCTTCATCCATAACTTTCATTGCCGTGGTAGATGTCTGAATGCCAACCTCTGTAACTTTTCCCACAGCAGAAGACCCTTTCTTCATCTGTCCCCCATACCCTCCATTTCTGGAGTTTTGTGCCATAGGCTGTATTTTCTAAAGATGGCTTGACAATATCTCCTACTCCACCCACTCTTATCCTGTGACTCTGATATTCCTCTGTTTGATAGGAGAGGTCTATGCTCCCTCACGTTGAGTGGGCTTGTGACATTAAGGGAATATCATGTGGCTTCCGAGACTGAGTTATAAAAGGTGATACAGCAAGCAGGGACTTGACCGGGTATTTGCACACCCATGTTCATAGGAGCATTATTCACAATAGTCAAGAGGTGGAAGCAACCGAAAAGTCCATTGACAGCAGGTAAATAAAATATGGTATATATACAATGGAATATTATGTAGCCTTAGAAAAGAAGGAGATGCTGTCATATGCTGCAGCATGGATGAACCTTGAGGACATGGTTCTCTGTGAAGGGAGTCAGTCACAGATGCTGCATGATTCTGCTTTTGTGAGGTATCTGAAGTAGTCAAATTTGTAGAAATAAAAATTAGAATGGTGGTTTCCAGAGGCTTGGGGGTAGGTAGAAATGGGAATTGCTGTTCAATGTGGGTAGAATTTCAGTTTGGCAAGATGAAAAAGTTCTGGATATTGGTGGTATAAAGACATGAATATACTCTGTATTATGGAACTGTATACTTAAAAATGGTTAATATAGAAAGTTTGGTTTTATCTTTTTTACTACAATTATTTTTAAAGAACTGATACAGCTTCTGCTTTGCTTGATGTAAAATTTGAATTAGAGTCTTGAGCCAACAGAGAGGTTCTAGTTGCCCTGAGTTCACTTCCTTGTCATAAGAAAACCCAAACTTGCCTGTGCGAAGTGGTGAGTGGCCTTGAGGCTACATAAATAGAGAGATATCTGGCTGGTCTGCAGCTTTCTCCAGTCACTGCCTGGCTACAACCTCATGACAGACCCTGAAACAACTGCCCAGCCACACTCTTCCCAAGTTTCTGATTACAGAAACCTTGAGAACTAGTGGAAGAATTGTTCTTTGAAGCCACTAAATGTTGGCGTAATTTGTTACGCAGCAACACCTAATAAGACACCTGGACTCAGTGACTTAGGTCAGGTCTAACATAGGAGTTAAGGAGTTCTAGCCTACGACTCTGCAGTGGCTGGGAGTCTAGCCCTGTAGATTCAAGCTCTTTGGGAAAAGGGCTCTATGTTGTCACTGCAGGAGTTATAACCTCACCCCCAGTAAATATTTCATTCTGCAAATATTTGCTAAATGCCTACTATAAACTAGGGACTGTGCTAGAACTAAATGAAGTCTAAAGTATGCCCCTTGCTCCAATGAAGGAGAAATTGTGTCTCAAAAGAAAGAACTGGGTGTGTTTGGAAAGAACAGAAACACAATTTAGATGGGAGTACAGTCAGGGCAGGGGCCTCTGAGAGAGTAACATTTAAGTTCAAATTTGAAGAATAAGAAGGCATCAGCACCAGGTGGGGTGGTGCATGCCTGTAATCCCAGCAGCTTGGGAGACTGAGGAGGATCATGAGTTCAAAGCCGGCCTCAGCAAAAGCGAGGTGCTAAGCAACTAAGTGAGACCCAGTCTCTAAATAAAATACAAAATAGGGCTGGGGATGTGGCCCAGTGGTTGAGTGCCCCTGAGTTCAATCCTTGGTTACCCACCACACACACACACACACACACACACACACACACACAAAAAAAAAAAGGCATCAGCATTGGAAAGAATACTTTAGGTCAAAGGAACAGTGTTTGCGAAGACATGGAAGCCAGAAGAACTTGCTAGGTATAATATACCTGATAAATTGATAAATGTATGCTGGCACTTCGTCCAAACCATAGGTATGGTCCAGATCTGCTCCACTGGTTTCTAATTCTGTTTCAACAAGTGCTACTAGGGCAAGCTCTTCTCATGGAGCTGGCAGAAGTATAAAAAGCAAGCCTTTTGTGCTTATCATGCCTGCTGTTATAGTTTGGATGCAGTCCATGTGCTGGAAGCGTGATTCCCAGTGTAACGATTTTGAAAGGTGGTGAAACCTTTAAGAAGTGAGGCTGAGTAGGAAGTGATTAGATCATGGCTGCTCTTTGGGAGGGATTAATGCTGGTCTTTTAGAGGGTTAAGTCTCCCAAGAGTGAATTCGTTCCTGCAAGGGCAGGTTATAAAAGAGCAACCTGGCCTCTCCTAGGTCTCTTTCCTTCTCTTACCATGTGGCTTTATTCCATTGCACATTCTTTTACCAAGTGATGTTACTTACCAGTAGGCCCTCACCAGAAGCTGATGCTGGTATCATGCTCTTGGATCTCCAGAACTGTGAGCTAAATAAATCTCTTTTCTTTATAAAGTAACCAATTTCAGGCATTCTTTTATAGCAATACAAAATGGAAAGACATCTACTAACATCCCACTGGACAAGGCAAATCACATGGCTAACCCACCATCAATGGGCAGAGGAGGGGGCTCTCTTCCATGGAAATAAGTATATATGCCCACTTTTGGGGAATAATTGCTACATTTGTTGAATACCCCCTATCCTCAACTATTATTACTTTTGCCTAAACTTCCATGTTTTGTCTGTCCTATTGCCTTTGTAGATGTTCTGAGACCAGCCAGACTATTCCCCCAGCATTGCTAGCTGGGTGGCGGTGCCCCCTCACTTGCCCTCTCCAACTATGTACATCATCCTATGCCAATGCCTTGTTGGTTATCCATTCTGCTCATCTGTCCCATTCTGCAGTGCCTGACGGCCTGTGCTGGCTGTGCTTGCCTATGACAAGAAAATCTGATGAAAATGGAAGGCTCTGGCAAAAATCATAGAGATGAGATAAAATAGAGTCATCTAGGCTGATTAAAAACGCTAGAGAATTGAATTGGAGCTGGGTAATAAAACTCACTTATCTTATAGGGATGCCATGAAAATCAGCTAGTCAGTATTCATGGTTTGAACACAAAAGAAAAATTGTTATTGATTTACATATAATGTCTCTACTGTGTCTTCCAAAAGCCTCTTCAGCTAATGTATAACAGGAAATGGTGAAACCAAATGTTAAGTTTAGGACCCCCATCCATCCTGGCTTTTCTTTCCTTTTTTTCCCCAAAGAATAACATCAGGGGTGGCAAAGATAGCACTGCCTCTCTTGGCAGTGGGATGGAAACAAGAGAGCTGGCTCTGGACCTAGACATTTCAAAGAATTGCAGTTTAGGTCATAAAACACCATTGCATTCATAAAGTATGGTTCATTAGGTTTTTGATGAAAAACTTCAAGGGGCATCGGCTTCCCTGCCTCTGTTCTTGCCCCATCCCCCACCACCATTAGAGACCATTTCAGAGTAAATTATGGCCTGTGCTCAGGCCTGATTATTCAGGGCCAGCTTCAGTTGGCTGCCTTTTTCCTCCTGCCAGCCATATTTCTCCATTTCACAGCTTCTTAGCTCTAACCTCTGAGGGCGAAAAGTGGAAATGAAGAGGAGGGGCTTGAGCACATTCATTATGCCTCTTGTTGGTGGCAGGGGAAAGGACCGCTGGGAGGAAGGCTGCAATTTTGGCTTCTGTTAACAGAGGCGAAGGAGGCGGCCCTGCTGCTGCCCTACAGTGCTATATCAAAGTTCAGGGGCAAACCCCTCTTCCTCACAATCTTGCCTTAGCAATGTCAATTGTGAAGGGCTTTTTGGTGGGTTTGGCTGTTTTCAGAGTCAAATGATGTGGTGTAATGATGATGGGCATCACAAGAAGATGAGCGTTGAGTGGGTGCCAGGCACCAAGCAGATTCCTTCAGGCAAATTATCGAATCCCCACAAGAACTGTACAGGTGAGAACTGTCATGGTCCTAATTTGACTGAGAAGTTAACTTGCTCCAGATCAGCAGTTGAAACTGTGGAGGAAGGAGCAACCTGTTTTTTTCTCTAGAACCAGCAGCTCCCAGCTGCCTCCAGACCCTTCCTTTCCGCTGACCCCTTCTTCTTCCGGAGGTTCAGAAGCTCCTGTGGATGTCTGCCATCCTACACTTCCCCATCTTTGTGAAGGGATCTCCAGCTCCCATTAAGCCCAACACCTGCTTGCTCAGACAATTTCCACATGTGCATTATGGGAGCTGCCTCCTTAGGGGAGCCTCCACCCAGCCTCTTGTTTCCTTCCCAGCTCTCAGACCCCAACTCAGGCCACTGAAGCAGTACAGCACAGTGATTCGTCCCTGTGGCTTTGGATACTAAGTGCCTGGGCTCTGTTCTTTCTGTTATCATCTCTGAAACCTCAGGAAGTCACTTCGCTTTTCTATGCCTCAGTTTCTTGAGCCTAATAATTGTGCCAATTGCCCAGAGCAGCTGTGAAGGTCACATGCACATGCAGATCACTGTCAAGCATTTGGTAAGTGCTCCTTCAATGCTAGCTGTTCTTACTTCCTACTACATGCGGTCTCTGCCCTGGGACTAAAGAGACAGGAAAAAGTCTGGGCTCTGAGAAATTTAAGGGTCTTTAACTTTGTACTGTTCTGGATTTGGCTGCACTACTGACTTTTTGGGAACATTACAGGTAGAGATTTTGGTGCATTGACCTGGGAGCCTTATCACCATTTACAGTTATGAACATGCTCTGAGTTTCAAGCAGTTGACTCCCAAGAAATCCTGTGGATAAGTAACTGAGGGGAACGGAGTAGACTGGGGACAACAGGAGAGGTGCTCCTTTCTATACTAATCACAGGCTTGGAAGGGTCCCTGCTTACCCTTTGGTAGGGTTGGTACCATAACAGGAAGCACCATGGGGTTTAAGGAATGAGAGGAAAGAGGACCCATTTCCTGGAATAGTGCCCACTGGGCAGTAACCATCAAACTGTGCTGGAGGTGTTTGTTCAGATGCATTTCAGAGGCTACACTCTGCTTTGGCTGTAGAAAGGATGTCTCTGCTCCTATCCATTCTAAACATTGATGAGGCTACATGGTATCATAGTTTACTGGGGGCGCTCTCTCTAGAAAGTGAGAGTAAGGCTTTTGGAATTAGGGAGTCCTGGGTCAGAGCCCAGCCTCTGCTGTTCTCCCAGGCTACCTTTTGTAAAAATCAGATAAGAGTAGTACCTGCCTTATAGGTTGTGAAAATGAGATAATGAGTATAAATCACTTTTAGCATAATTGCCTCGTTTTTGGTACACATTTAAATCATTGCTGCTATTGTTATTTCATTTTTTCCTAAAGTTCTATTTTCTGTTGATGAGACTTTTGGGAGAGAGAGAGGAACCTGGGAAAGCAGAAGGGAGGAGAGGCAAAGAAATCCTGGCTTGGCCACCCTACCTCGTGACTGAGCTTCCTGTCATCAGTAATGAGAAGCTACCATAAGCAAAACAAGTGACCACAAATGGAAGGGGATCTCTCATCTGCAGCCAGGTAGCGTTCTAATGTAGACATGTGGCTGCTCAGAGCTCTACAAGTTTCTGGATAAGTACTAATATTTGTTCACTGATAAACTCAGGGATTTTTGAAAAATTTGCATTAGAATGTATGCACAGCTGGTGGATATGTGCTCTCTAATCTGGGGAAATACAGGTATGAATAATGGTTGTTCCAACTCTGAAGTAGTGAGCAGCCAACTGTTACTGACTTGTTAGAAGTCAGTATTCTAACAAGATAATCTAAAGCCAAAAAGTTTATCCAAACTCAATCCAAACTCATTAATAACATGCAGGCTAGTTGTTGTGCTGTATAGAAATGAAGCACAAATGGTACACTATTTGCAGAAATGAGCACATTTCCTTAATTTCTCTTTTGATCAATCACATCTTCCATTGTTCTCTTTGCTAGTTGTTCCTATAAGGTTGTTTTTTAAATCCCCTTGTAACTTCTCAACATGGCCCTGGCTAGGCTTCTCTTCCGGGCCTAATCCCCCCATAACTCTTCCCACTGGCGCGAACCAGGAGCCGATTAACATTTTGACACCACACTGAAGCCCCTTAGTAACCGTGGTTAACCAATCAGTCACTGTTCTATCGCTCACCCTGACCCATCCACTCCCTCCTAACCCTATAAGTACAAGCATTTTTCTGAATAAATTTGGAACTTCTCCGATGGTGAGCTTTGTGTCTTGGTGTCATTTTCTTTCAGTTCCATATCTCTATCTTCAGTATCATTGCTGATCCATTTCCCATATCCTATCAAGTTACGCCTCTTACACTGATGCTCGTCATCTTTCACCTCCTGGGGGGCATTCTTTGTCCCCAGTCCTGTGAACCCTTGAGCCTCAGCAGCTCTCCTAGGACAGCTGTCTGGGTATTGGGACAGCTCGAGTTTGCAGAATTTGGCTTAAAATTAGCCTAAGTGGGCACCATATCGAGAGTTAAAAGGAAAGGGGGAATGGATTGTGAACAAAGGCCCAGAGCGCTGGCTTCCTGTGTTTGTAGTCTTAGGGTAAAGGAATGGAGGCAAGAGCAAAAGAGAAGGGAAACGAAGGCTGGGGGGATACAGCTTTGTTCTTATGCTTGCCAGTCAAGCACAAGGCCCTGGATTCAATCCCCAGCACACACACACACACACACACACACACACACACACAGAGAAAGGAATGGGGGATGCAGTTCAGGAAATCTAGTCTACAGAATCTTGGGGGCCCTGACATAAGCATAGGAGGTTCACACTTAATGTCTTTAAGTTTCAATTTTCTCATCTGTACAGTGGCATGTAGGACAGGCCCAAGATGGCTATACTTAGGCTCCCTTGCCGAGGCTTCCAGTAGGCTATTTTTTAGCATGTAGTTGAGGTCATAAACGCTCTGATTCAGCATATGAACTCAGTCATAAACATTTGCCTGTGCCAAATATTTACATGTGCCTACTTACGTAATCTGTTGGCAATGTGCCTTCTTTGTCTGGCCTACATTTAAAAATGAACTATGGAGCTGAACAGTGTAATCCCAGCAGCTGGAGAGGCTAAGACAGGAGGATAGCAAGTTCGAGGCCAGCCTCAGCAATTTAGTGAGGCTGTATGCAACTTAGTGAGATCCTGCTTCAAAATGAAAAATAAAAAAGGACTGGGGATGTGGCTCAGTTGTTAAGCACTCCTGGGTTCATTGTCTGGTACAAAAAAAAAAAAAAAAAAAAAAAAAGCAACAAAAGACTTATGGAAATGGCTCATGGGGCTATTGGAACTAACTGGGTCAAGGGGGACAGGAGCTGGGGGGCTGGCTGGGGGCTGCTGCCACCACCAAATAAAGCATGTCTACTATCACAACTGCGCCTTCCATCTTCTTCCACCTTCCAGGTTCGCAAATCTCTTTTCTGAATCTAAGCTTCCATCTGACAGAGGACAAAATTCCTACTGTGTAGTAGTGTTGCAAAACTGAAATTGGATGTGTGTAAAACACTCCACTCGGTGACTGGCACCTGTTAAATGCCAAGAAATAGCATTTATTTAATGATGTGCTCTTGTTCTGCATATGACCCCTTCATTGGAAACTGACTAGCTAGAAAGAAACAATAAAATTATATAGATTTCTTAGCTTGGTAAGAGACAAATTACATAGAGCATATCTTTCCCTTCTAGCTGAAGTTTGGAATAAACCTTGGAATAAATTCATTTTCCCTTTTCCTGGCAAAATTATATTCTGAGCATTTTCACTTGCTTATCAAATTTTCACTAGTGAATGGCCTATTAATTGATAGTCAGTAAAATGGTATTATATTACAGTTCAATTTAACAGCCTGGAGTATATCTCGGAAACTGTCATCATTCTCTCTCTCTAGCTTTTTTTTTTTTTTTTTTTTTTTTGTACTGGGATTGAACCCAAGGTACTTCACCACATCCTCAGTCCTTTTTATTTTTTATTTTGAGACAGGGTCTCCCTAAGTTGCTTGGGGCCTCTCTAAATTGCTGAGGCTGGCTTTGAACCTGCCATTCTCCTGTCTCAACCTCCTGAGTCACTGGGATTACAGTTATGTGCCATCATGCCTGGCTTATTATTCTCTTTCAGTTTCTTCAGGTGAGTCAGCTTTAAAGTGAGGGAAAGAAAAGTCATTTTAGCTTCTCTGCTGTATTTAAATGCATGGTTCTTGAACATGTACATTGGAATCACATTGAGAGCTTGCTGAAACACAAGATGAATGGCCCAATCTGGTTTTTGGGACCTGCATTTTAGGAAGCCTGATTTAAGCCAATGCTGGTTTCTTTGCACTTTCAGCTGTGACGATAACGGGGCTCACAGATCCTAGTTGGTTTGATGAACTTTGTAGGCATTTTTAGTAGGTCAAACAATGGTTTATAGCTACTTTATGTTAAGAGAAACACTTTTTCTGCCCCAAGAAAAATTACTCACCCAGAAGTGCAGAAAATAAAGGGCACTGACCAAATTTGGGGGCACATATAAAAAAATGGGTATCTGTGTTAAACACTGATTAAGAGCTTGTGCTTTGGAGTTGGGAAGACAAGCAGTGAGACCAGCTTTGCCATTTTCTGGCTGAGTGACTCTCTAAATTCTGTTTTCTCATCTGTAAAATGGGGGCGAGTATGCTTTCTTGTTAGGTTTAAAGAAGGTAACATGCATAAACAAACACTAGAAATGTTAGTAACACCAATAAATGTTAGCAGTATTTCCCAAGGGAATATAAAATCCCAAAATACCTAAAATGGTCAGTGCCAACTCTTCATATATGCTCATTAGAACCCACTAGAAAGTTGGAGCAAACTTTTCTGAGTTATAGAGTCCTACCCTATTGTTATTGCTATAAAAAGTGAGGTGAGATCAGTCCAGAAGGAGGGATTTCCAAAGGAATATCTCATAAGTTATCCTTCAGCTTCTTCTAGAAAATTCAGACTGAGGAGCTTTGTACTCTAAAATAGGAAGAAAACAACATCAAATTGATGTTGGTAGAACTGTGCATGCTGTTTAAGTTAATAATTTGAAGTTTAGCTTTATTATTATTAAAACATGAACAACTCTTGGCTTTTTTAGGGCACGTTAGGATGCAAGAGCTAGAAGGAAATTAGAGATCATCCAGTTTAATACTTTCATTTTACAGATGAGGAATCTCTAGGCCTAAGAGGTTAAGTGAATAATTTGCTAGAGGGTACATAACCACAAATTTAATTTCTACTGGACTTTCTGTCTATATCTCAGAAAGAATAGCTTATGATGAAGTATTCTAAAACTGCAATTGTGACATGTAAATGGTTTATAGCCAAACACTCTATGTAGAATGTAAATTCATTTAGTTTCCTAGGGTTACATTATGAAGCATTTATCTTGAGGTATTCATCAGGAAGGTGCATGGAATAAAGTTAGCCACTTATTGAGTGCATGATAGAAACTGCTTTATGAGTACAGCATAGAGGCAACATATACTTTGAAAATTTCAGGTCAAAATGATCATGGTTTAATCTATGATATGGAATATGGAATATCAGAACTTCAATTGCCCCATTTTTCCATGTGTGGAAGCAGACCCTAAAGTACTTTCTGAGAAAAATCTTGACCCTTTCTCCAATACTCCTTTTTGCAGATGTACAATGACTTTCTAAGTGGATTTCAGTTATTTCTGGTTAAAAGAATTTTAACTCATTTTCTACATGTTTGATTAAAGTGTAGGAATTTGTACTCCATATGCTCACTGAGAATCTTAGCCTCAAGCTGAGAGCAGAGGCGTAATCCTAGCTACTAGGGAGGTTGAGGCAAGAGCACTGAAAGTTGGAGGTCAGCTTCAGCCACTTAGTGAGACCCTGTCTCAAAACAAAAATAAAAAGGGTTAGGGAAGTAGCTTAGTGGTAATGCATCCCTGGGTTCAATCCCCAGTACCTTAAAACCAAACCAAACCTAAGCAAACCAAAACAAAAAAATCTTAACCTCAAACCTTCAGCTGCCAAACTCTTGCAAAAAACTTTCTTATGAGAAATATATATGGAATGTTGCTTGAAGACTGTGTAGTCCATTCATTACTTTAAGAATTCTAATAGGGGTCATAATAGGAGCTAGAAATTGTTAAGTAGTTATGCTAGTTACTAAGTCAAGCCCTTACATGCAGTTTCATTTAATTCTCACAACTGCTAGTTCACCCTCTTCTGCATTCATCAAATCATCCAAGTACTTGTTAAAACACAAATTGCTGTGCCCCACCCCTAGGGCTTCTGATTCAGTAGGGAGCAGCAAATTTGCATTTCTAATAAGTTTCTATGTAATAATGATGTTGCTGGTTTGCTACAAACCTAGGAGTTAGACATTTTGATTTGTATTTTAGAGAAGATAAACGAATTGAGACAATGTAACTTGTTCAACACAGAGCTAACAGATGGTAAAGATTGAAAATTGGCATCTTTGATTCTGAAGTCTATATCTTAATTTCTGAATAGGATTAAGTCTGGGCAGAATAGTAACATTTTACAGCAATAGCAATAAGGTAGGACACTATAACTCCTAACACTCCAAATATATTGTAACGTGAATATTGGGAGATGGTCTTAATCAAAGCCAGAGTGTTGAACAGTAATATCCCCTAAGAGGGGCTTAAGGTAGAAATGAACTAGATGTTGAGCAGTTTGTCTCCTAAGATTATGGGACAAAGGAGAGCATTTGGTGCTGGGTCTGCAGTGTTCTCCTGTGGAATTTATCCTCACCAGGTGTCTGGGCTTTCCCCTCGGAGAACTGACTGTGTAAATGTAAATTTTAAGAGCCTGTGCTTAGATATGTGCTGAGACTCTGACTGAGCATAGCGGGGAAGGAAGAAATCTCTCTCTCCATGCCTTGGTGCTCCGATTTGTCTGGAGCAGCAGTGAGCAGGCACTGGAAGTTGTATGAACCACTGAAGGGGAGGGCTGGTCAGGGGTCAGCAAGAAGCTGTGTCTGGGCAAGTTCCCTGTTACCATGAGTTTGCCTAGGAGTGTGAGGTTGGGGTACAAAGTCCTTTTTCTACCAGCAGGTGGAATTGATTTGTGGGCATAACAGTGTCTCTGGAGTCTCAGAAATATTCAGGGAAGGGAAACCTCCACTTTCTGATGATGATCTGACTCATGAAGACTTAAGTCAGTGTATCTCAGGGTGTTAATGTGAATTTTTTGCTCATTTATATTCCCAGTTTTCTGAAAATGTAATGAAGCAGTGATATTAAAATTTAATTCCTGAGTGAGAGCAAGAAATCTGGCCTCTGCCTTTGTTTTTTTGATGATGTCCTCATTGCCCCCATTTGAGTGGCTATCTCCTGAGCAATCCCGGTTTCTATAAATGGTCAACTTGATCACACTTCCTTGTCTCCTAGAAATCTGATTCAGATTTGTTATTCACAAACAGTAATTGAGCAGAATCTTCTATTATATATTCTTCAACTATTGTGTCCTTTTACCTTTATGTATTGTGTTGTTTGCCTTTATCCTGTTAGGCAGTAAACATTTTTGAAAGAAGGAAGATGAAATATGACAGATGTATTGTTAGGGCAAATACAGGTTGTAGCAGCAAAACTGAATCATTAATAGATCTTTTGTAGAAATTAGAAAACTACCAGCAGCTATGGATTTGCTGAAACTTACTTTTAATGTACTAGGTGGTAGGGGATACAAAGTCCCCATTATTGAGTTCAGCTTAGTAAGTGTAATTCAGGTAATAAATACCACAGTTGTGCATATACAGTTTTGCCCAAGGGAGTTCAGAATGTCTTCACAGAGGATCCCTCTGAGTTTACTCTTGACAAATGAGTAAAGGGGTTTTAGGTGGAGAATAAACTATATACAACAGGCAAGCAGGCATCAAAGTGCATGGTTGTTGGGAACTATACATTATCCCTGGAGTTTTGGAAAACTTCACTAGAAAATGAGACTAGGAGAAACATATGCCCTAAGCCCTTGTCAGTAGGCCCTCAGAGAAATCTTTTAGAACAGCAATTTTTCTTTTACTTCTCTAAATATCATTTGTCCAGTTCTCATAAACCTGAAGCCTTCTGAATAGCCTTCCTTCCTTACAATCTCCTTACGTTCTGATTCCTCACTTAATTGCTGAGTAGTTTGAGTCATAATAAACAAACCAGATGCTAATTTAAATTTACTGGTGTTCATCCAAATGTTAAAATGGTCTCAGGAGCTTTGCTATGATTACTGAAGCCATCACCCTGGGACCCTAATTTTTTTTAGAATTCCTCTACTTCCCTCTCTCTCAGCATGGACAAATTGATTTTTTGTTCTCCATTTCGAGAGATGCTATTGGAAATAATTGAATCTTCTATGTCAGTCTCTCACAGGTACAGGTTGTTTTCCAAGTACAAAGATCAGCTGTTCGCCAAGTTTTAGTAAGAGGGGAAGTATGGCATGGTTGACATGCTCCCCTCAACATTTAAAAATACCATTACCACTTTGACACACTGCTATAAAAGCATAATAAATCGTTTACCAATCTTCCACTCGACATCTTGGAGGATCTGGTTAGATTACTTGAATATTTGATGGAAAGAATGAGCCAGATGCTGTAAGAACTTCATTTTGTATGTACAGCTGGATGCACAAGGCAATGTCCATTTATTGCGCATGCTTTCAAGGAAGATTTCATTTGACAAGACACTGACATTTACTCCACACAAGTTGACAACAGCAACCACTTCAATACACTTATTTGTAAATCCTAATAAGTTGTTCATTATGTACCAGGTGCCAGCTGCTTTGTTAAGATGGTTGATCCTTTCAAATGTACCAGGTGGGTTTATGTTCTCATTCTGCAGATGAACAAGGCCCAAAGAGGTTTATTGACTGACATAAATCAGGCAGCCAAGTGGGAGAGCCAGTGCTCTGCCTACCTTACAGAGTCCTACTTTCCCTACTATGGCCATGCTCCCTGAAACCATCACCAGTAAGCCTGCATCAAAGCTACCACAAAATTCCACTCTGCCTAAGGTTATCTGTCTACCACACCTAAGCAAAAATGAGAATGGTGATAACGCTTCTAAGAGACTGAATAAAAACAAGAAGCAGTTAGTATTACAAGCATTTCCAAAATACCACAAAAATGACAGGAGAACAAATGTTGAGCCAGAAAAATTAAGACTGACATTTGTTTTAATTTTGCTGTGTCTTTTCAGCTACCTTTTACCCTTTATTTTTATATTGGTACTGGAGATTGAACCACTGAGCCACATTCCCCCAGCCCATTTTTATACTTTATTTAGAGACAGGGTCTCACTAAGTTGCTGAGGATGGCTTTGTACTCTCGATCCTGCCTCAGTTCCAGAGCCACTGGGATTATAGGTGTGCGTCACTGTGCCCAGCTATACTTTTAAAGTAAAAGTTCAGTTGGAAGTACTCCAAAACAAAAACAAAAACCTAAACCAAGACCCTCTTGCCCCCAAATCCATAGCATTCCTTTATAAACTGGCATACTTTCTTCACTAGCAATTCCACTTCAAAGTATTCATCTTAAGGAAATAATTAGGAACACACAAAAGATTTTAGCAACACAATGTTCTTTATTAGTGAAACACTGGAAACCTAAAAATTCAACAGTAGTTTAATAAAATGTGGCACATAAGATGAAATATCATGCAGCCATTTAAAAAGATGTAGAAATACATATGACACAGCAAGATAGTCATGGTACTGTTGAGTGGAAAAGTTACAAAATGGCATGTACAATTTGATCCCATTTAAAAAAATCTAAAAATGCAACAGAGTCTGGAAATCCATAAACATAAATAACAGTGGTTCTCTCTGGATGGCTGAATTTTATTAAAACTGTAAATTTTTTTTTTTGCCAATATGGCTATGACTTGTATTGTTAAAAAAAAAAAAAAAGCACTAAATTCTTAAAAAAGTCTCCTTTAAAGTAGGAATGAGAGAGCACTTAGCAACCTGAGGCTCAGGGATATACATGTTTGTCCAATACTGCTTTAATGGTTTATCAGGGTGTTTTGATGTAAGACACCAATTAAAAGGCACTGTGCTGAGTGGAAATGTGTGTGGTGGTAGTGCTTGTCTTTCTTTAGACTGAGGGATCCTTATTTCTAGAAATCTTCCACAGCACTCAGGTGCTGGCATTCTAAGCATCATTTCCCTGACACTAAACATGGCCTTATACTTTAAAACCCACCCACTTGTAATATATAACAGTAAGGTTCCTGTACCCTTCAGAGTAATGATGGTAAGGGTTAAAAGGCATATAGGCAAATGTTTTCAAGTGAGATCAGATAGTAGGCCTGAAGTTTCTGAAAGGCAAGTTCTACTGCAGTGGTTCTCAAACTTAAGACTGCAGCAGAATCACTCAAATGGTATGTGATAACAGATTGCTGGCCCTCCCCCCTAGAGTTTGAATCAGCAGGTCTTGAAGGCGGCTTAGGAATTTCCATTATTTCTTTCATTCAACAAATATTTATTGAGTACATACTATCAGCTAGGTCTTGTGCTAAGAATTTTGATCAAAAGAATTAGTGTTTATTTCAGAAAGCCTACACTCTAGAGTAACAGATGTATACTAAGCAAATAAATTATAAAAATAACTAAAATTATTAGAATTACAACACAATAAAAAAGATGAGATTTAGTTTTGTCTTAAAACAGTTAAAAAGCTATCACACAGAAGAATAAGACTAGTTTTAAAGGATCTTGAAGACAAAAAGTATAAATATCAGAACATTTGAAAATAATAATTAGCATTTTAAACAAACTTCTAGGCAATGCTGATATTGCTGATCTGGATGTACACTTTGATATAACCACTGCTCTACTGAATATACTTCCTAATTAAGATACTGTGGGAGAAAGGGAAGGTGTGGTTACAGAAATTGCTCCTACCTTTAGAGTCTCAACATGAGGTAGGAGCCATTTAGCCATCTAGAGAATGGGTTAAGGCAAAGTTGGCTGTAAAGCCATGTGTCCATTATGGCTCCTAACTCAGGCTTGAAGGGTAACTAAGGCAACATTCTTCAAAATTTCAGGGTTTGGGAGACAGGGAAGGGATTTTTTTCAGGAATCCCATGAACAAAGCATAGACATAAGCTGGACCTCTCTGGGTAAGCAAGTGTTGTTTCTTGTCCTGCCCTTCATCTTTTACAGTGTATCTCAGAAATGTCCGCCCAACAGCAGTTTCCTTTGTTCTGGTGAAGGATAACGGCAGACTAGGAGATGGGCTGTAGCTCATTAGGTATCCTGGCCCCAGGTTTTTCATTTCCCATGTTGCTCAGAGTGAGGTACATTCCCATTTTTGGGAGTTCATATCCTATGATATGAATTTTTTTGATTAGCACCATAAAACAGTTTTAACAGTAACCTTGTAGGTGAGATTACCTTGACAATGAAGGTAGATACAATTCAATCACCTTTCCTCTTCAGAGCCTCCAAATATTTCCAAGTTATTATTTCAATCATATGTGCATTTTTCACATATTAGTGTACTTTTGGATTAAGCTCCGGGGCACAGGGCTTATTTAAGCAATTCTGAATTGTACAGCAATTATTTGCTTTTGTGGTACTGGGGATTGAACTTGGGTCCTCTCACATGCAAGGCAAGTGCTCTGCCACTAAACTGAATCCCCAGCCTCTGAATTACATAATGAAATAACAGGTTTCTCAAGCTTTATCTTCCATGCATAAGAATATTCTTGGGCTATTGCCTGAGAAAAAACCCTCAAACCTATGATTTTAAATAAGTCAAAACCAAAATGAAACAAAAAATTCCAACCAAACAAAACCCCATTAAAATGAAAAGCCATAAACATAAAAACAAGTCTACATATTATGCTGTGTTAGTGGAAGTGAAAGGCACAAGATGCCTTTGAATACATTAACACTACAGTAAACCAATAATGGATAGGAGACTTCAATAATCAATATTCACCTGATTGAAAGCAGAAGCTTCTGATAATTTATACTGACTGTGAGTGGGTTAAACCTAGGTCTGATTTAAAGAGGGTGAAGAATGGAATTGATAGGGAGTAAGCAGAGCATGGATTTAGGAGGTCCTTCTTATACAGTCATAAATAAGGTCCACAGTCTGGGTAGGACAGAAAGCCATGGGAATAGAAAGAGGAAACTAACATTTATTTACTATGTGTCAGGTCTTTCCCTAAAAAGCACGTTTTTTTTTTTTTTTTTGGTACTGGGGATTGAACATTAACCACTGAACCACAGCCCTTTTAAAAATATTTTATTAGAGACAGGGTCTCACTGATTGCTTAGGGCATCACTAAGTTGCTGAGGCTGATTTTGAACTTGCTGACATAACATTGCTGTATAATCTCACAACAACCCTAAGGTGGCATAGTTATCCCCATTTTATTCAAGAAAGGGCAGTTACATTTGTTTAAGTTGAAGCTCAGAGTCTGTGAGGAAGGCTGGATATGAACCCAAGATTATTTCACTCCATAATCTTTGCACTTCATTACTCTACTTCTCATAAACCTAATTTAAAGTTATTTTTTAAGTTGACCTGAATTTTTGTTATGATCTTTCAAAACCTAAATCTAGATTTGCATAACAGATGGTACTCTAGGCTACAAAACTTCCTCTCTGAGGGAGAAAAAAAACATTACTTTTTCAATCTACAGAGAACTAACCAGCTTGAGCAGTTTTTGGGGTTATGTATGGCAATTCATGGTGAATCAAAGCATCCTGCCCAACTACGAAATTGCACAGGAATCTGTCTCACAGCACAGAAATAAAAGGGCAACAGCTACAGTTAAACTTTGTACTGAACTAAATTAACATGCTTCCCAAACTCCTATTAGGAGCTCTTAAAACAAAATAATATTTTAAAATGGTGTTTATTCATTTTTTTAAACTACCAAAATACATCATTTTGATAGATTAACATTCTCTGAATAAATGTACTACACTTTTGCACTTCATATTTAAAAGACAGACCAAACTACTTATGCTGTGTTGGTTCTTAGCCTGACATATTTTTTTTCCTTTTACCTAGAACACTTCCTCCTCACACCATTTCTCATATTGCAGTTGAGTCAGGTAATTCCTAAACACAGTGGCCTCTATTTTGTTCATCATTAACACTAACCCTATTATAGGACAATTTCTTTATTTTTCTGTATCTACTGTTCTTTAAGCTCTGCAGGGGAAAGGGCTGTGTGCAATATCTAGATGGTAGTGTCTCCAACTGATCAACATATAGAACCCTCAATAAATGTTTACTGAATGAATGAATGAGAAGTCCTAATACAGAAAAAAATTCCAACATGCTGATTTACAGCAACTGCTGTTTGACAGCACTGGTCCAAATAGCAATTCTCTGGTTCCAAATGTGTTACTAATAATTTTAATAGTGTGTGCTTCAAAACCAGAGATCCTAGTCAAGATAATCTATGTTCATTAATAAATCTTCAAAGTGTTAAGCCCAGAATAAACAAAAGTTTGTTTTGTTTGTATATAATTTACTCAACAATGAACACAGCTGTACTACTCCATATTTTTACTCACATTTGCTTGTTCAATAACTAATCCTCTTTACTATATTATGTCCTTAATGAATCCAATTCTGATTATGCATTAAATTGTGGTAGTCAAATGATATTATTTTTAGTAAACTCAAATTGTCCCAAATGTCTTAGAACTTTACAACTATATTAGAGAAATGTAGTCATTCTTTTCAAGGACTAGTTGTTTTTAAATTTAAAAGAAACAATTCAGTAGTATTCAAACAACAAAAATAATTAATTAAAACATAGTAGTGAAGTAATCTGATTTCTGTTGAGCAACGAGGTAAAAATGGTATAACTGCATTTCTGTTTATGGGAGCATTAAAAACCATTCTTCACAGAAGAGTTTGTTATCTGATAACTCTTTTTCAAACCAAAAGTTGAAAACAAATTTTAACTTAATTCTTTGGCTACTAATAATACCTAATAAATGAGTCACTGATATCAATTCACAATAAATTTATTTTACATAAAACAAAAAGCTTGCTGTTAATGAAAAATTCAGTAGAAAACAGTTCAATTTTAAGTTGGGGCTCAAGTGTAGAAGTTGTTAGTGAAATCTCAGTAGAAAGAGAATTTTGTAAGAAAACATTCTTGGCCTGAAAGCTCTAACATAAATTCTGTAATGAAATATTTACCATGCAATTTTATTGGCAGAAAAGCCAGTTTCTGATGACTGGTAATTTTTTTTTTTCAGTCTCTTAAGACATTAAAATGGAAGATACTTAAAACTGCTCTACTTAGAGTTAATAATATATAAATAGGGTGTCATGGTGGGTAATTTTTCCATAGGTCCACCTATTTAATTGAGCAGTTCTAAGTAGGTAATTGGCACCTTGCCCTTCTGATTTCCCCTTTCCCCCATTAGCCAGTCTGAATCCATTCCAACGACACTGAACACAGTGATCACCTACAAAATGAAATATTTCAAGTTATTAACTATATTAAAAAATAAATATATAACAAACCAGATTGGTATTTCATTTGTTTAAACTACTATCAGTGGACTTCAAACATTATTATCAATTTTGCTGAAAGATTAAGAATTTTATTGGAAGCATTTTTATATATCTTCAAGTTATTTGGCAGTTAAAAGTTTAAAATATTATTGTGATATTCAATTACATTAAAATTTTATAAAATGTCAATATAAGCACCTGAAAGTCATAAAACATGATAAACTATTTCTAAATAAGTAATGAGGAATTTGAATTTTGTTATTAGAAGGTATGCCAATCAGTGATATATTTTTCTTCTCATCCCCACATTACTTACCTCATCTGCCAAAAGTGATAATTCAGTACTGTTTGCAGCATCATAATCATAGAGAACTCTAGCCTTCCTGCTGCCACTTGACTCCTTAAGGTCATTGAGGTTGGACGGAGAGGTGATTACTAGGCTACTTGTTGAAGCCACAGCAGAAGGACCAACTGCATTTGCTAAAGAAGGTGGCATTGGTGTCCCAGAAGTCTGATTGTTGTTAGAAAGATAACTGGATGGAAAACTGTGGAAAAGAAAATGGTCAATTAGCTATTTCCAAGTGATTAAAATTCATGAAAGCCACCACCTGGTGGCACTGTTTATCTTCTACCTCCAAATGGACAATCTGCAGGTGTTAATTATTAAATACTTTAATGACTAGTTTCCTCTTGCCTCTTGGGCCAATTATCCTAGAGAAAATTCAGGTGGTTTTCAAATATAAAGCTTTAAAAGTTGTTTCAAAGCTGTCTTTATAATATTGACTTAAATATAATGGCTACTTACCGCCCAGAAAAAATGGTTTAAGTTTTCTTAAGGTTTCTTAAGGTTAATTCTTTGAGAAATATTTGAATACAAACTTTTTACATAAAACCGATCCATCACATTTTCCTATTCATTCCAATGACATTTATTGAGTACAGTATTACTGCCATAAGCTGAAGACATAAAGATGAATGGATACTACTTCTTTAAGGACATATAAATTAAGTGAGGGGATAATACATTCAAATAATTCCTTATGATTGATAATTATAAATGAAATATAAAACTCAATGAATAGGGCATATTTCCCAAGTTCATTTTACTCTATTTTTTTGGGGGAAAAATTTTACTGATTTTAGTAGAAATCAGTAAAATCTTGTGATTAAATATGCTTATGAACAATTTGAAGACAATTTCTATTTTAAAGCTATTGCTTCACTAATAATCTTAACTGGAAAACAGTACAAAATGACTGCCTTATAATGATTTGACTTCAAACATTTCTAAGGTCAGAAATTATCTATGAAAATTCATATTTAAGGACACCCCACAATCCCCATGCTAGGGATGGAATTCAGGCCCTTATTCATGCTAAGTAAGCACTATACCACTGACTTACATTCCCAGCCCTATATTTAAGTTAAAAAATTTTTTTCTGTGATGCTGGGATCAAATCCAGGACCTTACATATGCTAGATAAGAGCTCTACCACTGAGTTTTGCCCCCCAGCCCTTACATATAAGTTTTAATAAATACATTAGTTAAAATACACAAGGTCCCTCATATGGTCATCTGGGTAAAATTCATCCCTCCAAGAAATAAAATTCTCCTTTTCTCTTATGACCAATGTGCCTTCTGGAAATTAGTCAGTCATTGGCAAATTTCCCTGAATCTTTAACCCTCTTATGTGAGTATGTATCTCTCATACTTATCTTATAGTTGAATGGAGTATGACTCCAATGCTCCTCATTACCAGTTTCAGACTCTTTTCCTGGTCCAATTCTCCCAATCTTTCAATTGCAGGTTATTCAATTATATATTACGTACTATCTCTTGTTACAATTATGTACAGATGCCTTACTTCTTTCTTTCATTTTTAAAAGATTTTAGTTCCTGGCTCACTGACACTGTACCTTAAACTTTAGTGATTTTAATATTCATACAGATAATTTTTCCAACACTTTAGATTCTTAGGTCCATGAACTTTTTTTTTGGTACTGGGGATTAAACCCAAAGGTGCATTAACACTGAGCTACATCCCTAGCGTTCCCCCCACCCCTGCCACCCACCGAGACAGAGTTTATGTTGCGGAGGCTGACCTTGCACTTGCAATCCTCTTGCGGGGGCTTCTGGGATTATAGGCATGTACTACCATACCCAGGCAGGTACAATTCATTTTTAAGATCTAAAACTGGCTTTGTGGATGTGCCTAATTTTGTTCCAGGTCTAAGTTTGAAGGATTAATATGCATAAAGGAATACTGAAATGACTTTTTTATTTCTTCCTGGAAACAACTTATTGTGATATTCTTCAAGTGTCAAATATTACTCTTCTGTTTTTATATGAATTCTAAACTCCTTAGCTTAACTTACTTTTAAAGCCATTCATGCTTATCAACTTCAACACCATGCTATAATCAGAATGAACTATCGTCAGTTCTCTGAACTTGCCATAGTTGCCTTCCTCTGGCCTTTTTATATACATGTTCATAGTTTGCCTAGAATATTCATCTGCCTTTCTTCATTTAGATGACTCCCACTAAAAATAACTTCACCTGGAAACTTAGCTAGACACAACTGAGTCACAGATGTCCTCACAACACCCTGTACTTCTTTCACTTTTCTTTTTATCATATATCCTACCTATCCAGTTATGGTTTGTATTTCTACCTGGACTTTTAAGTATTATGAGAGCAAGGACCGTATTTGCCTTGTATGTTATTTTGTCACATTACAATATAAGTTTCATAAAGGCCAGTACTTTTGCCTGTTTTGTTTGATGCTGTAACCCCAGAATATGACAGTGCCTGGCACATGGCAGGTATCCTATAAATATCTGATGAATGAATGACTGTGCTTTACATACTATCATTTTACTTTAAAGTATATTACCATACTCAGAATAATCACTTCATAACAGAGGGTTTGAGGTCTTATAGAATATTAAAAAACTTTTTATAGAGTGAATGATTACATAAATTGGTTTATCTTGAAGGGTATTTGTCAATGAACCTATATATACCTCAATGAATAGTAAAAAGTATTCAGTAGCAAGAAAAAAGTGAAACCTCAAATACTTCTAAAGCTTTCTTTACGTGGCACTAAAAATGTATTCACTTAAATTATTTTCTCATCCCTGTTAACCTCTGTGCCAGAGAAGCTCAAAATGTTTTATCTCATTAGTCTGAAAACTATTTTCCTTTAAAATAAAAAAAAATAAAAAAATCCAACTCTATGCAAACTAAAACACTTAGTTCTTCTAATCTTTATCCTTGCTATTAGTTCATGTGTAAAAATCTGCCTTTCTTCTTGTATCAGGACTTTAATATGCAAAAAGAAAATTACCACCTTCCCAGTTGTTTCTGGAGGTCTAACATGTACTGGTAACACTGTGCATAGTAAGTCATCTGGGCTTCTACAAAGTCATTCAGACAGCGGAGGTGATGGGCCTATAAAGGAAAGTTAAGAGTCAATTCTAGGCTCTTAAAGTGGTAAATGCTAAAGGTGGGACAAGGCATTGTAATAAGGGAGACTTATCATACTACAAGGCTTATAAAAATCAACCTCAGTGAACAGTATAGTCAATGATAAGCAAACAAGAAGATCTGATAAGGATGGGAGAAGTAGATGATGAGATGTAAGCAAAAATTTTAAATATTTCTTCATATATCTGAGAAAGCACCACAATTTAAATTTCTTTGATAAATGACTAAAAAGGAGTTCAGTTTTTAATCTCCAAATTGCCTTAGGATCATCAGTCTTTTGTTCCAAATGAATTTCCAATGAACAAATACTCACATGTGTACTGCTGATTCCCTCTAGCAAAAGTCTGGTAATCTCTGCTTGACGATCAAATTCACTTTGAGTTATTCTTAATTCCTGTTCAGACTTAAATTAGAGCATAGTTTTAGAATTTTGTATTCAGACTGTTAAAAAATCCCCTCAACAAAGCCCAAATTATAATCTGGCAATTCCCTGATTTTGCTTTGTATCTAAATGGGTCCCTAGTTTCTATGCTTTAATTTTTCTATATTACTCAACCTCAACAGAACTGATTGCTTACCAGCACTTGATTCAAAAGAATTAATTATGACATACTTGTAAAAGCTTAGAAAACTTACTGTGAATAGTCAGAATATTTCCATGTTTTCTAATATCAATTTTGCTAAATTTAATTTTTACAAAATCTTAAAGAGTACCATAGTTTGTAAAATAATATTACTGTTAAATTCTCAATTATTACTATGGTTTTTTTTTTTTAATTTTGGTGTTAATGATAGTCTTAGATTTCAAATGCAAAAGACTTTAGATTGAAGCCACAGATTTCTACCTCTTGCATTTGGTTACCAAATACTTATTTCTGAGAATGGTTCTTAGTTTTCATCAAAGGATTCTTTGTCCTACATTTTAAATGTCTTTCCTTTAAATTTTCTTTCTAAACTATGCATAAAATAGTCATTCAGTGAAATACTGTCTGTTAAGATTATAGGGTTTAAAAAAATTTTTTTTAAACAAATTCTGGTTGACTTTCAGTGTTGTGCTGGTAAACTGGTTCTCTTTTTTGTTGTGGTAGAGGAGACTGAAACCAGGGCTATTCTACAACTGAGCCATACCCCCAGCCCTCTTTATTTTTTAATTTTGAGACAGGGTTTTGCTAAGTTGCCAAGGTTGGCCTTGAAATTGTGAGCCTCTTCCTTGAGTCTCCCAAGTCACTGGGATTACAGCAGTTGTACCACTGCTGCCCAACTGGTAAATTCGTTCTCAAGGAAAATGGAAAAGCTCTAATACTCTGATTCTCATGATATAAACACTCCCACCAGAGCTGATTTGAAACTACCAAGGTGAAGTCACTGACTTAGAGCTGGGAAGAGATGTATACATTAACATACCACTACTGACTTCAACCATCTAATGTTTAGTGCTGGAATAAATTACTTCACTGAAAAACTAGTAAGATCTAAAAATAGCAAAAAAACAAAAAACCAGAAAAACCAAACCAAAACCAAAACCAAACACCAAAACAAACAAAAAAACTTTTGAAAATATTGGAGTAGGTTGGTAATAAAGTAGGGAGGAGAAAATAAAACCTTATGCCCATTCAAAATAATTAGCTTAGCCCCCCCAATCAGGAATCATCATTGGTGATATCATTATGATATTTTTCAAACATCTGTAGTATAAGTATCTTTCCCCCCATGCAAATAATTTATGACATTTTCAAGATGTAGCAAGTATAAAACAAGGTCTGAACTTTTTCCTTTCATATCCCATATCTATCTCCATCTCATTCACCTCTAACAGCAACAGTTAACTTAGTAAGCCAGTCAACAAAACAGCAGCAAAGTAATCACTTGCTGTAATATTCCACTGGCAACAACCTGAAAGAGGGGACTAAGAACAAATCAGATTTGCTTTATGAAAATAAGCTTGAATTCCTAAGTGAAAAATTGAAATGATATTTGAATAAAACCAGAATACTGTAACAGGGCTAAAGTCAACTTTACCTGTAAGCTACTACGAAGCAGAAAAAGTCTCAGAAGAAGAAAACAATGTTCTTCCCAAGGAAAGCATTAGGAAAACTCATCACTTCAGTGTTACATTTGCCCTATTTACTCTTCTGTTTGGTTGAATGTAAAATGGCTTTAATAGAAAACAACTGTAGTAAACCACAGTAAATGAATTTTAAAAGTAAACGAGGCTGGTTGCATGTAGGTTGTTATGAGAGTGTAACTTGATTTTATGGCAGAAGAGTCTACTAACTGGCATTATTTCTGTGCAGGTGTAAAAAAGTAAGCTAGATAGTAAAGTAAGGAGGAAGTTTGACACTGAAGCAGAAATGATGTTTTAATTCTAAGAACACTAAATGTATTAAATGATCCCATTAAAGGGATCGATTTCTAGATTTGAATAAACTTTAATATTTAATTATGAAGAAAAGCAACATCTTACAAAGCTTAGAAAGTCATTATCCTGTACAATCTAGACATTCTATTTAGAAAGGGTAAACGGCAGGAAAGGAGTGAATCTCATTTTTTGGACAAGTTTCAGTGTTTATATAGGGGGTGCTGTAAATAGCCAGAAGTCCCAAACCATCTATAGTTCTGACATATGTAACTTGAGCATAATAATTTATCTGTAAGGCTAAGGAAATTTCAATTAGGTTTATTTATAATCAGTTTACTTAGGAAGAAAATGGTGTATATGAACATGAGAAGAAAGGTTTAAAGGCAATGAATTTAAATACCTAATATTCTGATCTCAAGAATATTTTGCTCCCTAACCTAATTTTACAATTAAGTTGTAGAGTTCTCAGGAAAAGACCTCTACTAAGGATTACTGTTACTAGGCTAACTGATCTATACTATATGATAGTATAACATGAGTTAGGTAAACTGGAAGAATTCTTTCAAGATGTAATTTGGAAGATGGGCAAGAATCTACTGCTCTGTGATATCAGCACGGATACCTATAAGACAGAAATATTGGTCATATTTTTGATGTATCTGTGGATGGTTGTTACCTACATTTTCTATGGAGCTTAAATCTTAAAAACATACCAGGACTACAAAATTTTAAAATTTATACTTAACTATAAAATGACAAAAAATTAATACAGAAGAAAAAAAATCTCCACTTCATTTTGACATATTTCCTTAGCATTTTCATAAATATTTGTTTCATAATATTTGTTTCATAAATTTCTTCCCATTTGGAGAAAGTCAGTTTTTTTTACAGTATGAAAATAAATGCATTCACAAAGAAAAAAAATTTCTTCCTATTCAATATACCAACTATTTCTCAAATTTGTAGAAGATGCAAAATCAAGTCAGAAACTTTCTGGTGTACCTGCATGCCAACCAAAGGGGCGACACTTATTTAACTCATATTCTCTCTCATGTGGCTTTGCTCCCTTTTTATGCTAGAAGTGAGATCAGAAGCCAGGGTAAAACCATACTAAGTTGATGAAAAGATTCCACGAAAGGGGGATGAGAGCATAAATCAAGAATTTCATACTGGATTTCCAAGTCATAAAATCAATAACTCAATAATCTATGTATGAAACAGACTATATAATTGGCAATCCTACAAAGTCTGAAAATATTAATATTTATGAAGCTATTTAGGTGTCAAGGGCCTTAAAAAAACACCTGCCCTCAAATCCCCAGCACCATTTTCATATAGAAGTTAGATTTTGTAGGCCTAAGCATGAAGAGTAAATGAAAAATGCTTCTAAAAATCTAAAATAACATTTGAAATAAATCTGCACTGAAGTCATAATTTTATTCATTAAACTCTTGCTTTTACTACTTGATTTTCCAGTCCAAAGATCAGAAATGTTAACACAGGCAGAGGAACTATTGTAGATGTCAAATAGATTCTACAAGAAGCAGTCTAAGACTGATGCTGAGGGATAAGACAAAAACAATTGATTTAACTATTAAATTATAGAATAATGAATATTCATAATAAAGACCTTAACTGTAAACAAAGGAAAATATTTGCTATTCTGTGTTCAATGAAACAATAAAGTGCATTTTTAATAGATACTTTTTACTAAAGTGAAAGAAAAACCAGCTTTAGTGCTGAAGAGAACAAGCTTCAGTTACCTAAAAGTTATTTGTATGAGACACAATACATTCACTTCTCTGAAGATAAAGGACATGGTGTTAATTATACATCATATTTAAAAATGTGTCATTAGAAAAAATTATCAATGAATAAATCAAGTATCTCTCTTGTAGCAAGGCATTGTAAGATAACTAACAGGTATCTAGGACTTATCGTGGTGTGTGCAAATCACATCTCCACAGCATTGTTCTATTGCTCGGTAGAACTGCTGTTAGTCAAATATACCAGAGCATTTCCATAATTTTCAGATTTAAAAAGATACAGTAACATAGGGTGGGGTTGTGGCTCAGTGGCAGAGCACTTCCCTGGCATGTGTGAGGCACTGGGTTTGATTCTCAGCATATAAATAAGTAAATAAGTAAATAAACAAAATAAAGGTCCATCAACAACTAAAAAAAAATATTAAAAAAAATAAAGATAGAGTAACAGACTGTGATGGACCCATGGTTGTCACCTAAAAAATGTTTACTGAATGAATGGCAATTAAGTTGTTGTTGTTGTTGTCATTATTATTATTATTTTGGTGGTACTGGGGATTAAACCCAGTGTCTTTTGCATACTAGGCAAGCATTCTATCACTATGCTACATCCCCAATCCAAGGCAAATAAATTCTTCTTTCATAATTCTGTAGTTAATAATAATTTACTTACTTTTGTCACTTCCTCTGCCCAAATCTAGCCAGCATTAAAAATTAAGAGAAAAATATACAGCATGAAAGAAAGTTGGAATTTAACATTTTCTACAACTACTTAGTATAGAAAAATGTAAATATTTTAATCCAAATGGCATACTCTCCTTCTTCTAAAATGGCATTAACACAGTAGTATTTAAATCAGAACAGCTTAACATATTGTGAAGATATGCCTTTTGTATGAATCAATACTAATGATTTTTAAATCTCATGCTAATTCTATATAAATTTATACGAATAACAACTTTGCCAAATTGTGAACATCTGACTTGCCTTAGTTTCAGTTTTCTCATCTATAAAATGAGAGGTTTGGACTAAATGATTTCTAATTTCTCTTTCAGGATAAATTCTAAAATTTTAGTAATTAAAAACAAAGCAAGGCTAAAGGGTCACAATGCTACAAAATAACTTTTTCTGAGGGGAAACAACAAACTTGAAATATAATAAATTTAAATTTCTCTTTCAGGATAAAGAGAAATCCTTAAAAACAATGCAAGGATAAAGGGTCACCGAATGCCAACAACTAACTTTTTTTGGGGGGAAACGAACAAACAAATATAATAAATTTAAATTTACCAGAATTAAATATATCTTAGTATAAGTAGATGATAGAGTAGTAAAACAAATGTTCAATAAGTGAAACAAACACTCATTAATTGTTTAGGAGGACATTTTTACTTAAGATAAAAGAAAACCTATAATTTATATACTAAATTAGCAATGACTAAAATATTTTCACACTTTTCATTTACCTATAGATAGGACAATGGAAATGCATTCTCTTGCTATCTAAGAAAAGCATTAATTTAGCCAGGGCTTCAATAATTACGGTTAAGGAAAAAACTAAACAAAAAAACATTTAAACTCCTGCTTTTAGTTCAATGCTAATGAAATAAAGAAATCAATTAGTTGCCAATTTATTAACTGTACTGCAGATTTCTAATCACTTCTAGTGGAAATAATATATCTAGGAGTATAATGCCAAACCCTACAGTTTCATTGGTCTAAAATGTGTAAATTATTTGGCTATGCTCATTTCATAACTACCTATTTTGTTAAAGTTAAAAACTTTTAATATCTCAAAAATTTCCTCAAATTGAGCTCAATATATACATTGGAAATTATAAAACAATCTTCAACTTTATTCTTGCCCCAACCTATCACCACTTTGAAATTTTCTTAAATGAGTTAGTATTGGATGTGGAATGGGCCTGGCCTATAGGAATACCTGACCTAGTGGAGTTGGCTAATCCTGGAATGGCAAAGGAAAAGAGTACATCGAGTTTGGGTAACAAAGGGTAAACACTGAAGCTACTGAGAAGCAAGTCAATTTGTATACCTTAATTTTTCTATAAGGTAAATTTTGCTAATTTTGACAAAAGTGAAAATAAGAGGTGCCAGCTTAAAATAGTATCTTTTACTGGCTGTCAAAAGGTACTACACATACCTATGATTCTAAAATCTGTATTTGGCATAATCCATATATTTGGCAATTAGAACATATGGTGTCTTTTCTTCAAGATCCAGTATCACTTCAGCTGGTATTGTTTCCTACACGTTATGAATGTGCGGTTTTAACTATTTTGGTTTTTACATGTAGCTAATAGCAAGAGAAGGCACTTTATTCAAGATGTAGAAAACACAGTAGGCCAACAAACCTTCAGCCATTTTACATGCAGGAAGTTGAGCATGTAAGAGAAATTTACCATAATATTATCTCCTTCAAGGCGAGCTGAGTTTAGTTGCTTAAGTGCATAGGTAAGAGACAAAGAACACATTATACCAATGAACAAAGTGAAACAAATTACTTCTGTACAATAAAGCACACACTAAACAAGTATTAAGAACTAATAAAAATTTTTTCTACTTAAAAAAATCCAACTACACTTATTCTATGAAATTTCATGTAGTGATAACTATTCAATTTTTCTAAAAGATTCAAATTTCTAAGATAAAAAATGGTTGATGCTTAATTTTAAATTAGAATCATTTCAGGAAAAGCATCACTTTAAAAAACTGTCAAATTTTTAATTAAATTTTGACCTATGAAAGCCTTCTGCCTACCTACAATTTTCCTATTCAAAGGTTATTTGTATTTTATGAATTTATGATGCCTTCAATCATGTTTTCTTTCAATTAGTCTTGATCAAGTCTTGGTAAACCCTGAAGGCATATGAAAGGAATGTCAATCCTTGTGTTTCTAATAAGCTTTTAATTCGAACATGTACACATACAAAATAAAGTTATATGCTGGTGCTACAAATTGATATTGAAGATTTAGACTGCTGTAAAAATTCTTAAGAGTGTAGAGGGAGTATGTGTTGTATGATGTACTTGAAGAAATATTTTCCATTAAATTTGTATGCCCCAAAATAACAGTTCTAAAACCTCTACACATACTAGAGAATTTTGAAACCAGCTGTTTTTTCCTTCCCATTAATGAAACTCTGAAATAATAATTGTCCTTGTTTCTCAAACATAAATTCTATTATATGGGCAAAAAATTTAAATTCTTTGAAACAAAGTAGGTTTTCTCTTTTTTGCTCAATTGGCATATTTTTAAAAATGCATTTGATATTGTTTTTTTACCATTCTTTGATAAGCTAACAGTCAAACAGAAGTTAGTAAAGGAGCAATATTGGTTACAGACAGATTTTTTTCCTTTTAGGGCTAAATCATCAAAAAATTTACTATACTAGATTATGAACTGAAGGTAGCAGAGATTTTACCATTTATCTACAAACTCCTCCGTTTCAGTATAGTCTCTTGTACAAAATTAGCACTCAATAAATACAGAATTTAAAAAAAAGAGGTCGCAGGAAACTAACTAGTTAATGAATTTTTAAAAAACCTCACATACAGGAATAACTAGTCACAAAATAATCCACATGAATTTATATATCAGTGAAGTCAAAGTCTGAGGTTAAAATAACTTCTTCAATTACCAACTAACAACGAAGAATATGTCAAAGGGGGGAAAAAAAAGTAAACCTAAATCCCCTAGTAGTTTCTATTCTGTATTCTACAAGTCAATGAAAGAGAAATATGGGGGTTGAGTGTGGAGTTGAAAGGATCCCAAATACAGGCATGCCTTAAGGATTTAATGTAGTAAACTAAGAGAACTTTTCCAATACACTGTATTCAGACTTATTGCTGAAAATAAGTTGATTACCTCATGGAAAGAATAAAAACCAGGAAATGTGAATTTTTGTCTAGACTAATATTTTTAATAGTTGGCAACATAAATTTTATATACTGAAGAAATTCTAGAAAATCAGTAATATAAATGAAATTGCTGGATCACGCCATTTAAATCATTTTAATTTTAAACAAATTCCCATGGGAAAAATTTGGTCCTTAAAAATACATAGCACAGAAGAACTGCCAACGTATTTTCCAGATGTATCAAAAGAAATCATCTCTCAAAATTTGTTGACTATTATATTCAGTTCTTATACATCTTAAAAGAGTGGTAAAATAGTTGAGAATAAAAGGACTTTGGACACTGTTAAATCTATGTGCTTCCTAACACTTTTCCAGGAAAAAAGCAATACCCTATAATAGTGTTTGTTAAAGTTTTGTACTGAAACTTGACAATGCTTTTCTTATTGCACAATCATCATTGGCGTGATGTAGGCGTTTTAAACAAAAAGATTCTGTTCTAGTTCCAACATTTATTTAAATGACCTTTGTTTATCTCAATTTTTTTCTGATTATAAAATTAGTATCTTAAAAACCACTTTACATTTTAATATATAAGTTCATTACTAGCAACTACAAACTAATAATTTAGGGCCTCTTGCCATCTATGGGATTCACATTTTTAAAGTTTTAATTCTGCAGACAGTCTGTTAGGGAAGTAATGTTTATGGTGATCATGTCATGATAAAATGAAGTGAAAATGAAAGTGAATACAAAATCTAATATAAAACCCAAAAGAACAATCCTGTAAGAAAAAACTTACACTTCTCATAAAAGGTATTGGAGTGGTATCACAAGGTATCACTAACACCAAGTTATCTGTTTTAAATTTCACTCTAATTCTCAACCTATTGTCCTTAAAAGGAGAGAATTATAGGACTTCTATCAGCACTGTAATAAAAGGCTCATTAGGCTCATTTAGGCAATGAGAATCACTGGTGGTAGTGGTAGTGAGTTGGAAGTATCATACCTCTTAACATATCCCTTTGCTCAAATTAAGAATGTTAGCTTTCCCATATCTTAAATGTGTTGCAATTTAAATTTGACTAATTTTTTTAAAACTTTGGAATGGAAACATAGTAAACATTATAACTATCAGATTAACTAAAAAAGCTTATAAACAAATCCTTAATAAGAAACTTATGTATAAAATCATCAACTTATTGTATTTATTATATCAGTAAATTATAACATTTTATGGTTACTCAGTTAAAAGAAAGTATGCTGAAAGTTGATTTTTCTGAAAAAATATACTATAACTTATTTATCTAAATGGGCTTTCTCACCTTCAAAATAGCCACCTGAGAGTTCATGATGCCACTGTTTAAATCCCTTTGGAACTATTCTTGGTGACAGTTCCCTTAGTCAGTATGAGTCAAATGGAGGAAGGGAATCCATTTAATTTTAAGCTACACTAAGTATTCCCAAATTTGATTCATTCTCATCTTAATTACCATCTTTTTTTTTTTTTTTGCTATTTTCCAATAAATCTATAAATCTAACAAATATTATCTTAATTAGTCTTAATAAATCTAAATAAATACAAATTTGCCATCACCACTGAGGATATTTACAGAACAAGACACAGCTTTAGGAGGCATCATAATTTTTGTTTTTTAGCAAGAGCTGTATTGCTGAATAATGTCTCTTAATATGACTACTTTGGATTGACCAGAATTATTAATTCTGATAACTTTGTTTGAAAACACAAAAACAAGATCAAAGTCATATACTATTCTTAAGGAAAGTCTGTATCTTGCCTGGTATATTTGCAAAGTATTTTAAAAGTTGTTAACCTAAACACTTTTTTTTTTAATTAAAAAGAAAAAAATAACTTACTGAACTTCTGGTTTCTGCAGCTTTTGCCTTTTTTAGTCTGGTTTTTGCAGCATCCAAATCCAGTCTCTTATTTTGTAATAGTTTCCTTTCTTTCTATAAATACAGAAAAGAAAAAATACTCAAGATGTCAAAATCCAGTAAAAGCATACATATTTAAAATATTCCTTTCCATTTAATATATGTGTCATCTGATAAAGATCTATGATTATAAATTGGCTTATAAAACTCCCAGGTATCAGGGTTGGAGATGTAGCTAAGTGAAAAAGCACTTGCCTAGCTAGCATGTGTGAGGCACCAAGTTCAATCCCCAGTGGGCCTCCCCGACACACACACACACACACACACACACACACACACACACACACAGTGACCAGGTATCTGACTCTTTAAAAAATGATTTTCAATTTTAAAATGACCAAGACATTTTAGAACCTGGGGAATCCAGGAAAGATGACATAGAACATAGAAACAAAGAAATATTAGTCTTAATATTTTATAAGTTGTCTTCCTCCCACCCACAGGAAATATTTGGTAATATCTTTTTGGTTTCACAATTAGGGGGTATTATTGACATCTACTGAGTAGAAGGCAGGGATGCCGTTAAACAGCCTGTAATGTAGTGCAGCTCCCACTACAGAATTACTCTGCCCAAAATGTTAATGGTAGCTAGGGCGATAAACTCCATTTCAAACAGTTACAGATTATCCAGGAAGTGTCTGTGGTAAAGGAAAGACAAATACAGGGCAAGGTTCCTTGATGTCCTGTATATGTGATCTACCTTAGGGACTGGGCAGGCTATTTTTCTGTTTTGGTTTTTGGTTTATTTTTGGTGGTACTAGGGACTAAACCCAGGATCATGGGCATGGTAGGCAAAAAATGCTCTAACAATGGTCTATGTTCCCAGCCTAAGCAGGTTGTTCTTCATATATCACAGCACTGGATGTAACTCTATTCTAAAATGGAATTTCAAATTTATAGAATGAATAATGAATAAGCTTACTTAGTATCTCAGAACTGCTCACATTAATTTTAAGCTTCTGTATAATAAAATTTTTTATAATCCAGTCTGTTTTATTAATTCTTAGATTCCATACATAAAATTTTATCCAAGAAGTTAATATTTTTAAATCATATTTCAAATTGGTTCTTCTGTCTCAGGCCAAATACTTGTTTACACAGACAAATCCACTGTAAACACTGAAAATTTCTACAATGTTTTGAAAGAAAAAAATCTGCAAACTGAAGTTTGTATTTGTGTTTACAATAGAATAGTCTTACAAAAGTCTTTTTTTTTAATATCTTTATTTATTTTTATGTCCTGCTGAGGATTGAACCCAGTGCCTCACATGTGTTAGGTGAGCACTCTACCACTGAGCCACAAACTCAGTCCCTATTTTTAGGAAAAAAAATAGACCAAGATCTTCACTCTCCATCCCTAATAAAGGAAAGATACAGAGTTAACAAATTAGGTTTGGAAAGTGTTCACTGTTTTATACTTCAGCAATTAAACTCAGTAGTGTAAAAAGATATTTCTAAGAATGCATAAAGTGAAGAAGTACAATAGCCAGAAACATTCCTTCCAATAATTAGGTTTCTAGTTAGTTACATAACTACACTATGGCTATATATTATACCATATTTCCATAATTATTTCAGGAACTTCAGTAGATTTTGATGTTGGTAATCATTAAGAATGAATGTAAATGTATCAATAATAATGTAGGACATACAAAAAAACGAAGCTAAAGTTACTAATATTCTTTTATTTTGGTTTAGCTGTGTGCATCCTGGTGAATAGGTACCTACCTAGAATATTTAAGTTTCCAAATGTTTACATTTATGGCCATTAAAAGGAAAAATTATTCATTATAAACTTTAAGCACAAATCTAAATTATTTTACTAAAAAGAATATTTTCCAACTCACAGCAATTGTTTTGTAATCTCCTTCTATAAAGTTTCTTAAAGGAGTGAGAAAATTTAAGGCTGATGTTTGAATCAGTTCTCTGTCAGCTGTTCCAATTCGTTTTTGTGTTTCTCCACATTTAATAAGAGCGTTACCTGTAAAGAAAAAAGGTTTTTATATTTTTTTAAAACCAGTGCCTAGCAATGTCATAAAATTGAAAATCACATAAAAATAAATTACCAATTTAATCTGCTTAAGTTACTTGTCACTTGTTTACTTCAGTAGAATCAAACAATTAACTATTAACACAGATTTATTTTAAAGTAAATTTAGGATAAATATCTAAATGAAATAGACAAAGATTATTCCCTATCATACCATGGTTAACTGCACAAATTCTACCAATGGTACTAAAGAGGACATGTATGCCAAAAAATATTTATGGTCACAATTCAGATAGAAAAGTTTAGAAAAATATAAAGCTTACAATATTTTAATTTGAATTACTAGATTAAAGTCACAATTTGTTTTGCTTTTATATCCATGCACTTATATTACTAATATTATTTACATCTTAAGAAAATCCCATGATATTTAAATAGGGCAAGCACAATAAAAAAGCAGAGGCAGAAAGTAGAGGAAAAAGAAAGGAAACCCCAATATCAGGGTTCTAGTCCCAGTTTTAGCTCTAATAAGCTTTAGCTCTATATATTTAATCCTTACAATGAGATTAGATCTGATTGATAAGGAAAATAATATAGCATAATAGTTAAGAGCTTTGTCTCTGATAGATCTGTATTTCAATTACTAGTTGTGTGATCATGGATAAATTATTCAGCCTCCTCAAGCCTCAATTTGTCTTTAAAATGGAGATAAAAGAATTAACATTCCAGCAGGATATAAGTTTGGATTTACAGATATAATACACAAATATATACACTGTATAGAGCTTAACCCAATGACTGGAATACTTAATTTTTAGCTAATATCTACCAATAATAGGATTTCAAAGCCCAATTCCAACAATCAGGTCACATTCACTGGAATTACTAAGAGGGATAAAGAGATCAACATCATAAAAACAATATCTAAAAGCCTTTACAATGTTCATACTCTACTAAGCCTTTATCCATGAAAGAAAGGGGCCAGGTCTCCTTCACATACTTATATGATCCCAGTATAAACAGGCAATAAAACATGTTTAACACACAACGATTTTCTAAAAATTAAGTTATTTATAATTAATTTCAAAAGTTTAAGGATTATCAGACTTCTGAGAGAATTAGAGTTTGAAGAAATATAATGTAAATATTTCAATGTTGTACATCTAAAAAGCCATTTAATGGATTAATGACCTCACACAGAATTTAGGCTATTTCTTTCTGACACAGAGATAACTACTAAAACCTGAAATTCACAAAATCCCAGAATTTAGGAGGTTTTTATAAATCAGAACTACCTGTGGAAATTCATTTAATATACCTACCATTTCACTTTAAATAGGGACCAGTTTCTTGCAGTAGTCTTAAGAGAATTATTGGCCATAAACAATAGGTAAAGGAAGTTACAGAGATCTGAATAGACTCATATGCTATGAGAATATTAGATCTGAGTAAAAATAAAGATACGTAACTTTGAGCTGTCACTCGAAGATGTGTAACTTTCTTTGAGCTTCACAGCTATACATCTAAAAAGTACAGCAAATAATAAAGCTGTACTTTATATATGTGTATATATGTGTATAAAACACAACTAACTGAAAATATGAAATACATGAAGAAAAAAATGTAATGTAATCCAAACATCTAGAGATAACCACTGTTAACATTTTTTTGCTTACTAATATTAGTGCAAAATTTTAACAAAAGCCACTAGTGATTTGTTCAAACATTTACTGTGTGTATAGTACCTTTAATAGGAAATAAAAAGATCTCAAGACAGCTTAAAAAAATCATGCATAACCATAATATAACAAACATGTATTGTGATAGAGGTGTTGTAAGATCACTGGGAATACAAGGGAAGAATTCTTTAGTTTTTTAGAACTAAAAAGATATGAATTCTCTGAATAAATGCATGCTTAAATTTTTTTTTAAATTAAGAGTATTATACATAGTAGTTGTGTTCAACAACTACTACTATCAACAAAATCACACATGCATGGTATTCAATTTCAGTTCACGACCCCTCCCCAACCCCTTCTCTTTACTCTTTCACCCCTCAATCCATTCATTTAACTATTGTTCATACTGAGGACCTAATCCAGAGGTGCATTATCACTGAGCTATATTTCCAGCCCTATTTTTAAATTTTAAATTTTGAGACAGGGCCTTGAACTTGCAATCCTGTCCTGGCCTCCAGAGTCACTGGCATTACAGGCATGCACCACTATGCCCAGCTCATCTATTTATTTTTGATTGGTTCTTTCTACTTATAAAGATGAAATGCCCTGTGGCATATTGATATATGCACATAACATGATTTTTTTAAGAATTCATTTTGCATTTCCTCCCTTTCCCCTTTCCTCCTCATTCCCTCCCAATGTCCTTCTTCTATACTACTGAGCTTCCCAAGATCTTTATGATATTCTGTCCTTCCCTCCTCCTTCCCTTTACTTCACTCTAGCTTTCACAAATGGGAGAAAAATAATCAATCAACTTTGAGTTTCTGAGTCTGGCTTATTTTACTTAGCATGATGTTCTCCATTTCCATCCATTTACCAGCAAATGCCTAATTCCATTCTTCTTTATGGCTGAGTAAACATAAGCTTAAATATTAAACTGTACATATTTATAGGTTACCTATGTCTCAGTTCAAAATTTTAACATAATAAATTTGAAACTAAAACTGATTCTACATATGTAATGACATCTCTTAAGTAGCAAAAATCTAAATGTATAGTTATTTCTTATCAGAACTTTTTACTTTTTTCTTACCATAAGCTGTTCCTGGGCCAAACTCAGTTCCTGCATCAATCATATACTGTCCCAAAAGTTCTGGGTTGTTTATACGACTTGGTGCTTTTCTATCCAGTTTCTCATAAACAAATTCTTCTATCCTGGCATCTAGGAGAAAGGTTAACATCAATGATTTCAAAAGAGCAAAGCTATTTAAAAGACTATTTTGTTCCCCTACTATTTACTACCTCTTAAATATGAAGTTAGCATTCAAGTATATATCTTCATGTATAGTTTTTTATTTAGAGTTAGAGAATTATATAGCTCTAAGAAATTTCTATTTTAGAAATCTGATGAAATATCTTGGCACAAAAATATTTTACAATAAAGCTAAAATCATCATTTGAGTATTCTATGGGATTTTGTTTCAGAAGAAAATTGACAGTACTTAATATCTAGTAAAGGCGCCTTTGCCCTATTTTCAGCCTCTGTATATATATTTTAACCTCTGCATATATATTCATAATTTCAAAATCAGGAATTTTCAGCTAGGAAAATAAGGACATAAGGAATCTAAAAGAACTGAAGAATCACATCTGACATATTTAGCATGAGCTTGTACTCACTCTTGACAGTCTAAATATAGACACAGGAGCTTAAGAAATAGAATAATCCAGGTTTGGAATAGAATATAGACAGATCAGCAATATGAAACCATGGCTTTACTGTATTTATATTTGAAGTCCTTAGGTAATAAAGGTGATACACAGGGGCATGTATTCACTTCAATGATTTCACCATTAAAAATAAGTTTAAATTACAAAAGGTCAAAGCAATACAGGACATTAGTATAAATGGAAAGAAAAAATAGTAAAAGCTGAATAAACACTTCTATAGGGTAATATATAAAAACCAAAGAAATCACCTTGCTGCCCAACAGCAAGGTATTTTAGGGCTAAATGTAAACATGGTAGGAATTTCCAGAAACAATAATTAAGTATAAATTAGAATTACAATCTGAAGCTAAGTCAAATAGATTCCTTGTAAGCACCTTCCTATATAGCTGGAAGAAATTCCAAAAATGAGCTGAACTTTAGAAGTTGGCAAAAGCATTAAAAAAAAATATACATATCAAAGGATGTTACAATTAATACTTGCTTTTGTAGCAGATTCTGGTGCAAAATCAGAAGTTTTGAAGTAGAATTTTAAAATCTAGTTAAATCTGAGACACTGCAAAACAATCATTTAAGACATGCTAACTTAATTTCAGAATTTCATTTTCTGATTTCTTAGTTTTGACTGTTTTTTTACCTATGTAGTCAAAAGTTTAAAGGCAAATCCTATATAATTTCATTTGGTTAATAAAACATTTGATATATCAAAAGTAAATGCTTTTTTTTAGTGGGCCATTCAATAGGTCATCAAATCTTAAAATAAGTAGGCAATTCTGCTATAATGTAACATTTTTGCACACTACTTTTAAAAAGTGCTATAGTATATAATTTAAATAACCGTAAATGAATAAGAAATGTCACATGGTGTCTAAAGAAAATAGGTCTCATTCAAGGTGTAAAAGGCTTATTTTAAAAGGTCACTACAATTTAAAATGGCAAAGGATTACTAATATTTTTATACTGCTTGAAGCTTAAGTTAGTATCTAAAAATAAATTTATGGCATTTAACAACATGGCCACAACAGCACTGGGGAAAAGAGAAGGAAAGCACACATTGTTGCCTCTGTCCTTCATTTTTGATATAAAGGTTACAGTGAAAAGACTAGATGTCAGTATAGCTGGTTCTAGTCTATGTTCCACATCTAATTAGCTATGCTACATTGGACAGAGGCTAACTTTGTGAGTTTCATGCAACAAACACCTAAGTATTGGCAAGGTTGACATAAGTGATCTGAACAATTTCACAGTTGTCTGATACCATATTTCAAACACATAATCATCACTACCACATTACCGTATATTTACAAGTAATTCCCTGCATCCTAATCTTGTATCACAGACAGTTAAGTAAAAAATAATTTTTAAATGATATTGGTACAATTTTTTTAAAAAGGTTCACATATTGGCCAAACCCCATTTTAGTTCAACAATTTGGCATAAAATCTGCAACAATTATGTAATGAAATATGGATAATTAATTTGAAAATGTAAAATAAACTTAAAAAACTGGCACTTATTTAAGCTTCTGTATAAATTTCCCTGAATTGTTTAGGATAACTCCTAGATGAAAAAGGAAAATGTATTTATTGTTTCAGCCCCTCATAGCTCTTCAAACTCAAAGCCAGTGCCTGAAATTGAGGTTTCAAGAGTACTCTACAAAGGCTTAAAAAATGGTTTTTGTACATTTGTTAGAGCATACACAAAAGTGTTTATCATTTCTTCTTCACTCAAACTATGCACAAAAATAACCACAGACCCATTAGCCATAATAAAAAAAAAATCTTTTTTCAACATTTAAAAACCCACTAATAGCACTTAAGGTAAATGAGATATAAAAAATTTCTTACTTGGATTTATCCCCCCCTTTAAAAATTGATGCATTATAGTTGTACATAATGATGGGATTTGTTACTACATATTCATACATGCATACAATACAACAAAATAATTTGGTCAATTCCAAATTATATTATTATTTGCAATTCCAATTCCAAATTCCAATAATTTTATCATTTCCCAGTACTACCCCGTCCTCCCCCATCTCTCTTACTTGGATTTGGCTGCAATAATACTTCAGTTTGTTTCATTATTTTTTCTGTCCATATTTTGGTACATTCAGCTTTGCTAAGGAGGTTCTCTAAGTGAGCATCCAATTCTGTCTTCTCTGCCTGGCCAAGCTTTTCTTCTGTGAACTGTGATTACATATAAAAAAATGAAGTAAATATACTTCAAATCAATGTTAGAAAACTATTATCAACAAGTAAAAAACAAACTCAAATCCAAACAACCTTAAAAATACAAATAAATGTATTCCAGGTTTGTCTGTATGCCATTGCTTGTGAAATGTTTTTTTGCCCATTGATAATTTATCCATATCCTCTTAACATTTATAAAGAAAGACTTTACCTCACAGCTATAATGGGTAGTTATGTTAGAATATATGGTGTGAATTCTGTAGAAAATCTATCATGCTGCTTGGTATGTAAAATATTTCTTACCTATAAAGGTAGGCAGCATAAGGAAAGGACTAAGAGGTTTGAGTCAGATGGACCTGAATTCAGATCCTGACCACTGCTAACTGTGACCTGAGCAACAATTTGAATACTTTTTCATTAGTATCCTGTATGGTAAGAGAGAGAGAATACACATCTTAGTGTTTTTAGCATTGAATAATACTATGTAAATCACTCTGTTCAGTGCCTGGTAATTATCATTTTAAATTTAAATTTAAAAGTGCTGTTTATATGGTTTATGTATTATTAGCTCTTTAATCACACCCAAGTTAGATAGGTTTTTATGGGGTATTTTGGAAAAATATCATTTGTTTCTTCATGATATGTCACACCTAATCATTTATAGACTATTTTTGGTACATATCCTATTCATACTGTGGAGGTAATTTTTTTTAAAATCATAAAATGTAATTAAACATACTGAACACTGCAACTTTTATTACTGTGTTGATGTTGGAGGAAAGGTAGCATTGCCTACACAATAATAAAAAGGAAAAAAGATTTCTGTGTAGATCTTATTGTGACTTCTGAATACTTTTAATTAAAAGTAGGGGTGATAACTCAGACTGTTTATCATATATAATTTTCCTAGAATATGTGGTTTTCACCCATTTCAACACAGGCACATTACTAGCACTAATTCTACACTCAGTCATGACTCATTTCTAGCTAACAAAACAGTATCACTTTGCCTTTTTTCCAGTACTAGAGAATGGATTCAGGAGCCCTTTACTGATCTACATCCTTAATTCTTTTTATTTTTCATTCTGAGACAGGGACTTGCTCAATTGCTGAGGCTCATCTTGACTTGTGATTCTCCTGGCTCAGCTTCCTGAGTTGCTGCAAGGATTATAGGCATGTGCTGGCACCTAGCTCCTCTCATTTCTTAAAAATTCTTATGTTGTCCTAGTTTCTGAGTTTTAATATTTGCTTCTTTCAGCATCCTTCTTCTCAGTCTGTGCTTTCAATTGACTACCAGCACTTTCAATTGACTCTCAGTATTTAGCTGAAGGATCCTTTAGAATCATAGTTTTAGATTTCTGTTATAATCTCTTCTGAAGGTCCTGTTCAGGACTAGAAATAAGAGCTGTTTTAGTTGTTTGTTCTGTGGTGCTGGGAATTGAACCTAAGGTCCTGCACATGCTAGGCAAGTACTCTATCCCTGAGTTATACTTGCAGCTCCATTTTTATTTTTTAAGACATGATCTTGCTCAATTGCCAGGCTGGCTTCAAGCTTGTGATGGTCCTGCCTCAGCCTCCTGAGTGGCTACGATTACAGGTGTGAGGCACTAATGCCCAGCTGAAATAACAGCTTTAATAGCTTTTGTAAAGCTTTAGGTATTTTAGAGACTGGCCAGGTCAGTCTTTTAGAGTCTGATTCAAAGGGTGGAACTGAGAATAGCAATTGCCTAAGCTTGAAAACTTGCACTGTACTGTAACTCATAACTGGGCACTGGACAAAAGCAAATTCTGATCCCAAGGTCAGCTGGATATACTGTGCAACCTCATTCTTAAGAAGAGAACCTAGTACTCTTTACAGATCCCTAAAGATTCTAAGCAATAGACATCTTACAGAGGTATAGATTATAACATGTTCAAAGACTACCACTAACAGTTAGATATAATATGTCCCAGAAAGCAACCAACAGAAAGGGGAGAAAGGGATACACCCAACTCTAAGAAAAATTTTCACCCAGCACTTTAAAAACTGGTTAATACCTGCATAAATTTCTCCTTAAGCAAGAATATCCATTTGTTTCTTCACTCATTTCTTCAACAAAAATTTATCAAGGACCTATATATGTGCTAGGTACTATTCTAAGCACATGGGTTTCAGGAGCCAACAAGACAGACAAGATTTCTACATGTAGGAACCTAACATTTTAGTGGAAAGACAAAAATGAAAAAACAATTTGATAATAAGAATACAAAGATATAAGATGCTGAAGAGAGGACCAAAACAGGTGATTCTATCATTTCTAAATGATACAATGAATGTAAATGTAGAGGAAGAATTCATCGGGGAAAGGGTGAAGTAGGAGAATTGGGAAAGGCTTCACTGGGGAAAGGATGTATGACTTGGGCCTGGAAGGAGAAGGAGGAGTTCAAAGAGTTTGAAATAGGGGTGATTAGAGAGAAAGCCCATCTCTGAGAAGGTTAACAAATGACCTTCAAATTAATAAGAAATGAGTTATATAAAGATCTAGAAGGATCAAGTTATTTAGGTGATGATTTGTCTTTCAGTTGCATTATTTCTATAGTATCACTGATACCATATTTATGAATATTAAATAAGTAATTTCTTTGTAGACATTCCTAATTTGTATTTAAAAACCAATACTACCTTAAAAATAGAAAATTTAATAATATAAAAAATAGTACTTAAGTCAGTCTTTGTGTAAAGCACTCTAATAACAAGAAGATATGATCTGTTATATACGAGAATGAACTGAGAAGTATTATCCAAGAAGTCTAAAACTACAGGCCTATTATTTTCAGTATATAAAACAAACTTTGCCTAAGAGATGTTTTGGAAACACTAAAATTGAAGGTATATATTAGGCCTGGGTATAGCTCAGTGGGAGAGCACTTGCCCAGGATGTGCAGGGCCCTGGGTTCAATTCCTAGTACTGGAAAAAATAAAAATAAAAAAAGACTAGAAACTACTTTAAAAAATTTATAATAGTGATTAAAGAAATAGTCACTAAGTAGTCACTGAGTTTATCAGCCACGTGTTAGGAATCAGGGCAAGTTTTCTCTGACAGAATTTTAGAGAAACAATTAGAAATAATTATTCAGAAAATAAAACATTTCAATCTTCAGTTCAAAGACCTGTTTGCTTATTTAAAATTTTCCTTGTGATTCTCTTGGTACTTATCTTACAGGTTTCTCTCATTAAAAACAAATTTTAGTGAAAAAGTATGGGAGAATAGAACAAAGATGGGTATTTGCAACAAGTCCTGTAATTATAAACGTATAAAGAAGAAAAAAAATACGTAAATTCACTTACAAAGTTCCTACAAACACCGTAAGTAGTTTTTTACTATCTAGTTCAGAAGGCCAAAACCAAATCAAAACAATATCAAGAACCCTTCTTTATGTGTGAGATGGTCTGTTTAGAAAATGGCAGTTCTATAGGAAAGCCCACATGAAGAAAATATTTAAGTTCCAGTAAGAAATTCTTTCTACCCGATATTTTACTTTTCACTCTACCCATATCTGTGTTTCACATTTCAGTATATTCTATGTGGTTTTATCTTTCGTTTTTTAAATGTCTTCCTTTTAAAAAGATTACTACATCTTTCTTATACTTTTGAATTCTTAATGTCAAGGCCTCTGTGTATGTTAAAAACTTCCATACATTAAGCTGTACATTTTATATCTGCTACTCAAAAAAATTTTCTAGTTAAGAATCACAAGCTTAGTGATCAACAAGTTTGGGCCTACGGTGTCAATGCTGGAATTCAATCTCACATCTGCTTCAGTTATGTCTTATTAGACTAAACTATCCTTCCATTAAATACTTTGATTCAAAGAAATTAGTATTTTTTTTCTATCACCATTATCCACACATACTCTGCGCTTCTTTGCTCCTGTGTGTTTGTTCCAGACATCCATCTACTCCAGCCCTTCTGTTTCCTACATAATATTCAATAATTATTCACCCAATTAAAGGTAGCCTAAATTTGATCTTTTAATGAAAAAAAGAGGCAGAGACACTCACAATAAGAATACCATTAAGGTTATAATTTTAAATTGAAATGATGTATTTAAGTCTCATTACCCAAATGTATAATTATAAAAGACATAATATTTTCCATGATTTTATCTTTGTGGAGGCTAAAGGGGTTTTTTCATCATCAGTCAGAAGGTATGTGGTATTAACAATAAAATGTAATTTAATACCTACATTTCTCTCAAGTATTTAAGAATGTATTTGCTACAGAAAATTATGAGCTATCACAACTAAATTAGGGAGATCTAAAATACTAATACAAATATTTATGGAATTTTCTTCTATTTTAAGATGATCAGCATACGTGATTTTTCCCCTCAAGGAGTTTACATTTAAGTTGGAATAATAATACTATATTAATACAAACGTAAAACTATAACGATGGCACCCTTTTCAAAAGACAAAAGACCTATATCTTTTAAAGATTCCTTTCCTGGTTACTAAAACATTAAAATTAACTCAGAAAAATTTAAGTTCAAGAATTACTGCTGACTTTGTAGTCTCTTGATAACTGGTGTTAAATAGAAAGCACAGCTAATTTTGTGTGTGTTATTTTAATGTATAACAGTACAGTTTAATAATGAAAAACTTTTCCGAAAATAATTTACAAAAGTCAGAATGTAAATATGTCAGAAAAATCCAAACCCAATGCTCTCTAAAATGCAATATATAATTTTTTATAGTATTTCACTTATAGTAAAACGGCATGAGCACAGAAAGGTTAATGCCCTCTATTACTAGGCAAGGCTAACATTCTAAAAGTAATGTAAACTTTTCAGGAGAAACTAACAAATTCTGAATATGTAAATAAATGATAAAGTGGATCCCTCACCATGGGTTCTCAATTTATGCTGCTCTTTAGCACTATTTTGAAAAAAAGCAATGCCCAATTTAACACCTAAGATTCTAATTTCACTGGACTGGGGTACTAATTTCACTGGACTGTAGTCTATATGTGGGCATTTTAAAAAGACTTCTGAGGTAAATTTTAGTGCAGCCAAGACTGAGTCACTGTTTTAAGCTCATAAATAATTGTTTGAATATTTACCACTTGATTTGTCATTATCTTAAAAATACTTTCAATATGACAAATTGAAAATCTTGATTTTCTAATTATCTTGTTTATGTAGTAGAAGAATATAAATTTTAGCACAAGGTTAAACTATGTTCTGTCTAGTAGTTTATTAAATTAACACCAATAGCAACAAAGGATGCTACAGTTTTAAGTAACTGTAAACATGAAGTTTTTGTAGAATGAGAAAATGAATTTTGAACCTGGCATGTTTTATTTACTAGACATGCTGAAGTTACAAAAGTTTAAATTCTTTAAAGGAGAATAGAATTATAGAAGGAGGAGGGGTGAGAGGGGAAGGTGGGGAGAGGGGAGGGGGGAGGGGGAGAGGGGGAGAAAGGGGGAGAGGGGGAGAGAGAGATTGAGAGATAGAGATAGATAGATGATAGATAGATAGATAGATAGATAGATAGATAGATAGATAGATAGATATGTACAGGGCCCTGGGGAGAGGGACAAGGGGGGAGAGGGACGGAAAGGCAGAGAGAGGGAGGAAGAGAAAGACACATACACAATGTTAGTGTTAGTTTTGTTTGGCCAAATTGGAACTCCAGACAGAAACTAGTTGGTGGCTTCATAATATTCATCTTCACATCTTCAGCTCTGACACACTGTCTTGCTCATGAAAATAAACTAAAGATCAAGGTCAACTTCAAAACTGTATTTTAAAGACTTATTTCCTTAGAAAATAGGTACTGTTCATGAAATCCATAGTATTAACTTTAATCATCAGTTTAGAGGAAAAATTAGAAAATTAAAATGAACTCCGTTAAGTAATTTAGTTTGAAAAAAAATTATAGAAAGTATATACTCTTATTTTTAAAAAGGTGAACAAAGTTTTGCTTTACTAGCAAATCTAGATTTAAAATTTATCTCTTGTTCCTTTATTCACTTAAAAGATTTACTGAAAGAAGAGAAGAATCACTCATGAAATGGATATTACAAAGAATAAAATATTTATGCCAATTTTGGTACTAAACTGTGATGTCTTTGAAGGCAGTAACATGTTCTCATTTACCTTTGTGTCTTTCAATGCCAAGTATCTAGAAGGTACTCTATAAATATAGGTTGTATTGAACAGTTTAATATTTTAAATTGGTATCAGTCAGCTTCAAGGTTAGCAGAGGTAGTGTTAGAAAAACACTAATAGAGACAACAAAAATGATTCTTGTTGTCCTTCAGAGCATATTTTGAATATGGTTACTAACTTGCTTGGCTAAAGTATGCTAAGATAACCATACTAGATGTGAGAGGGGAATAAGAAAGAAACCGAGCTGATTCCTTAAGATATACAACCTATTAAAGACATAAAAGCCATAGAGTTGTAGAATTTTAGAGCTAGTTCACTGAAAGAAAAATGTCACATGATCATATAGAATTGAAAAATGACACAGGATTTCACATCAAGCTCCTGTGGCTTGAAAAGCCTTCATAACTGAGATGGACTTGAAGCTGTTACCATGAAGAAAGAATAAGAAGGGAGGAGATGGAGTGCATTCAAGATGGGTTACAAAAACCTGGAGTTAGACAAGTACAAGGTATTTTGGAAATTAAAAATAAGCATATGATCAGAATGCAGTTTTTATATGAGTAAGAGAAAAGACCAGATTGCAAGGAAGAATTTAATGTTCAACTAAGTTTGAACTGAAAAGACTGAGTCTGAAAACAAATGCCTATTAGACGTTTGCAGACTGGCACAGTGGTGACACCTATAACCTCAGCTACTCAGGAGGTGGAGGTAGGAGGATCTCAAGCTCCAGAGCAGTCTCAGCATTTTAGGGAGATCTTGTCTCAAAATAAATTTTAAGACAGTGCTGGAGATGTAGTTTAGTGCCCCAAGCCCTGGGTTCAATCCCCAGCATCACACACATAAAACACAGATACTAGTAAAATAATTTAGCAAGGACAAATTAATTTTGTATTCTGTTGTTTTGAGGTAGTTAAAAAACAAGTACCCAAGTGGGCTAGTTAAGAATAAATATTCCTACTCCTTTATACATTCTACCTTAACATTCTTTTTAAAGTGCTAAGATTTAGGAACAAATCTTAGAAGGGAGAATGGAGTGGTGGTAAGACTCATTCATACATATTTTAATAGTTTGAGCTTATGTTTTTTAAAACAAGGAAGTTTAATTTTTAACTTTTTAAAGTTTTTTATTGTCCACGAAGTCACTGGCATAGCTCTTAGCATGAATGGTGGTACTCTGGCATTGATGCTGATGTCAACTCAATTTAGAATAGGAACTCAGTGATTGATTAAATATTGATATGAGAAAGCAGTGTTTTGGTGAAAATTACCACACAGCATTCCAAACTATACATGTTATTTTATGAAAGCATCTTTTTTTCTAACCTTTATTCTTAAAAAAGTATTGTGGAGAGTGTCAAACATATGAAAATAAAACAGTATAATGAAAAATAGTATAATGGAACCCCAAGAACTCCTAACTCCCCTTCATCAACTGTCAACATTATGCTAATTGTTTCAACTGTTTTTTCTTCTGAAATATTTTAAAGCAAACTTTAAAGACAGAAGTTTTTCCATATTTCAGTTTGTATCTATGATAGTTACAACAATATAAATGAACACATTAAAGAAGTCTGTTTATCCTGAAAAAGTTCCCTTCTTAACAAATGGTTGAAGTTAAAACCTTGAGAATCATCCTCAACTTATCTTTCTCTCACAGAGTCAATCTGACAGCCAATATGGGATAGATTTTGAACTTCCTCTTGCTATCATTATCATCAAAATTACCTTTTGCCTGTTCTAAGGCCACAGTCCCCTAACTGGTTTCCCTCCTACCTTGAAACCACCAAGTTTGCACAATTTGCACGTGTTTCTTCTATCTGAAATGCTTTTCCTCAAACACAAACAAAAACAAAAAACACTGGGGCTGCGTGATTTCCTTGAGGGCTCTTTGAATTTCACCCTACAAGACCTGCCCTGACTATATTCTACCTATACAACACACCCACTACCACCAACCCTGCCATTATCCTATTCTTCTGGCCTTTTCTAACAGCTTGTTTTTGCTATAATGTAAAATCTGGGAGGGCAAATACTGTTGATTTTACTCACTGCTATATCAAAAATGTTCAGAATAGTGACAGGCAGACACGAAGTGTGCCTTTATATATTTAAGCCTGATGAGAAAATGATATGATAGCTAACAGATGAGGATAGAATTTAAGAACCTTTTCTTAAAGAATCTGAAGGAAGTACTTGAATTCATTTAGGAAGTACACCTTTTAGGAGCTTTGCTTAGATTTACTTTTTAAAATTCAGCCCATCAACAATTTAAATTAGACTAAATTCTAGAGAAATGTGTCTGTCTTATTTAAGTAGTGTGGGATAAGTACCCGAAACACATTTAACTATTTAAAAAAACAGCATTACATAGTGTCAAATTTGCCTCAAGCATCTAGAATCACAGGCAATCAGCACTTAAAATATACCGAAGGTTCCAGTCTTTTACTGTAATCAATGTTAAGTCTAAAAGAAGTGTCTCATAAAATTCACTTCAGACTCTCAATCACTCGCCTTAGATTTTAGGAGAAGTAGGAGAGAAGGTGGTTAAGGTAATTAGCTTGTTACTTAACATGCAAATTTAGGAACAAAATAGTAGGATTTCCCATTTGAAACACTCAGATTGTACTAGATGATCTTTAAGGTCTCTCTAGGCCACAGCATTCTATTCTATATATCTTAAACCTGCACTGCTTATGCAGGAAGAGAAAGCAGCTTGCTGTAAGTCAGCACTGATTATTTACTAGTTGCGCAAGTTAAGCATGTCATAAAACTTCTCAGAGGCTGCTTCCTTACATATAAATGGGGATTAATAACATCTATCTGGCAAAATGACAGAAAGGACTGAAGACAATGTCAAGTGCATAGCAAAATGTTTGACATACCATTCTCCATAATATAGGCAGCTATTACCTTCTTTAGCCAAGGATCGTTCAATGTAGAATCCACTGTGCCAATAAAATTAGGGTAAAGGAGACCAGGAAAGAAGTAAAGTAATCGAACAGATTTACATTTTAGTACCAATTTGGTATGTATATTAGAAAATTATTTGTATTTTCTCCTTACAAAAGAGAATGCTGTTGCTACTGTCATTAACATAAACACCAGATTGTTTATAACCCATGTTGTGAAATTTACATCTGTTCATAGATTTAACTGAGTTGGCATAATGTGGGTGATGACTGTAGAAAGCTGTTCAAGTTCCCCACCACTGACACTTCCTTGATTGCAGAATACCAAGAGGTAGAGAACTTTTTTCCCCTAAAGTATACTTGAAACATGCCACTGTGACCATGGGTGCAATATGCATATCCCCCATCTCTCCTTGTTTCCCATTTTGAGAATGAGTGAGACCCCCCAAACTCCCATGTTTCCAGTGTACTAGGCAAAGTCTGGATATCAACAGGCCATCTCCATTTGCCCCACGGACGGTCAAGCGCAGGGTCAGTCCTTTCAGAGAGGGCTGGAAGGAACTGGGTTGGCAGCTCTCTTGGGCAGAGGGGAAGGAAAAGGAAACTCCCTTCTTGGACTCGGCGGGGTGAGAGAGACCAAAGGAAAGGGTGGGGGTGGTGCAAGAATGGTCTGTCTGGGTTACCCAGTTGGACTCGCCCGGCCTTCGCCAGGCCGGAGAGGAAGGTCACACCACAGTGTCGCGGGATGAGAAAAGCGGGCGGGGCAGCGCCCCCGCCCTGGGGCGAACCAAGGTGTCCTCCAGCGGCTGGAGGAAGGTCTGGGCCGCGTCTCCAACCCGCCTCCCTTCCCAGGAGCGGCGGTTGAGCAGGAGTTGGGGGTGGGGGACAGAACGGCCAGCTGGGCCAGGCCGCACCCCTCACCCAGGCCGGGGGACACAGCAGGCCAGCGGCCGGATGGCGAGGCCCGGGTCCCGGGGCGCCGCCGCCTCGGGCTGGGCAGGGGCGGCCCCTCCCCGACTCTCCCCGGGCGCCGCCACCCTTTCTCCCCCACCAGTGCGGTACCTGCACAGCACGGCTGAGGAAGGTGCCCGCGTCGGCCGCCAGCTTCTTCACATTGAAGTCCATGATGTTCATTCTGGGCGGCAGCCGGGCTGAGCCGCCGGCGGACCTAGCCGGGAGGCGGAGGCGCCGCGACAGGGCTGGGATTCAGGGAGAGCGCGGCGGGGGCAGACGTGGTAGGTGGAGGGAGGCGGCGCCAACCCCGCCGCCGCAGCTGTCGTTTCCGTGAAGGGGAGGAGGAGGAGGGGTAGGAGGAGGGTGGGGCGAGGGGAAAGAACGAGCGCCTCGGAGCAGGCCGCGCGCCCTGCGGCGGCCGCCGAGAAACTGGGCTCTCCAGCTGAGAGAGCCGCCTTAACGTCGCCGCAGGCCGTGGCGTGCAAGCTGGACCCCAGCGGGCGTCCCTGACGTGTGGGGTCGGCTCCCTAAACGAGGAAGCGAGCACCGACCGTGGGGCGGAGCTTTTATCACGGTTCTCGCGGGAACAGCGCCCCCTGGAGGCTCGCGGCGATTCAGCCGCGGGGCGCGCCGGGAGCTCCGCCCCTCAGCTTGCCAGGGAGCCTGGAGGGCGCTCGGAGGGGTCGCCAAGTCTCTGCACATTCGCATTTAACCTCTGAGAACCGAGAGTGCAGAGGACCCAGATTCCTCTTTATTTTAAGAGGAAATACGGAAGTTAGGGCATAGAATTACAATATCTGTGAAGTTAGAACCAACCGGCCCCAATCACCTCGTAGCACCGGTGCGCCCCACCTTTCCCTGAAGCCTGGATGGCCATTCGAACGTTTGCAGGATAGGGTTGCGTTTAAGGTCCCCACAGATCCTGTTCATTCATTCGGCACTTTTGAGTATCTGGTGCGTGCCAGGCACTGAACCAGGTGCTGGAGATATAAGTACGCTCTTTCTCATTACTTGACAACCTTCATGGTCTTCACTCCCAGCTGACTGGAGCTGTTTGCTGCCCGAAGAACTCTGCGTTAAGGCAGCAGGCATGCCGGATCACAGATCATTAGGTGCCTGCATTGTAAAGCATGATGCTGGGGAGACAGTACTGGGCGATGGACACAAAGAAGTATAAGAGGATGATTGAAATAGGATAGCCTTTGACAATTCAGCTAGATATTTCAAAAACAAATGGGAATATAATGTTCAATCTGTTAAAAAAAAAAAAAAGCCCCGTCATTCCAAGTAATTTTTAAAGCAGGCTTCCCAATAAAACCTATGCTTAAATGAAAGGAGATTCATTGGTATTTCAAGAATAAGAAAACACTATTTTTTGTGTAGTTTTGCCCATTTGATATAATGGGGTTGGGAAAATGTAGACCCAGCAGGCAATGAAATGAGCTTCTATTCAAGCTTCAGAAACAGTCACAGAAGCAATTGCTGCTGTTTAAGATTGAAAGATGAGGGAAGTAAAAACATTAAAAGGACAAGTAGATAATTTGTAAATATTTACAAATTTTATTTCTTAATCTTTTAAAACTTTTTTTTTGTTCATTGTACACAACTGGAGTACAACTATCATTTTTCTGGTTTACACAAAGTAGAATCATACAATTTGCATATTTATACATATACATAGGGTGTAGATGTTTGTCTCATTCTATATCTTTCCTTCCCTGCCCCCTACCCACTCCTCATTTTCCTCTATACAATCCATCCCTTCTCCATTCTTCCCGTGCCTCCCTCCACCCCCACTATGTGTCATCAACCACTTATAAGAGAAATCATTCGGCCTTTGGTTTTTTGGGATTGGCTTATTTCACTTAACGTGATCTTCTCCAATTCCATCCATTTACCTGCAAATGTCATAATTTTATTATTCATTATGACTGAATAATATTCCTTTGTGTATATATACCATTGTTTCTTTATCCATTCCTCTACTGAAGGGCATCTAGGTTGGTTCCACAATATAGCTATAGTGAATTGGACGTTATAAACATTGATGTGGCTGCATCACTGTAGTATGCTGATGTTAAGTCCTTTGGGTAAAGGCCAAGGAGTGGGATAGCTGGGTCAAATGGTGGATCCATTCCAAGTTTTCTAAGGAATCTCCACACTGCTTTCCACAGTGGCTGCACCAATTTGCAACCCTACCAGCAATGTATGAGTGTACCCTTTTCCCCACATCTTTGCCAACACCTATTGTTGCTTGTATTCTTGATAAAAGACTCTAGTTGGGGTGAGACGATAGGGTAGTTTTGATTTGCATTTCTGTTATTACTAGAGATGTTGAACATTTTTTTTCATGTCTGTTGATTGCTTGTAGATCTTCTGTGAAGTGTCTGCTTATTTCCTTAGCCCATTTATTGACTGGGTTATTTGTATTCTTGGGGTAAAGTGTTTTGAGTTCTTTACATATTCTGGAGATTAGTGCTCTATCTGGTGTGTGTGTGGCAAAGATTTTCTCCCACTCTGAAGGCTCTCTCTTCACATTGCTGATTGTTTCCTTTGCTGAGAAAAAACTTTTCAGTTTGAATCTATCCCAATTATTGATTCCTGCTTTTATTTCTTGTGCCTTGGGGGTCATGTTAAGGACTTCTGGGCCTAGGCCGATATGATGAAGATTTGGACCTGCTTTTTCTTCTATTAGGTGCAGGGTCTCTGATCTAATTCCTAGGTCCTTGATCTATTTTGAGTTGAGTTTTGTGCAGGGTGAGAGAGAGGGGTTTAGTTTCATTTTGCTGCATATGGATTTCCAGTTTTTCCAGCACCATTTGTTGAAGAGGCTATCTTTTCTTCATTGTATGTTTTTGGCACCTTTGTCTAGTATGAGAAAACAGTATTTATGTGGATTTGGCTCTGTGTCCTCTATTCTGTACCACTGATCTACCTGTCTATTTTGGTGCCAATACCATGCTGTTTTTGTTACTATTGCTCTGTAGTATAGTTGAAGGTCTGGTATTGTGATACCTCCTGCTTCGCTCTTCTTGCTAAGAATTGCTTTAGCTATTCTGGGTCTCTTATTCCTCCAAATGAATTTCATAATTGCTTGCTCTATTTCTATGAGGTCTGTTATTGGAATTTTAATTGGAATTGCATTGAATTTGTATAGCACTTTTGGTAGTATGGCATTTTGAGGATATTAAGTCTGCCTATCCAAGAACATGGGCAATCTTTCCATCTTCTAAGATTTTCATTAATTTCTTTCTTTACTGTTCTATAGTTCTCATTGTAGAGGTCTTTCACCTCTTCTTTTAGATTGATTCCCCAATTTTTTTTTGAGGCTATTGTGAATGGGGTAGTTTCCTAATTTCTCTTTCAGAGGATTTAACCCTTATGAATAAAAATGCATTAGATTTATGAGCATTAATTTTATATCCTGCTACTTTACTAAATTCACTTGTGAGTTCCAGAAGTTTTCTGGTGGAATTTTTCGACTCCTCTGAATATAGAATCATGTCATCAGCAAAAAGGGATAGTTTGAGCTCTTCTTTTCCTATTCATATCCCTTTGATTTCTTTGGTCTGTTTAATTGCTCTGGTATTCCCTTGATTACCTTATTTTCATATATCCTTACTCTTAGTCTTTGATACCTTTTCTTTACAGAGAACATATAAATCATCAAATTGTTTGGAAGGATCTCTGTCAACCAGATTCTCTTATTTCCACCTCGTATTCTCCACGGTCCTTCCCCTATCATTACCTCACATTTAAAAGGAAGAGAATCTCAGGTGTTCTGAGTAGAGCCACTGTTCCTTTAATCTTGCCTGCATGTTGGCATCGACCAGAGACTCTAAGCAACACTAATGCTTGGATCCCATCCTGAGTGTGTACTGAGCACTGGGATGTTTAAAAACTCCCTCAGGTGATTCTAATGTGTAGCTAAGGTTGAGAATGAACCCATTGTCCTCCTGTACTATCTCCTCCAGTCTCTACCCTTTGCCCAGCATTAGATTCTTTTACCAGATGTGAGTCTCTCAAGGGTAGTAACCATTTCCAATTTATTTTAAAATTTTTAAGTTCTATATTCCTGGTGATAGAGTGGATTCTCAGATAATTTGCTAAATGAATAATGTATTCAAATCAAGATGTATACAGTTCTGGGCTCTTCTGACACCATCACTCTCAATATAAATTTCCAAATACCTATTCACTTTCAGATTCATTATTTCCAGTGCTAAGGCTGCTGTAGATTGTTTTTTCTTGAAAGTTGATCCTTTTTTTCAGGTTCCTATGTTGGCAACTTGAATCACATGCACAAAATCACCTAATCCAGAAATCTGAGCTCCTTTTGATCATTTCCTACTTCCTGACAGTTTTTTTCTCTAAAATATTTCTTATCTTTGTTCTCTTTAAAATTTTTAAAAAATAATTTCAAACAAAAAAGCAAGAATAGTTAAAAAAAAATTCTGTAGACCCTTTGCCTAGAAACCCCACTCAAACTTTAGCCAATTGTTCCAGAGTTTATTTACAGTAAAAGTATCCAAGCTAAGATCACATGTTGCACCCATGTGGCATGTTGCTCAATCCTCCTTCAATCTAGATCAATTCTTCAGAATCTTTGACATACTGTCTTTCCCCCTTTCTTCCCTAGAGCTAATCTCATAAGTTGATATATCAATTTCTCTTGTATATTTCTACTTTCAGTGAAATTTTATGTATCTGTAAATGATTCTAATTTTTAAACTATGTAAGTGGTATATAGGTGTATATTTTCTTTCTTTTTTTTTTTTTTTTGGAACCAGGGATTGAACTCAGGGACACTCGGTCACTGAGCCACATCCCTAGCCCTATTTTGTATTTTATTTAGAGACAGGGTCTCACTGAGTTGCTTAGGGCCTCGATAAGTTGCTGAGGCTGACTTTGAACTCGTGATCCTCCTGACTCAGCCTCCCAAGTCCCTTGAATTACAGGCGTGCGCCACCAGGCCCAGCTGGGTGTATACTTTTTAATTAGGAATCTAATACTTTCGTTTTTGTCTGCTTTTATTCTTTGTGGTTTGATTTCTTTTGTGTCTAATCTTTTAAAAAAATATATCTTCTGTTTTATTCAGTTTTTAATCCGGAATGGATGATCAGTTAAAAAGTAATATCTAAAAAATAAGTAACATTGCTTTATACCAGCTACCAATCAGAAAATGTAATCAAAGAAAATATTCCATTCCCAGCACCATCAAGGGAATAGATTTTCTAGGTGTAAGCAATTATTTTGTAGGACCTGTATGGAGAAAATTATAATTCTCCACCGAGGGTCACCAAAGGAAACTTTACTTAATGGAGAAACCTTGTTTTTAGTTAGAAAAAACCATATAATAAAGATGTTCACTCTAACTAAATTATTTCAATTTAATTTTTGGCAAGATAGCTTTTTTATTTTAAAGGACTCATTCTTAGTGATTTGTTCAAAAAATGTTTTTTCTGTCAAAGATTCCTTGAAGATATCACTGGCCAGTGAGCAATTTTGATATGAAATTCTTTCTTGGCTTGGAAGTTCCAAGATCATTCCACAGTTATAAATTTGAAACCCAAGTCAGTGGGAGCACACACCATAATTATAAAATTTCAGGAAAGACCTTTTCCCTTTTCAGAGCTTGTTCTATGACAAAATCTTCCTTAACATCTCTCTGAGTCATGGGGTAGGTTTTATCTGATCTTCCTTTCCACTGAAGATGCAGAACTTCATGATTTTTAATTTATGTGTGTATGAGGCCGAGAAGTGGGGGTGGGGACCCCAAGTTACCAATTCCTGATTGTAACAAAGGCCTAAGGTCTTTTCTCTAATTACCATGTGGGATTTTTTAAAACACTATTTTTAAAATTGACAAAAATTAAATATATTTATTGTTTACACGATATTTTGAAATACGTATATATATTGGAATGAATAAACTGGGCTAATTTATATGTGCATTACCTCACTATTTTTATGGTAAAACACTTAAATTTGCTTTCTTAGTGATTTTCAAGAATACAGTGCATCGTTATAACTATAGTCACCATGTGGTACAATAAATCTTGGACTCCTTCCTCCTATCTAACTGAAATTTTGTATCCTTTGACCAACATCACCAACCCCTACATCTCCGCCCTTCCCTTGCCCCTTGAAACCACCATTCTATACTTCACTTCTTTTAATTCAACTTATTTAGATGATACAAATATAAATGAGATCATCCATAAATGAAATATACGGTATTTGTCCACTTCTGGCTTATTTCATAAACACAAATGTCCTCCAGTTTCATCCATGCTCTTGCAAATGACAGTATTTCTTTCTTTTAAAAGACTGGTAGTATTCCTTTGTGAATACATACACCACATTGTCTTTAAAAATATTTTTTTGATTCACTGTACACAAATGGGGTACAGCTTTACATTTCTCTGGTTGCACATGATGTAGAGTCACACTGTTTGTGTAATCATACATGTACATAGGATAATGATGTTGTCTCCTTCCATTATCTTCCCTTCCCCTGCCCCCTCCCCACCCCTCATTTTCCTCTACCCTCTACACAATTCATCCTTTCTCCATTCTTCCCTTATCCTCCCCCTGCACCCCCATTATGTATCATCATCCACTCATCAGAGAAAATTAGGCCTTTGGGTTTTGGGGATTGACTTATTTCACTTAGCTTATATTCTCCAACTCCATCCATTTACCTGCAAAACCATAATTTTATTCTTCATGACCGAATAATATTCCATTGTGTATATGTATCACAATTTCTTTATCCATTCATTTATTGAAGGGCATCTAGGTTGGTTCCACAATCACGCTATTGTGAATTGGGCTTCTATGAACATTGATGTGGCTGCATCACTCTAGTATGCTTATTTTAAGTCCTTTGGGTATAGGCCAAAGAGTGGGATAGCTGGTTCAAATGGTGGTTCCATTCCAAGTTTTTTGAGAAATCTCCACACCATTTACCAGAGTGGCTGCATCAATTTGCAATCTCACCAGCAATGTAGGAGTGTACCTTTTCCCCCACATCTTCACCAACACCTATTGTTGCTTGTATTCTTTTTTTTTTTGTGGTGCTGAGGATTGAACCCAGGGCCTTGTGCTTGTGAGGCAAGTACTCTACCAACTGAGCTATATCCCCAGCCTGCTTGTATTCTTGATAATAGCCTTTCTTATTGGGGTGAGATGAAATCTTAGGGTAGTTTTGATTTGCATTTCTTCAATTACTAGAGATGTTGAACATTTTTTCATATATCTTTTGATCACTTGTATATCTTCTTCTGTGAAGTATCTGCTCAGTTCCTTAGCCCATTTATTGATTGGGTTATTTGTATTTTTGGTGTTAAGTTTTTTGAGTTCTTTATAAATTCTGGAGATTAGTGCTCTCTGAAGTGTGTGTGGCAAAGATTTTCTCCCATTCTCTCTTCACATTGTTGATTGTTTCTTTTGCTGAGAAATTTTTTTTTAGTTTGAATCCATCCCATTTATTGATTCCTGCTTTTATTTCTTATGTTTTGGGAGTCTTGTTAAGGAAGTCAGATTACATTGTCTTTATCTGCTCATCACCACCTGCGTTTAAACGTTCAGCCATCTTCCCCATCAGCCATTTCCCCCACTCAAGATAGGGTCATGATGTGTGCTTAAGGCTATGATGTCCATTTCTTTCTTTATTTCTGTCACTTGAATATTTTCTTGTCTTTTTCATAACCTCAGATATGCTGTAATTTTTCCTCTTCATTTTATTCCTCATTTTTTTCTTTTTTTCTTTCTTTTTTTTTTTTGTGCTGGGGATTGAACCCAGGAATGCTTAATCCCTGAGCCATATCCCCAACCCTTTTTATTTTTTTATTTCTTAATTTGTTCTAATTAGTTATATTTGACAGTAGAATGAATTTTGACACATTGTACACAAATGGAGCACAACTTTCTCATTCTTCTGGCTGTACATGGTGCAAAGTCACATGGATAGTGTAATAATGTCTATCTCATTCCACCATCCTTCCCATTCCCATACCCCCTCTCCACCCCTCACTCTCCTCTGCATAATCCAACATTCCTTCATTCTTCCCTACCTGCCCTCCTCCCATTGTGGATCAGCATCCACTTACCAGAGAAAACATTCGACCTTTGGTTTTTTGGGTTTGGCTTATTTTGCTTAGCATGATATTCTCCAGCTCCATCCATTTACCAGCAAATGCCATAATTTTATTCTTCTTTATGGCTGAGTAATATTCCATTGTGTATATATACCACATTTTCTTATCCATTCATCTGGTGAAGGGCATCTAGGTTGGTTCCACAGTTTAGCTATTGTGAGTTGAGCTTCTAAAACATTGATGTGACTGTGTCACTGTAGTATGCTGCTTTTTTTTTTTCTTCTTTTTTTACGGTGCTGGGGATTGAACCCAGGGCCTCGTGCTTGCAAGGCAAGCACTCTACCAACTGAGCTATATCCCCAGCCCGCTGCTTTTAAGTTCTTTGTATTAATTGAAGAGTGGGATAGTTGGGTCAAAGTGTAGTTCCATTCCAGGTTTTCTGAGGAAACTCCATACAGCTTTCCATAGTGGTTGCACCACTTTGCAGTCCCACCAGCAATGTATGAGTGTGCCTTTTCCCCCCGCATCCTTGCCAACACTTATTATTGCTCATATTGTTGATAATTGCCATTCTGACTGGAGTGAGGTGAAATCTTAGGGTAGTTTTGATTTACATTTCTCTAATTGCAAGAGATGGACAACATTTTTTCATATGTTTATTGATGAGTTGTGTTTCTTTTTCTGTGAAGTGTCTGCTCAGTTCCTTAGCCCATTCATTGATTGGGTTATTTGTTTTTTTGGTGTTAGATTTTTTGAGGTCTTTATATATCTTGGAGATTAGTGTTCTATCTGATGTGTGTGTGAAAAGATTTTCTCCCATTCTGTAGGGTCTCTCTTCACATTAATGTTTCTTTGGCTTAAGCTTTTTAGTTTGAATCCATCCCATTTATTGATTCTTGATTTCACTTCTCGCACTTTAGGAGTCTTGTTAAGGAAGTCAGGTCCTAAGCCAACATGATGAAGATTTGGGCCTACTTTTTCTTCTATTAGGCACAGGGTTTCTGTTCTAATGCCTAAGTCTTTGACACACCTTGAGTTGAGTTTTGTGCAGGGTTAGAGATAGAGGTTTAATTTCATTTTGCTACATGTGGATTTCCAGTTTTTCTAGCACCATTTGTTGAATAGGCTATCTTTTCTTCAATGTATATTTTTGGGCACCTTTGTCTAGTATGAGATAACTGTCTGTGGGTATGTTTTTGTGTCTTCTATTCTGTACCATTGGTCTACATTGGTCTGTTTTGGTGCCAATACCATGCTGTTTTTGTTATTATTGGTCTGTAGTATAGTTGAAGGTCTGGTATTGTGATGCCTCCTGCTAAGGATTGCTTTGACTATTTCTGTGTCTCTCTTATTTTTCCAGATGAATTTCAAAATTGCTTTTTCTATGAAAGCAATATGAAGTTCTATGAAGAATGTCATTGGGATTCTAATAGGAATTGTGTTACATCTGTATAACACTTTTGGAAGTATGGCCATTTTAACAATATTAATTCTGTGTATCCAAGAGCATGGGAGATCTTTCCATCTTCTAAGCTCTTCTTCAAGTTCTTTCTTTTGTGTTCTGTAGTTTTCATTGTAGAGGTCTTTCACCTCTTTTATTAGATTGATTCCCAAGTATTTTATTTTATTGTTTTGAGGCTATTGTGAATGGGGTAGTTTTTCTAATGTCTCTTTGAGTAGATTCATCACTGATGTATAGGAATGCATTTGATTTATGAGTATGGATTTTATATCCTGCTACTTTGCTGAATTTATTAGTTCTAAGAAGTCTTCTGATGGAATTTTTTGAATCTTCTAAATATAGAATCATGTCATTGGCAAATAGTGATAGTTTGAGTTCTTCTTTTCTTATTCATAGTCCTTTAGTTTCTTTCATTTGTCTGATTGCTCTGGCTAGAGTTTCAAGGACTATGTTGAATAGAAATGGTGAAAGAGCCCAGCCATTTTTAAAAAATATTATCTTTAAAGACAGAGTCTAGCTGAGTTGCTTAGAGCCTCGCTAAATTGCTGAGCCTGGCTTTGAACTCATGATCCTCCTGCCTCAGCCTCCCAAACTGTTGGGATTACAGGCATGCACCACCACACCTGACCCTTCCTTCCTTCCTTCCTTCTTTCCTTCCTTCCTTCCTTCCTTCCTTCCTTCCTTCTTTTTCCCCAGCATTTCTGAGTGTTTGTAGTGGAAGAGTTTTCATGTTGTCTAATCTGTCTGAGGATTGATTGTGTTCAGATCAAGTAATAGAAACCTGAGTACAGTGACTTACCCAAATAGGAATCTAATTTCTCACCTACTATGAATGAAGTTCAGAGGTTGGCAGTTTTCTGTTTCTGTTTGGCCATTCTTATGTAACTTTCATGCCGATGTCTCAAGATGCCTTCAAGCCATCACTTAATGTTTTCAAGGAAGAAAGAAGATGAAGAATAAAGGCAAAGGTACATGCTTTGTCTTTTTTTAATCAAGAAAAATCACTTTTTCATAAGTTCTGCTGAGTAAATTTTTATTTACATCTCACTAGCTTGCACTGGATCATTTAGTTCCCCGTAAATGCTCTAGAGTTTGGTAAATGCAATGTGCCCTGTTAAAAGATACGAGTATTCGAAGAGTATAGCAACTCTTACGTTTTTAAAACTGCATATTGTCATTCTGAATAAACTGCACTTTTGTTAGCAAGGAAGGACAGAAGAGTTACAGGCTAAGCAACTGTTAGCATCTGCCCTGCTACTGTAGAGCAAGAAATGAAAATGTCCCATGCTCACTGAAATTTCCTTTCAGTTTTTAGACTGATAAACAGAATCACCTACATAATTTGCAAGGACCACTGCAAATGAAAATATGGAGCCCCTTGTAGGAAGAAAGTGCTTAATATTAAAGGGGCTGATATTAAAAAAAAAAAGAAAACAAAAAACAACTTCCATTTCTACTGTGGTCTCTGTCTTGATTTATTATAGTATTTTAAAAATTTGCTATTTAATGCCATTCTAAGCAAACAAAACAAAACAAAAGCAAAACCAAAAATTATTAGCATAGATTTTTACCATACATCTTCATATTACACAATGCCAGTTGTGAAAAACAAATATAAGAATAGTTAATATATGCTTAATCATTGAAATACGCAATGTTGTTTGTTTGTTTGTTTATTGGTGTTGGGGATTGAATCCAGGGGTACTTTACCACTGAGCTACATCCCCAGCTATCTTATTTTTTTATTTTGAGACAGGGTCTCAGTAAGTTCCTGAGGTTTACCTCAAACTTGCTTTCCTCATGCCTCAGCCTCTCAAGTTGCTAGGATTACAGCACCCGATTTACACAATGTGTATATGCACATGTGTCTTTTTCTTACCAACAGAGTAAAAATGCTGCATAAAACGAATTTGATTTTTAAATTTCATTTCTCGATATATGCACATTTTACCAGTGCTCTCGACTTTTGATTTGCTGATGATTAAGGTAAGATTGAAGGAGGAGAAACTGTGGGTTGCCTTTGCCTATAATCAGTTCATTGTAAGTGACAGCTTCCATGTAACACTTACCTTGTACTCTCCTCAGTCTGCTGAAATTCTTTACTCATGGATGTATTGCAAACACTGTACTTTAATGGGGCCTCAAGGAATGGCAGCAGATGTATGTCTTCTGTAAATGCTGGTGTAGAAAGATCTTTAAGACATCATATTTGCCAGGCACAGTGGAACATACCTGTAATCCCAGCAACTTGGGGAGCTGAGGCAGGAGGATTGAGAATTCAAAGCCAGCCTCAGCAACTTAGTGACGTGCTAAGCACCTTAGCAATACCCAGTCTCAAAAAAATAGGAGTGGGGGCGCTGGGGATGTGGCTCAGTGGTTAAGCGCCCCTGAGTTCAATCCCTGATACCAAACAAACAAAACAAAAACCAAACCACCATATTTATATGAAAAAGCAAGGTGCAGAACTGTGTGTGGGTCCTTTTATGTAAATAAAAAGCATATGATTATATATGTATATATATTTAATCCACTTATACCTGTATAAGCACAACTTTTTTTTCACAATATGCAACTTTTTAAATAAAAAGAATTTAAGAAACTGTATACAGTAGTTGCCTTTGTAGAGATGATCTGTGGGGTAAGGAATGAGAAGGGGAGGAAACTTTGTTTTATATTTTTCTATATAGATTGGGTTTTCAACCTGTGTGTGTATATATATATAGATACACATATTAACACACATTTCTTTTGTACTTTTACTTTTGGAGTTCAGTGTAATAACTTATCTGATTTAATAATCATATTGCGTGTCATTAAACATATTCAAACACCATACAAAGAACAATGAAGAAGCAACCAGCAATCCCAAGTACCGCCACCCAGAAATAACCAGTGTTAACTTTTGGTGACTATATTTCTACATATAAATACAGATAAAGAATGAATGAGACAGATATCCACACCACAGAAAACAAAAAGGCATAAAAGATATTAAATTAAATATAATTGAATTTAACAGAAACAAACCAAAAAACTAGGGTGAAAAATGGATAGTTAAGTCTCATATTTCTTCCTGATAAGACAGTTTAGACCCTAAAAGACCCCTCTCAGAGTCATTTTGTATGAAGTTTTCTTTGTATCCTCCCATTTCTAAACTATCTGTTTCAATCTTACACATCCTCTGTTAACTAACTGTTAGAGATGAGATAATGGGATCTTTTGTTTCTTAATCTTTCCTTCATCTCCCTTCCAACTTGATTTGATTATTTTTACTTTTGGTAGAGAGTTAAGCGGAATCAGCAATAATGTCCTGTGTAATTAGTGGGTATTAAAAAATAAGCATTCTCAAACCCTTTTGGAGGAGGTACATGCATTGATTAAGATATTTGGAAGGATAATTTGGTATATTTATCAAAATTATAAAACATATAAGCTTCTTTGACCCAGCAATTCTACTTGTTGGAATTTATCCAGAAACAAGTTTCTACAAAGATAAGTGTTTATTTTTGTGACATTGTTTTTAAAAAATTTTTTATTTGTTCTTTTTAGTTATATATGACAGTAGAATGTATTTTGATATATTATACATACATGAAGTATAAGTTACCATTCTTTTGGTTGTATATGATGTGGAGTTATTCACATAGTGACATTCATATAGTGTATTCATATAGTGACATTGTTTTAATACCAAAAAGTCTGAAACATGTTCATCAGTAAGGAAATAGTTTTATGATTTACAGTGCATTCACAATGTGAAATATCTTGAAATTGTTAAAAGAATTATGGAGACAAATTCATGTTGAGATGGAAAAATTGTGAATTTATATTGTTCTTTTCTTTTTTTCTTTCTTTATTTAATTTTGATTCATTGAACACAAATGGAGTACAGCTGTTGTTTCTCTGGTTGTACACAAAGTAGAGTCACACCATCTGTGCATTCATACATGTACACAGGGCAATGATGTCTGTCACACATTCTGTTATTATTACCCCCCACCCCTCCCCACCCCTCCCTTCCCTCTGTGCTATCTATCCTTCCTTCATTCTTGCCACCCTTCCACCCTGCATTATGCAGCATCATTCACTTATCAGAGAGACCATTCGGCCTTTGGATTTTGGGGATTGGCTAATCTCACTTAGCATAACAGTCTCCAAAAGTTCTTTTCTTTTTTTATGTGAATTTATATTAAGAGAAAAAAGTCATTAACACACAGTGTAATTCCATGTATTAAAAAAAGCGTGTGTGTTTTCATACATTCATATTGACACACAGTGGTGCACACAGAGAAAAAGTGGGGAGAAGAAAAGGACTGGGGAGATAAAAAAAAGGAGCTTTCACATTTAATCCTGTTTACTTAAAAATCTGCTTTAGCATTTACAATGGGAATATACACACTGTACAAAAGAGAGAAAAGGAGGAGAAGGGGAAGGAAGAAGAGAAAGAGCCTTCCTCAAAGTTCAATATGTGAAAGTAAATCTAATTTTATCTTGTATTTCATGTTGATAGATTGAAGTAATGGCTGAATCTGCATTATTTTCAAATATAAAGCAAAACAAAACAACCTAGCCTTAACATAATCCAAATAACTTAACCATAGATATTAGCCAACAAGCCCAAATTTTTCCTTTCCTCAAAATTGCATAGTTCCTTTCCTATTATGCCTAGGATCCTGTAATAATTTGGTTCACCACACCCTTGATCCTGAACAAAAGTGCTAGGCTACTGGCAATGCTCTTCTCTCAAATGATTTATAGAAATATCTTGTCCCTTATGCCCACGTTTTCCCTAGAGTGATTGAATGTTCATTCCACCATAGAATAAAGCTCCATTATAATTTTATTTTAAACTTTATTTAGTGATATTATCTTGTGACTTGGAATGAAGGCTAAAGGAAGAGTAAAATAACAGGTTGGCCCACATTGTTGTAATTTAGGTTAATGTGACTCACACGAGCAATAAGCTTCCTGTACTAAAAGTACATATCATTTACTGGTGCTTTGAGGTATGGTAGTAAGGAAAAAATATCATCAAATAAAGTGGTATGTGTTTAAACTCTTAGGTTCTCAAGGAAAATTTTAAAAAGACACAGTTATCAGTTGCTTACCTATCTGATGAGCTAACAAACACCTATTATGAGCAGTCCCTATGCTAAATTCCATGGAGGATACCAATCAATTTAAAATATGTTTCATTCTTCTGGGACTGGTGGCCTGTAATCCCACATACTAGGTAGGCTGAGGCACAAGGATCACAAGTTCAGGGCCAGCCTAGGCAACTTAGCAAGATCCATTCTTATAGTAAAATAAAATAAAAGGCCTAGGATGTAGCTCAGTGGTAGAGCACTTGCTTAGCATGTGTGAAGCCTTGGGTTTAATCCTCATTTTTTTTTTTTTTTTAAAGATATGGTCCCTTCTGTCAAAGGACACTACATGTGGGGCTGGGGTGGCTCAGTGGTAGAGTGCTTGCCTACCTCATGTAAGGCATGGGGTTCGATTCTCAGCACCACATAAAAATAAAATATTGTGCACATCTACAACTAAAAATAGTGTTTTAAAAAAAGGACTGGGGTTATAGCTCAGTTGGTAGAGTGTTTGCCTTGAAAGCACAAGGCCCTACTAGGTTCAATCCCCAGCACTGTCAAAAAAAAGGACACCACATATCAGATATTATGGAAATCTGAATCTAAGAAAATCAGGCTTGGAAAACATTCATACAAACAATTGTGGTAGAGCTAAGGACACCTAGAATTTTTTTTCTTTTCTTCTTTTTTTTTTTGAGGTGCTAGGGATTGAACCCAGGGCTTTGCGCTTGTGACGCGAGCACTCCACCAACTGGGGCTCCATCCCCAGCCCCTAGAATTCTTGCTAAGAAGCACAAACCATAAACCCTGTGCTCATAGGACATAAAAGTTTTAGACACACACACACACACACACACAACCTAAATGGTAAGGCTTGTATTGCCAAGTATTGATTGACTTGAACAGGTAAATACTTATGGAAGCTACTGAAAGGACATATTATTTGGGTGGAGTAGTTAGATGAGCCTCATGACAAGAGACATTTAATGTCTAATGTCTAGAATGCAATTGGAAATATGTGATTAAAACATGGAGAATAACACCAGGTTAAAGATAAAGACTTTGGAGTCATTTGTGTAAATGTGGTAAATAAGATTCCCAACAGGATATATACAGAATGAGAAGGTAAGAAAAACTAAAATCTGAAAAAAGCAGTAAGGTACTGTGAAAGTAAGAACAGATAGATTAAAAAATTGAATATGTAGAAATTTAAAATAGTCGTTAAAAAATTTAATGGACTGACTAGTAGCATGTTGCATACAGATGAGTAGAGATTAGTAAATACAAAATAATTCTGAGGAAATAATACAATACAAACGGCAGCTTGGAGAAATAGAAAATGAAAAATACAGATTAAGAAAAATTTCAGAGTGAAAATGCTAAATATATTATAAGATTTCTAGAAAGGAAGATATAAGAAGGTTTTATAAAGGGACTGAGAGAGACCTGAGCTTGCACTCTTGCTGTCCCTTGCCATGAGATGCCCTCTGCCATGTTGTGATGCATCAGGAAGGCTCATGCCAGATGCTGGCCTCCAGAACTATAAGAAATATTTTTTTCTTTGTAAATTACCCAGTCTCAGATATTCAGTTGGAGCAACAGAAAACAAATTCAAGATACAAATTCATTCATTTTTCCTAAGTTCCGTGAAGATACTGCTTCATTAACTTCTGGCTTCTACTTTTGTTCTTGAGAAATCTGTTGCTGCTGTATTGCTGATCTAATAGTTTCTTTTTCTTTTTTCTTTTTTTGGTAGGTAGTCTGTCTTCTATATATGATTCCTAGGTACATTGGAATCATCTTTTATATCTACATGCCAGGCACATTGTAGTGAAATTATAGTACTGCAAAGACAAATGTATAATTTCACTACAATGTATGGTGAATACTTCTTTTGAATTTGCTTGGTATTTCTGACTTTTGACCTCTACAGTGTCCAGTTTCTTTGTCTTCATCTTTCTAACTCTTAGTTGAAGTTCCTAAAGGTATTATTCATATTTCACTACTCCTCTTATTCTATAACACAGACAGGCACCTCCACTCATTATGTATCTATTTTTATACGGATGACACCGATTTTCTTTTAGTTCATCCATTAATATTTTCTCGTGTAAATATTTAAAAGATAAGAACTTTTTTGGTAACTATAACCACTATATCGTTAACACCGAAAACAAAATAATGTTTCCTTAATATTAGCAAATAGTCAGTAGACAACTTTCTAATTCTTATAAATATGATAAAATTTTACCGAATTTTTAAAATTAAGGTTTCATTAAGTTCCTCTCTTGATTTCAACTGTTTAGTAGTTTCTCATTAGTCTAAGGGTAAAGAACAAAATCCGTTACCTGGCCTATAGGCCCTGCAGGATTTCTCATGGGTTATCTAGTCACCCAGATTGATGGAATGCAATCGGACATTTTAGCTGTGATATCACATCAATTATCTTGGATTGGTATATAAGTAATAATAATATGTCAAAGAGCATCTGAAACCCTCATGGTGAAATTTGCATCTCTTGGAATTTGTTTTGACCAAAAAGGAGAGAGTTGAGAAATACTAATGTGTGAAATGGTGCCAGCCTGGCTCAGCTAAGGTGGGGGTGTTACCCAAATGATCTTGCTTGACATCGACCTCTGACAGCTCACCCCACGGTGCTCCCCAGGAAACTCTCAGGGTTTGGAAAGTATCCAATACATTTAAAATTGTTTTCTGTATTACAGCTGGACAGCCTTCCCAAGGACAGACTGCCTAGATTCACCTCTTGGCTGCCAGCTAATCTATTCTGAAAAATATAGAAATGAGACTAAATGTTCCCAGATTTTCTGTAGTTTTTTGCTCTCAAAAGAGTAGTGTTTGCCCTTGTTCCTTGTCTCCTTATATGTGAAAAAGTTTGTTTGCTGGTACATAACCACATGTCCTTGAGTTTTTCTTTGCTATTGAAAGCTTAGTCTCACCCTCAAATCTATCCCTTCCCTTCTCTACTCTTCCTCATCTCCATACTTCTATGCACTTAGTTGTTCAAGATAGAAATCTGGGAGTGTTTTCAGTGCTTCCTTATCCCTCATCCCTAGCTCTTTTCCAACATCCAGTTCATCCTTAAGATCTGAATCTATTTTCAAAAGAGATCTTTTCTTTTTTTGTACTGGGGTTTGAACCCAGGGGTGCTTTACCACTGAGTTACATCCTCACTCCTCCCACCCCCATCCCTGCCCAGCTTTTGTTTGAGACAGGTCTTGCTAAATGCTAAGGCTGGACTTGAACTTGCTATTCTCCTGCTTCAGTCTCCTGAGTCACTGGGATTACCAGTATGCGCCCTGTGCACAGCTCAAAATACAGTTTGAGCCTAATTTTTCTCTCTATATTTACATTTATGTTCCTCCTTTTCATTTTATTTTAGGAATGTGGTGTTTTTTTTTTTTTTTTAAACCATGTGTCTCATTATATATCTCTCCCTATTTGAGCATTTCAAATGATTTCCACTGTATCTATGAAAAAGTGACAAAACCTTCAATGCTTAACATGGCCAAATCTTGCACAAAGTCCTGTTTGATCTGGCTCTTATCTACCTCTCTAATCTCATCTAGTACCTTTGTTTTTCTTGCTTATAATCATAACCACACTGCCTTTCTTTCAATTCATTCAGGCGACAAGCTTTTTCCCACCTTAGGAACTTTAAGTATTCTATTCTCTTTTCCTAAAATCTCCTTTGGTACTCATTCTTTAGAAGTTCTTCAGAGAGGCCTTCCAAAACTCCTACTAAACAACCTAAATTAAGAATTCTCTTATAAGTCCTTTATAGTTCTAAGCACAATTTATAATTATATTCATTTATATAATCATTTAATTTAAATAAATAATTTATTTAATTCCTGCTAGTCTATAACTCCAAAAATTATCTACTTTTAAAAATTTTGTGTAATACATGCTTACCACACAGGTAATACTTAATTTGAATGAATGATTGAGTGAGATAGGTCATTTGTGGAAGCTTTCAGTCTAGTGCCTAATATGTAGGCAATAATCAAGTTGGTTCTCTTTTTTTTGTGTGTTAAACATATAAACTAGGTGTCTTTTACTTAATAGCATGTTATTCGATTTCTTTTAAAGGTTATATTTGAAATCTTTCGAATGACTATAGTCATTCCACTAGATGTCAGGCTAACCTAAAAAAATTAATTGCTATAAAATTAAAGTACTGAGTAAAATTCCAGTGTTCAGTTGAGGCATTAGATGATTCTCATACTGTAATTTAATGAAGAGAATATTTTCGTAGATACCTTTGAAATTGAGATTGTGGATGCTCCATGATTGTATATTAAATAAGAATCATATATTTCTCCTGTGCTATAGAAGGTTATAGAGATTTTGAGTTTCTCATTAAAAACTTGAACTCTATCAATAGTAATACATTAGTAAAATACAAAAAAGAAAAACAGCTTCTTATTTTATTTAAACAAAAAGCAAAATACTTGGTTAAGGCCTTATCATATTTAATCACAACTAATGAGTTATATTAATGAATATATTTCAATTAATAAAGCAATCCTGTGAGGTAAATAGTATTAGTTTAGTGCTCCTCACAGACCTAAAAGCCCTGCCTCTGAACCTCCACTGCTGCTGCAGTGGGAACCATGCTTCCAACACATGAGCTTTTAGGAACATTCCAGAGCCAAACCATAACATCCACTTCTACAAAGAAAAGATGTTTTAATAATGAGTTTTGTCAACCTCCATGCCTCTTGGAACTCAGGGTTTTTTTTTTATGAGCTAGCTAAATAATGATGTTGATTAGTAGAAGAGATTAAGACAGTCATGGAAAGAGCATAGGAGTTGGAATCAAATCTTGTTTTGCCTCTCAGCATCATTATGTATTAGCTTCAGTATGTTAGTGGCAAGTTATTTCACATTTCTGAACCTCAGTTCCCTCATCAGGTAGATGTGCATACAGCATAATGTCTGCCTTGTAGTGCTGAAATGAAGATTTAATGAGAAAATATGTGGCAAGTTTCTACCACAGTGACTTTAGTCTAATAAGCTTAGTTCAGTAATTTTTTTTTATTATTGTTTTAAATGTCTCAATCTGGGATCTAAAGATATAACTTTTGTAAATACTATGGGTTAAAAACCCCTCCTATTTGGGTCATGGTAGATATATAAAATAGCAACATCAAGTTCATATCTAAGTGACTTAAAATATCTATTGACAGTGTACAGAGACTAATACATTTTCAAAATGAGAATATATCCCCTGAGGAGCTAAGAGTTAAAATATCTTGTACTTAGTCAACATTTTTCAAGTACCTTTGATGCTTGAATGTAATAATAAAGGTAGAAAGAGAACTTTATTTCAATTAATCTATCACTTCTTTTCTAGACTCTAATAGTTCCCAAATTATCTCTCCATTTTGGTCTTCTTTACACCTCCTTTCAAGATGAATATTCCCCAAAGTACAGCTCAGACTATATTACAACTTGCTCAGGGCATCTGCAGGTTTCATTGTCTGCCATAGTAAGTGTACACTAATCATGTCGTAGACCTTTTCTTCCATTTTTGCTGTATAGTATGCCTCTGTATGTACGCAGAGCTAAATCAAGATAAGTGAGCACAACATTTCATGTCCCTAGTTCAATTGTAGAAATATTTAGAAAATATTTGTAAATTTATTTAATGGGACTGAAATTAGATTTTTCTTTTACATTTTAAGAAATTTTAAAAATCCGGGAGAATACAAAGGACAGTATAACAAAACACTCTCATTCTCCTTCTATAGAAATAACAATTTAAAAAATCATGTCTTAGTCTTTTTCAAGGGCTAAAACATTGTGGTTTAAGCTTAAGATATAGTTAACAAAGTCAACACACTCAGTCTCATTTACCTTTCTGCCCATCATCCAAAGCTTCCTCTATGAGGAGTTTAACGTGCCTCCTGCCTAACCAATATTTAAAATACTTAATCATGCTTATAAACAAATATATTATTTTAATTTATGTACATTATATCGTACTGTATCATCTGAATTTTTCTTAATATTATATATTTGAAATTTGTTTAATATAGATTAAAGATAGATATTATTTATTTCTTTGAGCTATTGTATAGAAGTCTATCCAATCCCCTACTTCTGGATGCTTAGATTTTTGCAGTTTTCACTCTGAAGAACATTCTATAGTGAATGTCTTTCTGTACATATCTTGGAACATAAATATATATAGCAGTATACCTGTAAGTAATATGTATGTTTTTAAATCTTACTAAATACAACCAAGTTGCCTCCAGAAGAGTCCTATTTCCTCCCATTTTTACTAAGTAAAAGTTGATAGTTCTAATTTGGTGGAAATAGTATCTTTTTGAACTGCAGTTTCGGTACCTTCAAGATTGAGACATTGTTTTCCTACATTATTTGGTCTTTTAATTTTTCCTCTATAAAACTGTCAGTGTGCTTTTGCCCATTTTTTTGTTGTTGTTGATTTTTTTCTTCTTCCCTCTTTTTTTGTGGTCTGAAAATACCTGCTTCTTACTTGTCAGAAACTTCATGTTATTTGAATTATTTTTTCATTATGCTTTCATATGCATTTGTAATCCAAATTCAAATAATTGAAAAATTTCAAAATATTAGGTATTTTAAGTCATGAATATGATGCATTTCTCTTCTTCGGAGCTTTTAAAATATTCTTCAGTGATATTTTGTAGTTTTTCTCTACCAATTCTGCATTTTTGTGTTAGGTCTTTTTCTTAGGTACTTTATATTTTGCTCCTCAGTGAATGGGAATTTTAATAATTATGATTTTTAATAGACTTACTTATAAATAGATACACTATGAATTTCATATATTGAATTTTCATATTCATATTGCTTGGCTCATCTCTTAGTGTTTTCTATGAAGATGATTATGGCTTCCAAATAATTACAGTTTTGCTACTCTATAATACTCATAGTTTTAATTTATTATCTTATCTTTTTATGTTGGCTAGGGCCATCAGTGTAATAGTAATAGCTGTGCTCCAGGCATCTTGGTGAATTCCTAACTTTCATGGGAATGCTTCCAACGTTTCCTTTATATTGTAATGCTTGGTATAGAATTGTCTGGGTAACCTGATTAAAATTCCTTTCATATCCTAGTTTGCTAAGTTTTTCTTTAAAAAAAATCATGAATTGAGCTGGGGATGTAACTTATTTGGTAGAACACTTGCTCAGCATGCATAAGGTCCTGGATTTGATCCTCAGCACTGTTAACAACAACAACAACAACAACACACACACACACACACACACACACACACACAACCTTTCAGGCTAATTAAACTGGGTGCTGTGGTGCAGGCCTATAGTCCCAGCTGCTTGGGAATCTCCAGGTAGGAGGATTGCTAGTTTGAGAACAGCCTACGCAATTTAGCAAGATGTTGTCTCAAAACAAAACAGAAATGAAATTGTCAGTTGGAAATATGGCTCAGTGGTAAGGTGCTTGCCTAACATGTGTGAGGCCCCAGGTTCAATCTTTAGTTCTGGAAAAAAAAAATCATGAATAGGTAGTTGAAAATATTAAATGTCTTTTCCTTATTTATACTCATTACTTTATTTCTTAATCTGTTAATATGGTAAATTTCATTGATAGGTTTCCTTATTACTAGTGGTAGTAGTTTTAGTTTTTGTGTTTCTTTCATTTGAAACTCAGGTACAGAACTGAATGAATAATTTTCCTCAATGGATAATACTCTATCATGGATCCTTGGCCTGCTATTTTACTACATTTTTATTTTTGCTATCCATATCCTATCCCCTGTCTCTTAAACTCAAAAGCTTCTACTTTAACACATTTGTTATGTATCCTGGCAAAATAATTTGTATGTCTGTGTGTGTGTGTAATATATATAAATTGTGTGTAAAATATATAAAAGTTTTTACAGATCTTACTTTGCTTTCTGCTTTTTAAATGAAGCACTATATTTTTAGTATCTATTTTGTTACTGTATATACGTGTACTGTATTATTTCTAACTGGAGTATAATATTTCAAATTAAGCATCCATTGTATTTACTTTTCTATTCTAGTGATGGACACCTAAAGTTGCTTTCAACTTTCTGTAACTACAAAATAACACTGTCATAAATATCCTCATGTAAAGTTGGCTTTTGATTTGTGTGCTGATTTCTCTGACACTTATGTCTGAGTATGTGACTGTTGGGAGGCCAAGATAATGTGTATGTTGAATTCATTAATACCATGATTTTTCCCATAATGTTGTTTCATTTATACTTCTGACGATAGAGGATAAGAATTATTATTTCGGGCTGGGGATGTAGCTCAGTTGGTAGAGTGCTTGCCTTGTAAGCACAAGGCCCTGGGTTCAATCCCCGGCACCCCCAAAAAAAGAAAAAAAAATTATTATTATTTCTTCATCTCCAATTGGTATTATTTGTATTTTAATTTTTATCAATCTGATGGATGTTAAGGTATTGTTGCAATTGATGTTTTCTCTAATTAATGGTGTGCTTCTTTCATCTACAGTTATTTGCCTTTGGGCTTTTGCTGTGGTTTAAATACTGTTTGTCTTCTCTGAAACTTAAGTTGAAATTTGCCACTGTGGAGGTGTTGGTAGGTGGGACCTTCATGAGGTGATTAGATGATTAAGAGGGATCAATTCCTTTCTCACTCTTACATGGGTCTGGATTAGTTACTGTGAGAGTGGGTAGTCATAAAGGAGGCCGGCCCTCATGTTTTCTTCCACATTTATCCTCTTGCCCTTCTGTTTTCCAGCAAGAGTTGAGGCAGCCTGAGGCCTCAGTAGATGTGGCTCCCCAGTTTTTGACTTCCCAGTCTCCAAAACTGTGAGTCAAGATAAACCTCTATCTTTTATAAATTGCTCCGCCTCAGATATTCTGTTATAGCTAAGGTTTACTAATCTTTTTCAAAATCAGACTGATGTTTATGAACCTTTATTTCAGATAACTTAGATTATTAGATAATTTAGTTATGCAGCAATAGATAACTAATTATCCCATGACTCAGTGGCTTAAAAGAACATTTATTCTCTCTCAACTTTTGTGAGTCAGGGATTTAGGAACATCTTAGCTGGCTTGTTCTGATTTTGGGTCTCTCATAGAATTACAGTAAAGATGTTGGTTGGGTCTACAGTTTTTGGTGGCCTGACTGGAGCTGAAAGATCCTTCTCCAAGACATTCACTCACATGGCTGGCAAAGAGACACTGACTATTGCAGGGTCATCACTCCTTACCACATGAATCTTTTGATAGAGAAACTTCAGTATTCTCACAAGATGGCAGCAGACATTTTCTAGAGTAAGGTGGAGGCTGCAATGTCATTTATAACCTAGCCTTGGAAGTCACACTCCAACTTTCTTGAAATAGCCTAGAATTAAAAATAATCTCTCCTAACTGTGGTAGGGAACTACATAAGTAAGTAAGTATGATCGGGAGGGCCATCTTGGAGGCTGGTTACCTCAGTCAACCCTCTGGCTGCCAAGAATTACTGTCCTTCCCACATATACAATCTACTTATTCTTCTAACAAGGCTTCCCAAAGTTTCATTCCATTATAGCCTTAGATTGAAGTCCAGATTCTCATATAAATTAGGTCTAGGGGCAGATGAGGCTCCTTGGGCATAATTTTCCAGTAAAGTTCCATTTGATCTGAAGACCTGTGAACTGAAGAGAGAGTCACAATGGTATATATACCAGGAGGCAAGAGTCATGGAGGTCTATCTTGAAGGATGGCGACCATGTTTCTTGCAAAGCAGGTCTACCAGAGAAGAATTTCCTTGATTCTTTTTCTAAGAAAATTTCCATCTCTCTTTCACTTTTGAAGAGTAATTTTTCTGGGTACAGAATTTGATGGTGGTTTTCTTCAACCTTTAAAAAAATTTATTGATACTGGAGATTGAACCCAGGGGTGCTTTGTCACTGAACTACATCCCCAGTACTTCTGTTTTTAATTTTGATACAAGGTCTTGCTAAGTCACTGAGAATATCGCTAAATTGCTGAAGCTGGCCTCTAACTTGAAATCATCCCGCTTCAGCCTTCTGAGTCACTGGAATTACAGGCATATGTCACCACACAGGGATATCTTAATATTTATGTGAACATTTTAAAAGTTCACTTCAATATCATGTGCATGTACAAATATGTAACAACAAAGTCCATCATTATTTACAACTATAATGCATCAATTAAAAAATGTGGGAAAAAAGTTCATTTCATTCTCTTTTTGCTTACATGGTTCTGGAGGAGAGTCTGATGTAGATATTATCCTTATCTCTCTGTAGGTGATATTTTTATAATTTATATTCTTTCAAGTATTGTCTTTATTTTATTTATTTATTTATTTATTTATTTTTTTATTGAACACAAATGGAGTACAGCTATTGTTTCACTGGTTGTACACAAAGTAGAGTCACACCATCTGTGCATTCATTCTTTATTTTCTCAAGTTTGAATGTGATATGCCTATGTGTGGACTAATAATTATTTATTGTGTTTGGTGTTGAGTTTCTTGGATTTGTAGTTGATGCCTTTCATTCATTTTGAAAAATTTTTAGCTATTATTAAACTAAATATTTATTCTCCTCCTTTCTCCTTCTTATTCCCATTTCATGTATGTTACACATTTTGTAATCATGCCACAGTTCTTGAAAATTCTACGCCATCTTTTTATTTTCAGTTTTGGAAGTTTCTATTGATAATGTTTAGGCTACTCATTATTTTTCAGCTGTATTAAGTCTACTGATGAGCCCATCAAAAGCATTTTAAATTACTTTTACAGTATTTGATATTTCTAGCATTTTTTCACTCTCTCCTAGGATTTCCATGTCTCTGCTTGCTCGTGATTCCTCATATTTCTGTTCTTGCATACCATATTAATCACAGTTACTTTAAATTCTTAGTTTGATAATTACAAAATTTTCATGATATCTGAGTCTGGTCCTAATGGCCTTTTTCTCCCCCTTTCTCTTCAGAATATTTTTTTTTCTTTAGTATGCCTTGTAGTTTTTTATTGAAAGCCAGATATGATGATTTAGGTAAAATGAACTATGGTAAGCAGACTATTGGTGTGAAGTTTTATGTTACTTGGCTAGAAGTTGACTGTGTTTATTATTTGCTGTAGCTTTAGGAGTCAAAAGTTTTCTCTGGGGTACTTGTTGTCAACTCTCTGGTTATATTTGCATTTCCTTAGATGCTCTGTCTAAGATTGGATCTTAGGCTTCTAGTTATTTCATCTGTAGTCTCCTATTCATATATAGAGCCTATCAAGTAGTTATAAGCCTAGATCTCAGTCTTTTAGTGTGCCTGTCTCCCTGGGCTGTGACCTTCACAAGTGCTTTTCAGCCTTTTTCCCCTTTGATGAGAAGGAATACTAGAGGAATCTTCAATTGGGTATTTTCCTCTTCTATATGGAAGAATATGGGAGAATGGAGTTGAGTATTTCCTTCCCCCAAGTTGGTTAGGCACTAACTAACCAACTAACTTAAGGCTCTTAATCCTCACTCGGAAGGTCTAGTGAGCTCTTAGAAATAAGTTTTAACTCATTCACACTAAGTTGATTACAATTCATCATTTGCAGTTAAAGTATTTCTACTTGTATTGGTTTCTCTGGCAGGCTTCTGTTCCTGGTAATCTGTGATTCTCTGTACTCGCCTGTCTTTCCAATTTTCTGGTAGCCGATTTCAGTGTGATTCCAATTCTCTGATATATCTAAGAATAATTGCTGATTTTCAGTACAGCTTTTTTGTCTTGTTTTAAAGATTAAAGTGATAACTTCTAAGCTCTTTACATGTCAGACTAGTGCTATTGATTTTTATTTTTTTTACAAATTTATTTTGTGCTTGGCAACTTTTCAGTTTAGTTTAAATTTAATTTAAATTGTTAATTCTATTGTATTTTTATGTCATCTGCAAATAATTAATAATATTGTCAATTATTATATCTTCTACTCCTTTTTTTTCTTATTGTGTGGGAACTTTACTTTTTCAATAACTGCTAAAGCTCTATCATTCAGAATCATGGTCAAGTATAAGAAAATTAATTTACCATTTCCTGACTCTGTAAGACTTTCATAATCTATAAGATCAATAGTAATTTTTTATGATTTACAGACTCTTAATTTGCTTTCCTGGAATTTGGAATTATTACTCTCTGATGTCTAATTTCTTATCACTACCTGAAGATTCAATGTCCCCCCTTTTTAAAATTTGTTTTAATTAGATATACATGACAGTAGAATGCACCATGATACAGCATCCATAAATATAGTATAATTTATCATTTTTATGATTGTACATGATATAAAATCCCACCAGTCATGTAGTCATATATGTACACAGGGTGATAATGTCTGATTCATTCTACTATCCTTCTACTCCCGTACCCCCTCCCCTCCCTTCACTGCCCTCTGTCTATTCTAAAGTTGTTCTTTTCTTCCCCAGCCCTCCTACCCTTATTGAGAGTTCACATCCACAAGTCAGAGAAAACATTCAGCCTTTGGTTTTTTGGAATTGGCTTATTTTGCTTGCCATGGTATTCTCTTGCACTATCCATTTACTTGCAAATGCCATAATTTCATTCTTTTTAAAGGCTGAGTAATATTCCATTGTATATATGTACCACATTTTCTTTATCCATTCATATGTTGAAGGGCACTTAGGGTTGTTTCCATAGTTTAGCTCTTGTGAGTTGAGCTGCTGTAACAATGATGTGGTTGCATCACTGTAGTATGCTGATTTTAAGTCCTTTGAGTATTAACTGAGGAGTGGGAGAGTTGGGTCAAATGGTGGTTCCATTTCAGGTTTTCTGAGGAATTTCCATACCACTTTCCATAATGGTTTCACCAATTTGCAGTCCCACCAGCAATATGAGTATACCTTTTTCCCCACATCCTCACTAATATTTATTGTTGCTTGGGTTCTTCATAATTGCCATTCTGACTGGAGTGAGATGAAACAGTTTTGATTTGCATTTCTCTAATTGCTAGAGATGAAGAACATTTTTTCATGTATTTGTTGATTAATTGTATTTCTTCTACTGTGAAGTGTCTGTTCAGTTCCTTAGACCATTTGTTTATTGGGTTATTTGTTTTTTTGGTGTTAAGCTTTTTGAGTGTTTTGTATATCCTGGAGATTAGTGTTATATTTGAGATGTGTGTGGTAAAGATTTTCTCCCATTCTGTAGGTTCTTTCTTCATGTTATTGATTGTTTCTTTTGCTGAGAAGAAGCTTTTTAGTTTGAATCCATCTCATTTATTTTATTTTTATCTTTATTGTACCAGGGATTGAATTTAGGGACACATAACACTGAACCACATCCCCACACCTTTTTTGTTTTTTATTTAGAGACAGGGTCTCACTGAGTTGTTTAGGGCCTTGCTAAGTTGCTAAGCCTGGCTTTGAACTTGTGATCTTCCTGCCACAACCTCCCAAGCTACTGGAATTATTTTGATTCATGATTTTACTTCTTATGCTTTAGGAGACTTGTTAAGGAAGTCAGATCCCAGGCTGACATGGTGAAGATTTGGGTCTACTTTTTCTTCATTTAGATGCAGGCCTTTACTCTAGTGCCTAAGTCTTTGATCCACTTTGAGTTGACTTCTGTGCTGTGACATGTGAATTTCTAGTTTTCCAGCACCATTTGTTGAAGAGGCTATCTTTTCTCCAGTGAATGTTTTTGGCATGCTTGTCTAATATGAGATAACTGTATTTATGTGGGTTTGTCTCTGTGTCTTCTATTCTGTACTATTGGTCTACATGTCTGTTTTGGTGCCAATACCATGCTGTTTTTGTTAGTCCCTTTTTTTTCTTTTTACAGACTGCATTTTGATTCATTGTACATAAATGGGGTACAACTTTTAATTTCTATGGTTGTACACAATGTAGATTCACACCATTCATGTAATCATACACATACAAGGGTAATAATGTCTGTCTCAGTCTACTACCTTTCCTTCCCCCACCCCCTCCCACCCCATTTTCCTCTGCACTATCCAAAGTTCCTCCATTCTTCTCTTGCTCCTGCTGCCACCCCCCTCATTATGTGTCATCATCCACTTATCAGAGAAAACATTTGACATTTGTGTTTTTGGGCTTGGCTTATTTCACTAAGCATAATATTCTTCAACTCCATTCATTTACCAGCAAATGCCATAATTTTTCTTCTTTATGGCTGAGTAATATTCCATTGTGTATATATACCACAATTTCTTTACCCATTCATCTATTGAAGGACATCTAGTTTGGTTCCATAATCTAGCTATTGTGAATTGAACAGTTATGAACATTGATGTGACTGCATCACTGTAGTAATCTGATTTTAAGTCCTTTGAGTATAAACCGGGGAGTGGGAGAGCTGGGTCAAATGGTGGGTCTATTCCAAGTTTTCAAAGGAATCTCCATACTGTTTTCCAGAGTGGCTGCACCAATTTGCAACTCCACCAACAATGTATGAGTGTGCCTTTTTCCCCACTAAAGCCAAGACTTATTTTTGCTTATGTTCTTGATAATAGCCATTCTAATTGGAGTTAGAGGAAATCTTAGGGTGGTTTTAATTTACATTTCTCTAATTACTAGAGATGATGAGTACTTTTCATATATTTGTTGATCACCTGTATATCTTCTTCTGTGAAGCGTCAGTCCAGTTCCTTAGCCCATTTATTGATTAGGTTCTCTGTATTTTTGATGTAAAGTTTTGTAAGTTCTTTATAAATTTTGGAGATCGGTGCTCTGTTCAAGTGTGTGTGGAAAAGATTTTCTCACACTCTGTAGGCTCTCTTTTCACATTATTGATTGTTTCCTTTTCTGAGAAAATTTTTTTTAGTTTGAATCTGTCCCATTTATTGATTCCTGCTTTTATTTCTTGCACTCTGGGGGTTTTGTTAAGGAAGTCTGGTCCTAAGCCAACATGATGAAGATTCAGTCGTACTTCTTCTATTTGTTGTAGTGTCTCTGGTCTAATTCCTACATCCTTGATGCATTTTGAGTTTTGTGCAGGGTGAGAGATAGGGGTTTAATTTCATTCTACTGCGTATGGATTTCCAGTTTTCCCAGCACCATTTGTTGAACAGGCTGTCTTTTCTCCATTGTATGTTTTTGGCACCTTTGTCCAGTACGAGATAACTGTACTTATGTGGGTTTGTCTCTGTGACTTCTATTCTGTATCATGATCTACATGTCTGTTTTGGTGCTAATACCATGCCATTTTTGTTACTATTGCTCTATAGTGTAGTTTAAGGGCTATGATACCTCCTGCTTCACTTTTCTTGCTAAAGAGTGCTTTGGCTATTCTGGGTCTCTTATTTTCCAAATGAATTTCACGACTGCTTTCTCCATTTCTATGAGGTACATCATTGGGATTTTAATTGGAATTCCATTGAATCTGTATAGTGCTTTTGGTAGTATGGCCATTTTGCCAAGATTAAAATGTCTTGCCTATCCAAGAGCATGGGAGATCCTTCCATCTTCTAAGGCTTTAATTTTCTTCTTTAGTGTTCTGTAGTTTTCATAGTAGAGGTCTTTCACCTCTTTTATTATATTGATTCCCAAGTATTTTGTCTTATTTTTTTGAGGCTATTGTGAATGGGGTAGTTTTCCTAATTTTTCTTTCAGTAGACTCATCAATGATGTATAGGAACACATTTGCTTTGTGGGTATTGATTTTATATCCTGCTACTTGCTGAATTAATCTATTAGTTCTAGTAGTTTTCTGGTGGAGTTTTTGGATCTTCTAAATATAGAATAATGTCATTGGCAAATAGTGATAGTTTGAGTTCTATTTTTCCTATTTGTATCCCTTTAATGTCTTTCTCCTGTTTGGAGTTTCAAGGACAATGTTGAAGATCAGTGGTGAAAGAGGGCATTCTTGTTTTGTTCTAGTTTTTAGAGGGAATGCTTTCAATTTTCCTCTGTTTAGAATGATGTGGTCTTGGATTTAGCATATATAGATAGCTTTTACAGTGTTGAGGTATGTTCCTACTATCCCTATTTTTTCTAGTGTTTTGAACATGAAGGGGTGCTGTATTTTGTCAAATGCTTTTTCTGCATCTGTTGAGATGATCATATCATTCTTGTTTTTAAGACTACTGATGTGATGAATTACATTTATTGATTTCCTTATGTTGAACCAAACTTGCATCCTTGGGATGAACCCCATTTGACTGTGATACACTATCTTTTAAATATTTTTTTGTATGCAATTTTCCAGAATTTTATTGAGAATTTTTGCATCTATGTTCATTAGGGATATTGGTCTGAAATTTTCTTTCCTTGATGTGTCTTTGTCTGGTTTTGGTATCAGGGTGGTATTAGCCTCACAGAATGAGTTTGGAAGGGTTCCCTTCTTTTCTATATCATGGAATACTTTGAGGATTATTGGTGTTAATTTTTCTTTAAGGTCTTTTGAACTCGACTGAGAATTGTCTGGTCCTGGGTTTTTCTTGATTGGTAGACTTTTGATGAGTATTCTATTACTTGAAATTGATCTGTTTAAATTGTGTATGTCCTCCTGATTCAGTTTGGGTAGTTCATACATCTCTAGAAATTTGTTGATGTCTTCAAGATTTTCTATTTTATTAGAGTACAAATTTTTCAAAATAGTTTCTAATTAACCTCTGTATTTCAGTTACATCCATTTTGATATTTCCTTTTTCATTGCCTATTTCAGTAATTTGATTCTCTTTGTTAGCATGCCTAGCGGTTTATCAACTTTATTTTTCCAAAGAAGCAACTTTTTGTTTTGTCATTTGATAATTTTTTTGGTTGGTGCTGGGTATTGAACTCAGAACCTTATGTATGCAAGGCAAGCACTCTACCAATTTTGTCAATTTTTTGTTTTTTTGTTTCAATTTCATTGATCCCAGCTCTGATTTTAATTATTTCCTGTCTTCTACTGTTTTTGGTGTTGATTTGTTCTTCTTTTTCTAGGACTTTGAGATGTAATGTTAGGTCATTGCCCCTTTATTTTCAAATGATCAGAGTTTGAACTTTAAGGTTAAACTATTAACCTAATAGTTTTCAAATGTTTCATTTTGAATGAAGAATGATGGTTGAATTATAATATGCTATTCCATGTATATTTAGATGATCATCTAATTTTTCTTTTTAATCTGTTAATTTGGTAAAATACGGCGATTTTCTAATATTAAGTTGCCTTTGGATTCCTGTGATAAATTCAATTTGGTCATGATATATTATTATTTTTTATATTTTCTTTGGCGTTTGGTTTGTTAATATTTTATGATTCATATAAATTCTTCTTTGTACGTACTTGAAAGCTTTTTGAAAATTTGCCCATAAACAAAGGATTTTCCTTTGATATAAAACTCTTTCTTTTAGGAAAATTCCACCATTGCAATATTAGTAGCTTAATTTGTATTTTATTGGACAGCTTATAAATTCTTTTGAGGTGATATATAATTAATTTTATGAACTTTTATATTGGCTCAGACAATGTTAAGTGGTTTGCTTTTATTACATGAAGTCTTCACAATACTATGTGCACATGATATTATATGGGCATTTTTTGATGTAATAGAGTCAAATTTGCATTTCTTTTGAGAATAGAAAATATTCATTAACTTATTTAATAAGTATTATTGAATATCTAGTACATATCAAATACTGTTCTAGATGCTAAGCATAAAATAAACCCTTGTCCTAGTGAACCATCTTGGTAATACTCTTAGGACCTCAGAATAGAAATAGAATTTTATGATATTCCACAATTTATATGAAAAAGTACTCTTGCCAGTCATTTCATGTTTCACTACTTTTAATCAATGAAAAGAAAGTAAATTTTACCTCCTTAACAGTTTGGATTATTTTTCATTGAAAAATTGTCTTTATAGTCCTTTTAGATTACAGTTTATGTAAATATGAAGCATTCATTCATAATTGATCATTGAATGCATATAATTCTATAAAACTATGTACTACTGTGTATACCTAAATATTTTTCAAATAGCTTGTGTAAATTTTGATTTTGTTAATATATCATATGAATCTATAGCATACTCTGGAAAAGTTTCTTACAAAGCCCATAATTATAAATATATATTTTCTTTTCATATTAAAAATTATTGAATGGATTGTTCAAAGATTGCAATTATTCATTTTGATGTACATTTAATAACTTAATTGGTATTAACCAATAATTAAGAAATTTATAATTTTTGTACATTTATTTATATACCACAAAGAGTTTTATAGTATAGTAAATGACTTCTAAATAGATGTTTACCATGTATATGTAACATTGAATTTAGTTATAATTTTTAGTTCAAAATACAGATAAAATAGCAGCTAATCCAAAAATTGCCAAACTGATAGCAGAGATATTGGTACCCAAAGCTGGGAGGCTAGTTTCCTGTGGAGGCATAAACTTAGTTGCTTGTGCAATGTTAGAAATCTCTGAGGTGAGATTGGCTTCATTGATGGCTTGAATTGCAATGTAGAACTTGGTGCCATTTTCTATTTTAAAAGGTTCTGGTTTAAATTCAAAAATTTCTTTTGAGCCAGCCTCCTTGGGTATTAGAGCAGAAGTATTTACTGCAGTAGCATTGCCAAAATATTCTTGGAGATCCAGGAAACGTATACTTATCCTTATATTGTAGCTCTTAGCTGAAAAACAAAGCACATACTTCACGTCTGTTAAAATAATGGGGTGCTTTACTGCCATCATACTGCCTTATGTTTCTGCCATCAGAAATTCACAGTAGGATTTAATTGTGGAAATCTCAGATATAGTTTTTGTCTGGTTATTCCCTCTTCTTTATTTTTAAGACAAATATATGAACAGTTTTTTAGGTATTTTTATCTAATCACAGAAAATGTTAATTGAATATCATGTAGTGCTTGCAAAAGCAGCATCTAGATTTTTTTTTTTAGAAAGAGAAATATATAGAACCGAGTTCACTTTTTAATTTAGAACAAGAAACACAATAATGTTCAAATATGGTAAAGACCTTCAGGACCTTGCATTTGTGTTATTTCTTATTAAGTTGAAAGAGGGAATATTGGGAGTAAGAAAGAAGATAAATAGAAAAGGAAAGAAAGATAAGGATAAAGAGCAAAATGAGGCCGAGATTGCAATTTGTACTAACTAAATATGTGTTCAGAAGCTAGGCAGACCCTGATTAGGACCAGAATTCTGTGTAATAACAACAAGAAAAAAAATTAACCTTTCTTGTCTCCATTTGTAAAGTAGTGACTTAATAATTTGGTTTACTCAGTAATGATTTATCAAGTGCCTGTTATTCAAGTGGTGAGAATTGTAAATGATAATACATGAAAAGTGTTTAGCCCAATTTAACAGGCATTTATGAATGTCTGAAATGTTGGCTATTATAACTGTTAAAGAAAGGAAAGGAGGGGGCCTACATAAATGTTTCATGCCACACTGTTTTTAGATATGTACCAGTAATTGATACAAAAATAACTTCTAACATTCTGAAATATGAGAATAAAACATCAAATGTTATTTTTTGTTGTGAAGACTTTATGTTTTCAGGAAATGTTGAAAATATTTCAAATGTACAAACAATAACTTTGATTCAGTTTTTTTCCCATTCAAGCCTTCTATTCAACAATTTCTCCATAGATAGGTCTAATCAATCCATTCTACCATTCTTCACACAAACCCCATGTTTCGTTAAGGTGGATCAATGCACCAATCCCTTAGTTTAATTCTGATATTCCATTGTGAAGTTTTGCTCTCTTGATCTTGATCATGTAATTTGGTGTCCCTTCTCTTCCTTCAGTGTGCTTCCCTCTCCCTATATACAATTTATACTCTTTTTTTTTTTTTTTTTTTTTTGCAGTGCTGGGGATTGAACTCAGGGCCTTGTGCTTGCGAGGCAGGCACTCTACCAACTGAGCTATATCCCCAGCCCTTTATACTCATTTTTTAAAGGTCCAACCAAGGCCCAAGTTCTCATCAAGTCTTGGTCACATATTTTATGCACCCTAATGATTGTCTTCCATAAATTTGTATTACATGGAATGGAGTTTTCCAGATTGTTATGTGGAGGTTCAATTTTTCATTCCGATGAGATCCTGTTATTCTAAGGACAAAGGTTGTTTTTGTTTTTGTTTTTTCCTTCATTTTCTTTTTTGAATCAGAGTGTTGCCCAGGCTGACATTAAACTTTTGGACTCAAGTGATCCTGCTACTTGAGCCTCCTGAATAACTGTGACTATAGGCATCACCATTGTGCCTGGCTCAAAGATTATTTTTTATTCTTCTTCTGTATTACCTAGGGCACCTGCTATTGTAATGGACGTGTATTTGATCACCTTAATTACTTCTTGTCCAACACTAAAGTTTTTGATACTTGAAATGATGTATCATAAAATAAAATACTAGAATTTTATCTACTTGTTTTAATAATTTTGAGATCATCTGGTGTAATTTACAGATTTGACAGGTATGTAATTGTGTCCCATTGGGTTTAAGTGCTTCATTTAAGATTATATAGATGTTCATTTATTCTTTAAGATACTGCTACTACCTTACTTTTGTAATGTTTGAAGGTAACATTTGATGGCTACTTTTACCTCTTCCTATTTGTCATAAGAAAAAAAGGAGATTAGATCCCACTTCTATCTCCGTGTCCATAAGTAATGCATTACTCCTAATTCTAGTTCCTATAAGAAGCATGAGGGATATTTATTAAGAACACAATCTCAGTGAAGGTTTGGTCTTTCCTGAATTGAATTTAGAACTAAATATTTGATTATATAATTTCATTTGTGATTTTCCAGTGGAAGGACTGGTATTTTTAATTTTATTTGATTTTGCCATATGTTTAACAATCACATCATGTGAAAATAATGTATTTTAGAAGCTGTCACAGTAAAAGTTTTCAATATTGAAGTACAAAAGATTTGTTTGTGGCTGTCTTATATTTTCTCTGGCTTGTGACAGATTTTTATTCCCTGGTATAATAATGATAAAAAAGCAATACAGCTTTGAAAATGCTGTATAAGTTAGTATAAGATTGAAAAGCATCTTTTATTTTATTTTCTCTTGTAACTCAAAAGAAAGAGTACTGACTACATGGTGTGTCAGCACTGACAGACCTTGAAATAGAATGTCTAGCAACCTTATATACTGCTTTCATTTTCCCACCTTACAGGGGAAATAGCAAGATTCACTTTATCATGTAAAAATCAATTAGTCTATTAATACTGGAATGGTAGATATTCAATAAATACTGATTGAATTCAGCTAAATCTAAAGCAAAAATTGAAGTGATATAAACTTTTTGAAATTAGGGCAATTTATTATTATAGGAACTTGGAGTAAATGAGATATTTTCATCTTGAACTTTATTCAGATTCCATGGCCAAATCTCCTGAACTAGTGAGTTTCTTTGCACATGAACATCTCTCAATGGGACATCTTCACCTGACTTGCCCTGCTAGTCTTGTTATTCAAGACTCAGATCAGGGATAGTTGCCTCTGATAAGCCTTTTAAAATATATACCCTGTGATCCTAAGGTCAACTGGACGTTTGGAGTAACTAAAGAGATACCATATCATTCTGTGTTCATAAGAGCCTCTCTCTTCTTTCACTGTATGAAATTATCTGTTTACTTGTGTGTCTTCTGTACTCAGTTGACTATTGATAGTTGAGATTGTTTCTAGGAATTTAATAGTGTTTGAAAACTCAACAAAATTATCAATCAATGAATAAAATTGTGCAAGTATGGAAATACTTAAGAAAATTTACCTTGTTAGGAGGAAAAGACTGTAATAGAAAACAGCTCAGTCTTCTCAAAGTAATATCGAGATGGTTTGAGTTGTGAAAGGGTTTTTGGCACAATAGATATCTGACAAGACTGGTTTAGAATTCTGTTACTAAATATAGAAGTGACTTGGGCTAGTTCAATATTTCTTGGAGCTTTAGATCTCACATCTGAAAATAAATGAATACTGGCCTATAGTAGACACTCCATAAATGTTATTTGTAAATGGAAATTCTCAGCAAATTAAAGTCAATGATATTTCTTTAGTATGTTTTAAAATTAGTATTGAACTTACCTTTTCCTTTATCAAGGACATTGCCGGGAGCAGTCCATAAAAGTTGAATATGATCTCCTTTAAACTCAGCCTCAAGGTCTTCGATTTTACTGGGTGGGAACACATGAGTTTGGTCACCTTTGGGAGGCACTCCTAATACAGTAAACGACTCTCCAGAGGTAAGTCTGCTGAACTCTTCCACTTTGGCTTCTGCCACATCATCTTTGACTTCAGGTCTGAGTGGGTTCAGTGTAATTTTACCTACCACCCCCCAACCAAAAAAAATAATTTAAAAACTTTTCATTTTGCCATGTCTATTCTTTATCTTGTAAGCTGATCTTGCACCTGTAGAGGATTAATGTTGATTGATAGCAGATATGAAAAATATTAAAAACTTGTTTTAATATTATTTTGAAATGAATAAGGAGGCACACTATGTTAAAACTATCTTTTAACCTATCTTTCTCTACTACTTGACTCAGATTCTTTGAGGACAAGAATTATTTTATTCATATTTGTAGCTCTTATTTTATTCATCTTTGCTTGCTCAGTATTTTGAATATAAAGATGATTACATAGTATGTTTAGGTTTTCCATACTGCATCATATTTTCAATGTTTGCCCTTTGAAATTTAGGTAAACAAGTGACACATTTCTATTTTAATGGTACTTACCATTTTCCACATAGCCAGGTATATACAGAGCCTTGTTGAGGTGTTGCCTTAAACTTAGTCTAGCTGTGTTTTTTCTTGCCTGAACATGCACTTTCAAACTGTATCTACCATTTCCATGGTAATCTGTAAAATACCTTGAGTAGATGCCATCATTTTTCACAGTATCAGCACCTTGATATTGAAATATAATAATTAGTTATTCAGTAAAGTAAAAAGGACAATTACAACCATTCATGAGAACTATTCACGTTAGCAATTTGGGAGGTAGTTTAGCACAGTGTTTTAAGTACGTGAACCCTGGAATCAGAATGTTTTGGTTCAAAGCTTGGCTTGGCCACTTGCTAACCTAGTGATTTTGGAAAAAAGTATAATTCATGGTAGGCATTCAATTAATATTAGCTACTTCATAAAATAAGGCAATCAAAATAAGGAAAATATGCTGAAGAAAGCACTAATGAAAATGGAGAACAATTGTACTCCTAAATTCCAGGGGTAAAGTAAAACTGATCATGAAATTTAAAGAAGATAAATGTGCTTATGTTTATGCTTTGTCAAGATTGTCAAGATTACTATTACAATTTAAATTTAATTCACTTTAAAATATAACTCATAAGCATACACAGGAAATATTGACTTCTCAATCATGGAATCCTGTAGGAGAATTTCAAGTTCAATGGAAGTTAATGAAGACTTCTATTACCTATACCATTGTCCCAGAGCTCCAATGTAACTTGATGTCCTTCTTTAGTTTCTATAGTGGCTGTTACATTGACTCCCAGAATAGGCAGAAACCCTTGACTGACTCGTGCATAAACAATCATGGGGCCAGGGTAACGTGCTGTGTTTTGACTCATGTGAGCAGTTGCAATTATTGGGAGTGTGGTTGGACTTCTTGCTCGCGTGGTCATTGTCACTGTTAGCAACTGAGAGTTGGGATGATTATTTAGAAGGCTGTAGGTCCAAGTGCCTATCTGAAAAAGAAAATTTCTTTGAGAGTTTTGGTAATAATTTCCTTCTGCTTTGTTTGGGATGTAAAATTATTTAGAAATTTAAACAGAGTAATAATGATTTTTAATATCTAATATCTAATAATATCATATTTAATATAATGATTTTATAAACTAGCAAATAGTATGGATATGAATCCCTAATTATTCTATATGACCTTTTTTATGACAGATTATCTGTCACTGTTTTAGTATCCACAGCATATAAGATGTTTTCTTTATTTTTTTTGCATAGAAACTGATTTAATAAAACAAGGCAAAAATATGGACTGGGGTTGCAACTCAGTGGTAAAGCACTCAGTGGTAAAGCCTAGCATGTGTGAGGCACTGGTTTGGATTCTCAGCAGCACATATAAATAAATGAATAAAATAAAGGTCTATCAGCATCTAAAAAATACTTAAAATAATGGTGAAAATAAAGACATACCTCTGCAATATCTGGTATTCGAAGTCGGGTAGACTGAATATTTAGCTTATCCTCTTTGAAATCTGAGGTCTTATACTTTTTCCCTTTTGGATCCTGAAGAATAATTTCTGGCTTTTGTCTTGTCCAGGTGACGACAAAGAAAGTGTCGTTTCCAATTGTACTATCCACAGGCACTGTACCATTTATCCATTCCCCTCCTGTAATATTCAAGGCTTTACTTTCTAACTGTTACATAAATAAAAGAGAGACATAAAACCCATTTGTTATTATAGGTAATGTAATTTCAAAGTTTATTCAGTTCAAAGTAATGTTAAATTTGGTTTTAATATTTCAACAAAGGAGTGGATATATGGCGCAATGGTAGAGCACTTGCCTAGCATGCAAGAGGCCATGGGTTCCCTGCCCAGAATGACATACGCAAAAAAGATTTCAATTAAAATAATTAAAAATTAACGAGTTTTCCAAATAAAAGCATATATAATTATATAAAGAATAGAAGAATGGAAGAGAATGACTGTAAGTGTCATGGAAAAGCAAACATAGTAAAGATGTTTTTCCTCCTCATACTTGATAAATTTTTAGGCAAAAGAGTTATTTATTACAGAGAGAAAAGTTAATAATTAGGACAACAGAAATTTATCCTTTGCTTGTGAGAAAGCAAAGAATTTTCTTAGTATACCAACCTGAAGAGCCTGTTGAGAGATGTTGCCACTTCTAGATGAAATTCTACTGAAAGCATCAATAAGGCCATTTATGTCTTTATTGGCATAAAAACGAAGTCCTCCTAAAATTGATTTTTTAAATGGGGAAATCATATTTGTTATTCTGCTGTCATCAGTATACTTTAAAATCAATTTTATATTTCTTCTTAAACTTATAAAAGATGAATTTCCAAGAAATTCATGAAATTTTCAGTGTATAATTCCAACTGTAACCCTTCAATAACTAAAACCTTACTCAAAATAAATGTTAGTATTAAGAATAAGTTAAAGAATAAGCCAAGTTTTATTGTTTTTAGTACCAATCTATCATCAAATATAGGTACATGCCACATTAGTAAAGCTGGTCTAAGCACTAAATAATATAAAAATGAAATTTAAGGTAGTTCTTATGAACCAGTTGCTTATATTCTAATTGGCCCCAAAACATACTGAAACTATCAGAGAAAGACAGTTTGGAATAAAGAAAAAACTGATTAACTGCAGAAGATAAATAATTTAGGAGTTAAGAAAGAGAGAATAAACACAAGTGACTGCTAAAAAGGTAACAATTCATATTTATTGAATTAACAAATGGTAGGAAGGCCAACTGGAAGATTATTGAAGTAGCCTAAGCAGGAGGTTGTCAGGGTTGGATTAGAATATAGTAGCAGGACTAACTAAAGAGGGGAAATACAGAAATATTTCAAACAGATTTGGCAGGATTTGGTGAGATAGGAGCAGGTTGGGATGATGAAAAGAGGCCTGAATGGGTAATCAGAACTTTAACTGTGTTCTTGGGCAAATCATTTGTAGTCTCTAGGTTATTATTTCCTCTTCTATAAAAGAGGAATTTCTAAATTTTTACAGTGGGATTGAATGGTATTTTGGAATTGAGCAATAATTTTGGACTTGCAGTTGAGTAGCCATAGAGAAAACAGTTTCTGTTTAGTGGTAGTAACAGAAGGTTGGTGAGGACTGAATGAAGACAACAAATATTGAATAATTTGAGAAGTTGGTATATGAAGAACTAGATGAGGAGGAAAAGAGTTTAATTTAATGGACAAGGAAGGGATAAAAATTAAGACAGGAAATTTTTGAGTAGCTTTACTGTTTAGGGAGAAAGAGCCTTTGAAATGCGAGAGATTAGAAATTGATTTTCTATCCAAACAATATTCCAAATGTTTACCTGTCATATTTGGCAGGGCCTCCAGCTCTTTGGCAGCAGAAGGTCCCAGAGCAATGGTGTGGATGATTGCACCACTCTGTTTGACGTCCTCAAAGCATGAGCTTATTGCATCATCTTCCCCATCTGTTAGTAATATGATTTCAGAACCAGAAGTACTCTGGTTACTGTAGGTAATAGCCTAATAGTGAAAAGCCAGGTTCTTAATTATAGAATGCCATTTCTGAATACACTTAAATTAAGAATAGATCTGTTTTCTAGTCTTAGAGAAGTCTTTAGTCTTACGCATCAGAGTAAGCCAAATGAAATTTTTTGTATTATTGTACCAGCATGAGTGGTGTATGGAAATGACTGTAATGGATAGATTTTCAAGCTGGTCTCAACATTTCTAACTCTCTAATATCCATACTCCTGATATCCCAGGGAGGAAGAATAAAGCACTTAGAACAATTCCTGACACATACCAAATACTCAGTGATCATTAGCCACTGTTATTATCTGAGGAGATCATTGGGATAGAGGCTAGTGACCCAGGCAGTTCTGGAAGCCTGCAGATTAAATAGCACATGTAAAATCATTACAAATGGTAGATATGCAAGGTTAAATGATGTGGTATGTGCCTTTTAAATTTTATCTGATTATCACTATAGAATCTCAGGATTTCTCAGAAAAAATTTGATTTGCCATGAAGAGGGAAGTTCATAGATTTATCAAATATCACAAATATTATTTTCCTTTTTTTTTTGGTACCAGGGGTGCTTAACCACTGGACCATATCTCTTGCCCTTTTTATTTTGAGACAGGGTCTCACTAAGTTGCTGAGGCTGGCTTCCAACTTGTGATCCTCTTGCCACAGCCTTTGAGCCCCTGGGATTACAGGCATGCCACTGCATGGGACCCTTTTTAAAATCTTTTCCTGATTTCTACCTAGAGTATTAGCTAAGAACTTAGGTATTAGATACCTTAAAAGTAAATTCCAGCTCTGCCATTTGCTTATTTGAGTAACTTGTATTTAGTCTTTCTCAAGACTTATACACACACACACACACACACACACACACACACACAGAGTTCTATAAATAGGTTAGTGTAAGGATTAAGTTTATAGACTCTAGAATCAGAAAGAACAGGTTTTGAAACCTGTGTCTGGTTATTATTGACTGTATGACCTTGAGAAAGGTTTGATTATTCTAAACCTCAGTTTCTCTTTTTTTTAAATTAAAAAAATTCGTTTTGTACCAGTGATTGAACCCAGGGGCATTTAGCTACTGAGTCACATCCCAACCCTTTTAAAAATATTTTATTTAGAGACAGGGTCTTGGCCTCACTAAATTGCTGAGGCTGGCTGTCCTCCTGCCTCAGCCTCTGGAGTGGCTGGGATTATAGATGTGCCCCACCAGGCTCGGCTTTAAATTCTTTTATAAGGATGTCAATCTCATCCATGGGTACAGAGCCTGCCCACGTGAGTTAATCATTTTCCCCAAAGCCCCACCTCTTAATATTACTTTGAGAATTAAGTTCTAACATATAAAGTTTGGAGATACACAAATATTTAGACCATTTTATGGCAATTAATAACTGAACCTCAGTTTCTTTATGTGCAGAATGGGCATAATAATATTGCCCAACTCACAAAGTAATAGTAAGGATATAAAATCGTGCATGTAAAGCATTTAAATAAGTAATATATAGTAAAAAATTGAGCTGCCATTGTTACAATTTTGTTAAGTAAAATGCTTTTATGTATTGATATGGTTTCAGCATATAAGTAAATAAGAACTGTTTATAACTTTGAATGTGATTTAGCATAATATATTCAGCAATAGACTGTGGTTAAAATATAAAAAACATGCAAAAATATATTAAGAAAAAACATGGAGCAGTATGCATGAACATTTTGACATATTCCCAATATACAGTACTCGTCATAGTTTAGAATAAACATATATAATGAGAATTATGATACACTTTCATAATAGCAAGACTTTCTTCAGCATTTATTTATCTTATAAAATTCCAACAAATAAATGAGTTAGGCACTATTTATGCCCACATGACCTGGGTTGAGGAAACAGACTTTCTTAGTTCAGTTACCCAAGATCATTTAGTTAATAAAATAATAAGCCAAGATTCCAGGATTCTTAAGCCAATGTACTTTAAGACAAATAGTTACCATAAGGGAAGTTAAGAGATGGGATTAATTAGTGGCCTTGATAAAAGTAGCACTGATCACTTTAACCGAGGGAAGGGAATCAGTGAAGGAAATAGTTTTCTGTTTTTTGTGACTTAAAATAAATAGGCTTAAGTGGAAGGTTGGAAGAAATTCAAATGATACTGGAGGCAATTTGGTATAGTACTCAAAAGGTGCACCTCCTTTTAAAAAATGTTTTTATTAGCGTATTGTACATAATAGGGTTCATTCTGACATATTCATACATGCATGTAATATAATTTGCTCTATTTCAAAATAACTCGACTTTCCCTCACTTCCTTTCCTCCCCTGCCTCCTTCTTCCTTTACTCTGCTAGTATTCCTTCTATTTATTTATTGTTTTTAAAATTGTACCTAATTTTTTGAGTTCATAATTTTGTTTGCATTAAACTTCCACCTTATGTTCATTGGATTTTATGTTCATATGTCCTATACTGCTTGAGGTACTACTCATCTTTTCATCTTTGATGTTTTTTTTTTTTTTGCAGTGCTGGGGATTGAACCCAGGGACTTGTGATGGCAAGGCAGGCATTCTACCAACTGAGCCACATCCCCAGCCCTTCATCTCTGATTTTTAATTGTCAATTTAAATTGGTGAATAGGGGCATTCTTTATCTATAATATAAAAATGTTACTAATTTCTCTCTTTCACAAACCCCCAATGACATTTTTTTTCCACTCATAGAAATTTGGACTATGAGCATGCCAAAGAAATGGAAATAAGATCATGATGATTGTGCCCACTGGATTTCTTTCCCCTTACCTATCCACTCCCCAGTGCCACTTAGTACCTCAGGAGGTTGTTGGTGGAACCTCCCATAAATGATTTACCTTACTCAGGTCAGAATGTTATTAAATGAGGAACACATGAACTCATGACCATTGTTCAAAGATAAATGGACAAAATTAAAAACAATAGTAAATAGCAAATGATATTAAATTTAAAAAAATTTTACCTGGAATCCAGCTTTGAGTCCATTGCAAATTGAAGTTCCACCACTAGCGATTTTAGGCAGATTTGCAGTGAGCTTTAGATAAGTGGTATCATTAATTATTTTTGTTAGATTATTTTGGATTTCAGCAGTACTATCAAATGTGACCATTCCAACCATAGATCCCTTTTCAATAATTTGAATTAAGTACAGTTCTGCTGCTTGATTCATTCGAAGGAGACGAGTTGAGACAAGATGGTCTACCTGTAAGAAAAAGATACATTAACAACTAAATCTTTAAAAAGACAGATTATAGAAAGACAAAGATTTTTATGGGCCATAGATCATGATAAAAATTAATTGATAGATTTGAAAATTTAACTCCTTCATTTTTATTAAAAAATTAAAGTCTTAAAAAATCAATCATTACACTTGTAAAATTCTTAAAAATTTATACAATTTATTACAGTTATAAATTCAGGAATATTTTTAAAGGAAATAATTTTAAAATGTATCTGAAGATGTTCATTACAATATATTTTTTATACCAAGTTGAAAATCTCCGAAATGCCCAACAATATGGGATTGTTTGATTAAATTTATGTTTTATGTTTATTATATGTGGTGAATGTGTATATGTATGGCACAATCATTAAAAATTATGTCATGAAGGGCTAGGGATAAAGCTCAGTGTGTGTGAAGCCCTAAATTTAATCCCCAGTACTGCCAACACCCCCCTAAACCAAAAACATCCTGGAAGCATATTCTACATGTGGAATGTTTAAGGTATATAATGTAAAACAAAAAAGCAGATTATAAAATATTATATAAAATATACTCACATTTTTAAAAAGGAAAAACAGAATTATTGGAATGACATGTTCAATGGTGGAAATTTATATTTAGTTCAAACTAAAAGTTAAGAAATAAAAATTATCCACAATCTACTAACCTTAATGTAGCAATATTTTTAACATTACCTATGTACTTATTTTTATAAAATTATTGTGCTAAAATTTATAATAACATAAATTTATGTTTCTATTAAGTATTTAAGAGTTAGCAAAAACTATCTTACTGTATCCATGCTTCCAGATTTATCAAGTACCAAACAGACTACTCGCTGTTTGGACTTGAGCAATGAAAATGTAGGATGAGGTGGTAGATTTGTTCCTGTCATGGGAGATGCCTTCTGAAAATCATCAGAGTCCTTGATTACATCCCATGTACTTTTGTGATTGCACATTTTGTTTTGTGGGTTTGGAGCTTCTGTGTTGTGTGTTGTTGCTGTGCAAAATTCAGTTACCTGGAAAGAAATCAATTAGAAGACATTATTACAGTAACTTGTGAAATATTAACATTCCTTTCCAAATATGCAGTTAGCTGCCGTATACATCCTCCCTAGGTTTTATCTTTTGACAATGAAAGATTTCTTCATAATAAAACATTCTGATATCCATTTTGCATACTTGAAGGGGTGGAAGTAAGGTAAAGCCATCAATACACAGTGGTAAAGTTTTTGGTGATTCTTTTAGGTATAAGCAGATGATGTCAGGGGAGGATGGTGGCAGCTTGCACACTTGCTTGTTAGATTCTTGCTTTCCCTTCCAGATTTTGTGAGGTTCAAGTCTTAAGTTTAAAGAAAAAGAGAGAAGGTTGGTTTGTGGTAAGTTGGAACTGTTTCTTAAAAGTGGAGTAGAGAACATGCCCTTCTTTAATCATCTTCAGAGTTGAGTGAAAAACTTGAGAACAGATATTCTAACACTTTGAATTCTTATTGACTCTAGTGAGTTTTGACAGAAATAAAATAACAGTCCTAAAAAAGCAATGAAGGTATGGGAAGACAAATACTTTATGATCTCACTCATATGTAGAACCTAAAAGACTTGATCTCATAGACACAGAATATAGAACGGAGACTGGGAAGAAGAACGGGGATGGAAGATAGGGAGAGGCTGGGTAACTGCTATAAAATTAAAGTGAGGAGGAATAAGTTCTAGTATTCTATAGCTCAGTACAGCAATTATTGTAAACAATAATTTATTTTATAGTTCTGAATAGCTTGGTAAGATTTTGAATGTTCTTGCCATAGGAAAAAGGATAAATATTTGATGTGGTGGGTAAAATAATTAATTTGATCATTACACATTATGTACATGTATGAAAATATCACACTGTTTCAGAATGCTATTAAATGTGAATAAAAATTAATTATGATGTGTCAATTAAAAATAACAAGAAAACAAAGATTGGGCTTACTTATCCAGGGTAAGAGGCAACTGACTATTTCTCAAATATTTTGTATGCTTTAAAAATTAGAAATTTGAATTTATTTTGATTCCTCTTGTGTTAAATTCTGTGCTAATACTTTAAACCTAACATTGTAAACCTAACAATGACAATGTGAAGAAGGTGTTTTAATTCCTATTTAAGAGATGAAAGTACTAAATGTCAGATTTAGCAGTTTTCCCACAGCGATAAAGCTTGAAACTGATAGGCTGGGTTTTTATAACAAGCCTTTCTGACTCCAGGGAACCTGCCCTTGTATCTTTTCTGTGGTGATAGAGCTGTATGTGTTTTCACAATATTACTTTGCAATATCTTTGTATGCCTTAATGAGAGGACAATGGAAAATCTACAACACCAGTCTTTTTCAAAACTGCATTATGAATTACTTGAGAAAAGTAGTACGGCTCATTCTTAGAAAAGGAATGAAAAGTAAGGTTGCAGTTCTTGACCCAGTTCACAGAAGTTAATGAGGGAAGGGATGCCCTAGGGATTTATTATGTGACACCAATGAGAAGAGTATAGTGCTACTTGTGAATAGATGAAACAAGTTAACAAGGAGAGGATGGGATAATTTCCAGATACATCCTGACAGGCTGGAGAAAATGGCCTATATTTAATTGCCTGAGTAATTTTCTTCCTTTCTATTGGTAGATATAGATTCATGGTAAAAATCCATCTCCCTAGTTAACTTTTTCCTAAGGGTTCTGTACTTACAGAGTCAAGATTCTGCATGAACATTATGGAGTCTTTTGCAGTCTGAGATTTGTCTGGGATAAATGTACATTTTGCTTCATATAGTCCCGTCTGTAAGTCTGGTCTGCATGGCCTTGTTTTACAGCTGCCTCCCTTGCATTCATTGAAAACCACATTCATACCAGTAATACGAGTGGAACATCTGATGAAATAGATTACGTTCATATATGAAGACTAAGCAAATCAGGAATAAAGGTCAATATCCTAAAATCTTACTCTCAGTGACAACTACTATTGATTATGCAACGAACATCCCATTTTGACAGAAGTAGGCACAATGTTCTACCCCAATGTACCATAGATTTCAATAAGAACAGTGTTTTCAGTTTATGTTTTTTAAACATTCCTTCTTCACTATTGTGATCAATAAATAGGGTCTTTGTGACTTTGGGCTAACAATGATAATTCCTAACTTGCAGAAATATTGTGAAAATTAAATGAGTTAAAAGATACAGAGAAATTGGTTCTTAGTAGGGAGAGGAAAATCAACATTATGTTTAAGGTCCTTTGAAGTTTGCATGTGTACCTACAGCTTTACATTTCTAGCACTTTGTAATTTACATTTTGAGAACCAATGGCCTAGACTGAAGGAAGAAATAAAAATAAGCCCTGCATGGAATGCTTCTGCATTCAAACCATTTGATGGGCATGATAAATATAACTGTTAAGTCACTGGTAGGCAGTGTGTGTATTTGTGTGTGTGTGTGTGTGTGTGTGTGTGTGTATGTGAGAGGCAGAGAGAGAGAGAGATTCTAAAGAATCTGCTCATATGTAGTGCATTCCCATTTTATGTTACTCTTAAACTTCATGAAATTAGTTCTTGTTTGTTTTCAAGGATTAAAGGAGATGGTGAGTAATATCTTCCAAGAGAATTAGCCTGAAAGTTGAATTTAAATATGATAAGAATTCACTGCCTGAAAGTGTCTGTCACATATAGGAGCTCAATATATGTAGCTTCAGAGATTTGTTTTTACTTTTATATCTCTTTGAATGACCGGTTATAAGGACACTCATTTGTTTTTCATTAATTTATGAGAAATTTATTTTTTGATTATTTGTTTTGCTTTGACTTTATGACAGTCCCAATGCTAGGGGATTAAAAAAAAAATCACAGTCCTCAAGGATCTTGAAGTGTAGTGGGAAAAATCAAATTACATGGACTGTTACTATGTGATATAAGTGTTAAGAGAAACCCACACATGTTGCTGTGGGAGCTCTCCCAAAGGCATCTAACCTCAAACAGAGGGAGAGGAAAGACATTTAGAGAAGTATTTGAAGGATGAATAGGTATTTTAGGGCAAGAGAGGAGTTTCATGGGATGAGGGTAGAAGGAATGAATGTCCTGGGCTGACCACTCAATCTGTGTGAAAGATTCTAGGCAGCTCAGTGAAGATCAGGCGAACACAGAACACCAGGGAGAGGCATTTTTTTCTAGCATCCCTCTTTAATCTAATACATTTTTTCTCTCAAAGATTTATTTCTTCATTACATTGATTTTTTGTAGTTCTTCAGTACTCTTAAGTATTCCATGTGTTTGATTTTTTTTAAAGTTTAAGCATCTTATCTATTTATACATAGGGACTATTTATATCCACCCCAGAATTATATTTCTTAAAAAAATAGATTTACTCATTTATAAGAAATACTTATTTTCTTCAAATGAAAAGTAAACCACATTTATCATGAAGTTGTAGCAGCTTATTCCATTCATCTTAAAAAGTTATGAATCAAAGGGCTGGGGTTGTGGCTCAGTGGTAGAGCTCTTGCCCAGCATGTGTGAAGCACTGGGTTCAACATTCTCAGCACCACATATAAAGAAATGAATAAAATAAAGGTCTATCAACATCTAAAAAAATTTTTAAAAAGGTTATGAATCAAGTTGAACAAAAAAGTGGGTAGGATTTGAATTCCAATTCTCTAATATCTTAGGGTTTGGTTTTGTCCTTCCTCTTCTGCCAATAACACACATTAGTACAATTTCTGTGAATACTGAAATGATTCCCAATTCCTGATTGATCTTGATTCCCAGATGGACTCCCCAGAAATAATTGGATACATAGATAATGGTCCAGGTTGGATATTGCAATTTACCGTGTGAACATCCAACCACTTGAAAGATAGCCTTTGTCTAGTATAGAAAATTGGAAACTCATTAAGTGAAAAATTTTGAAACTGAAGTTGTTCAATACAGTGTTACCTTGTTGCTTCAATAGTGTTCTTTCTGGAAATGTAGAATGGCCGATCCATATTATACTCATTAAACACTCCCCACCGGAGATGGGCCCACTCATGGACAAATACTTTGCCTATAAGAGAATATTGCCACTAATAAATTTATAGTTCCAATATTTTCATACAGTTTCCTTATTTCTTATTGTTTGTTATAATTAGTTGTACATGACAGCAGAATGCATTTTGACTCCTTATACACAAATGGAATACAACTCTCCCTATTTACCAACCTAATTGAGTCAAGGTACTCTAGAAATGGATACTTTTCATTAGGTCAAAAAAATCGAAATGGGTTAGTACCAATAAACAACTATTTTATTATTAAATCCAGCACACAAAAGAAATAGATTAAATATAATTTACATATTTCCAAACAAAAGTGTAACAGTGCCTATTTTTTTCCTCTTTAAAAATCTTTACAAATACTACTAATCACAGTTTTATGTATTTTTTCCCCACTGAAAGTAAGAACAGAAATATAAAATAATTATCCCTACCTCGGGGCCCATAGATCAGGATGTTATTAGTCAACAGGAAGTTTGGAGTAAAATGTATGTATTGTCCTTTCTCTCCACATTGTCCATATTGAAGTGTATAGGGATCATCTCCGTATTTCAGGTAAGGATCAGCAACTATGACATCTGCCTTTTGAAAAGCAGAACAAATGAATGAAAACAAATTCCAAGAGGATTTTAAGAGGATTTTAAAAGCAAGGAATTTTCATCTACACTAAAAAAGTTACTTCTAGTTTAATTACTAAGTTAGCAAATTACCAAAAATTATAATATGAATTTTTAAAAACCACAGAAAGCAGTTTAGGAGCTAGACAAAATAGCCTACCTGGTCATATGATTCTTGCTTTGGCATTAAGTACTCAGATTTTGACTTCCAGGTAACCGGAATTAAGATGCTTATATTCCTGAAATAAACTCTTCTTTTGGTGGCATTAAACAGGTACGTAGAAGCTTCAGTTACCATTTCCTGATAAAAAGTACCTTGTGGTAATGATTTCACAGTGAAATGAGCATAACAATAAGCATACAAACTAGAAGCAGCAAATGGAAACTCCTTTGCCCAGTTTTGCAAAGACTATCACCGAAGAATAGACTGAATTTTATTACATCTCTCCAGGCTGTAAACTCATTTTCATATGCCCCAAAGTCAACCCTCTGTTTTTCACCTGTCCACAATTGCCATCAGCATTATGAGTTGAAGATGGAAATGAGGGTGCTGGGTGAGAGACAAAGGTGATTAAGACTAGGAGCTAGTTGCTAAAGTTGCTTGTTTAATCAAATGGGATCTTTTGATTGAGTTGTTCAAGTAAATTGGGAGTTAATAAAGTTTGGTAGATTATTATACTTAATGTGAAGTTAAAAATTGCTAGATTTATTTTGAGTTTTCTTATAAAAGACTCAAGTTTTATCAAGCAGCAATCTTCACTTCAGGACCCAGTTAGCCATTTATTGTTTGCCTGTTCAAATCACTTAATTTCTCTCATTTATACAAGAGTCATAATCCCAATTCTTGACCTACTGGGATATTGAGAGGATCAAAGAAGACAGTAGATAGTAAAATGTTATATATAAAATGTTTTTGTTATATTAATACAAATTAAATCGGGAAGATAAATCAATTTCAAAAATATTTTCTTTAACATAAGATACGTAACATTTTTATGTTATATTTTCCAGAGGTAAACAAAGATGAATAACTGGAAAAACATGTAAGATAGTGAGCCTCTGGGGTTTAGGTATAGATTAGTTATTTAAACTTGATAAAAGTAATTTTATTAAGAAATTATAAGGGTATTTCTAACTTCCTCTCAAGTTTTTCGGTTAGCTTTACTAGTTTAAAAATATTAGTAATTCAGTCTTTCAATAATTTTTTAAGGGAATGACAATATTAATATATAATAAAAACAAAACTAGCAGATATTAATCTTGAAAGTTTAGATAAATACTATATAAATGATGAACACTATCAAACAACTTTGGGAAGCTATAACTGTGTGAGTGTTTTGCATGTGTCTAGGTAAAGATAGGGTTTTTTTTTTTTTTTGAGGTGCTGGAGATTGAACCCAGGGCCTTATGCTTACGAGGTAAGCACTCTACCAACTGAGCTATATCCCCAGGCCTGGTAAAGATAGCTTTTGAAATAAAAATGTAGATAATAAAATTTTCTCTTACCTTTATGCTTTGAATGAGTTTTTCATCTTCTGGTATACTCGGGTTAATTGCAATGACAATATCTTCATATCCATTGTTATTCAAATTTACCAATGAGCTTTTTGCCTCAGGCAAAAAGTGCAACACTAAGAACAGAATAAGCTTCAGCCTGAACACCATTTTTGCAGGAGCTACAGTAGGCTTTACGGAAATGTAAGGGTGGTATTTATGTGTCTGCTTACCTCAGAAGTGTGAATCAAGACCAACATATTTGCATGACTTAAAAGAGTCAAATTCAAAAATTTCTTGGTGAACTTCCTCATCTTATTCCTCCTAAAAATTTAGTTGTTAGGTGGCAGTGGGGATTATGCTAAACCTATTCATCATACTTTCTAGAACAGCTAAGGCATTAAGCAATCATTGGACTGTGCCATTCTTTTAGAATGTTTGTGTAGTACTCCTGTTAGTGGTGGGTGGAAATCATTGCCATCATCGTTACCATCAAATAGTATTAGAAAAATCAGTCCTTGGATCTGTTTACGGAAAGACAACCTCTCAAGGGGTAAGGAAATGAACTCAATAAACTGAACACAGAGCACATGAAAAAGGTTTGTATTAAAAAATGCTGAAGTGGGAGTGGCAATAAATGAAGGGGTTATTTTCTTTCTTTAGCTGGAAGTGATATAAACACAGTGGTTGGGAACAACTATAGGTCAAGGGGAAATTTTTTTAAAATACCTTCTGTGATATTTACTTGTTTATTCAATTTTCGAATAACATTGGATGCTTTAGATCCTTCTGTAACTTGAGAAGTCCATATACTTCTGTTAAGATTTCTTTATGGGAGTGAACACAAATGTTACTTAGTTTGAAATAGTTGTACACATAGTATTGTGAGCTTGCTCTGGAATCTAATGAATCTAAGCCCAATTCTTGATTCAGTCATTTAAACAGAAATGTAATTTTTTGTAAGAGTTGTATGACATTTTTTTCAAGTCTAATTTCTTTTCAGTGATATCAGAATAATTGTGGGATGTTGGAAGAACTAAATGAGACAACCTATGGAAAGTACTTCACACAAGAATTCTGATATCTAATAAGCCTTGATAAATGTTATACACTATTATTAAACATGTTACAAATACAAAGCTTGTTTTTGCTAATTAAATTCTGATTTCATTGGTTTATTTTGTAAAAAGTTATTTGGCCTTCCAGTGTTTAACTGGGGAATGAGAAGTCCCTGAGCCTGCCTAAGACTAGAGGAGGAACTGCCTGTCAGAATGTTTCTGTAAGATTTTTGGAATGTTCTCTATTTATTGACAGTATTTAGGCCTTATCTGTAAAATCATCCCAAATCATCCCCACTAGAACTAATCTTTCCTTAGAACTTATTTGAAACATTATATTACAAACCCACTGCATTATTAATATACATAGTACATCTCCAAGTTAGATTGTAAACACTGTGGAGGGAAGAGAGTATTTTCCTCTGAGTTTAACCTCTCTCAACCTCAATTTCCTTAACTGGAAAACAAAGATAGTAATACTTGTTAAAATGGAATATTGTGAAGGATGAGTGAAATATCATGTGTGAAAGCACCTATTGTTGGTGCTGGTGTACAGTAGAACCACAATAAATGTTTACGCCTTGCTTTATCTTATTTCTTTTAGCTCGTGTGAAAAGGTTTTGTGGCTTCTATGTGCCAGGTCCAGTGCTCTGCTCTTTAGCAAGAACAGAAATGAGGAAAACACAGGCATTGCCTCCAAAGAATTTGGAAGACTTGTTGCACAGATTAGATGAGAGTATAAAAAGATTAAAACACAAAATAGAAAAGTTCTGTGAGAGAGTTACAAACACAGTAGCAGGAAGCCAAAAGTTGGGGAATATTTTCTGTATGATGAGGGAATCAGAAAAGATATGGTGGCAGGCCATTTCTTAGTGGAGAAATTAATTTGCTGTACAGGACACTTTCAGAAAAGGACGACTTCAGTATTGAAAACTCAGGTCATTCAGTTTGAGTCTATGTGTTTTTTTTTTTTTTTTTTAAACGTGACAAATAGCACTTTTCAAAAGGATGATAAGAGGATATTAATCTTAAAAATTATTTTGAAAGTAGTTTCTTTTTATTATAAACAGTAGTTGTCAGAAGATTGAAAAGAATGTGAATCGCTATGATTGATCTTATATAAATCACAAGAATTTCTATTTTGTTTCAATTTTAGGCTGAATAATGGAATTTTCTTTGGCTGGTCTGCCTTGAAAACTTAAGAATTAAATACAAGTCCTTCAGAATTTAATTATTCATTTTTTATAATTTTGAGGCCAAAAAACCCTTTCCAGAAGTCATTATTAAGTTGTATCTGAAATTGAAGTGAACAAGCATAAAAATCATATTGTCACAAAATTCTAGAAATTTAATCTCTAATGAAGTTTCTTTAAGTGATCTTTATTAAAACTGAGTTTCAAAATTCTTTTGCTAGAACCTCTTCTTCCTGAAAGATATTTTTCTGGGTGGAAAGATGTAAGCTGGAGAGGGTACAAATGTTGAGGCAATAGCAGATCAGTTTTTACATAGTTATACTGCCTTTCAAAGAGACAAATGAAGATGAATTAAAAGTAAATGACATTCTATATAATATGGAATCTAAAGAAGGGAATATTAAGAGCTCACCTGTGGACATGATTCACTGATTCAGAGATTGAGACAACACAATTGCACACACCCAGTCATGCTCCAGTAGTCATTCTTAGCTGTCATAGTTAATTCCTGTAGAGATAAAGCTGGAATTAGCTGTTACAAAAACTTGAAACTGAAGAATACAGTGAATTGGGAGCTTAATTTCCAAGTAAATACTTCTTCAGAATTGCCTTTATTGACTTTTTTCTTCCCTTCTGTTATATCATCATCTTTGAAACATCATTCTCTCTGCTGCCAATAATCATACCCTGAATTTGCAAATATTCTCTTCATTTTTATTAATCTGTTCATTCATTCATTAAACTTAATGAACACTTAAAATGTGTCAGATGCCCTTCCATGCAGGGTTATATAGCATTGATTTAGTTATGGTCATTACCTTCTCAAGGTGCTTGTGATCTAGTAAGGATTCTGGACACGAGTAATTATGTTGATTGATTTTCGGTTGTTCTTTATACAATACTGAGCATTGTTTAAATTTAGAGAATGCTCTGATTGGTTATTGTACAATGCATTATCAAGAATTTTGTACTTAACATTGTCTCAAGCAAAATTTGTGAACCTCTAAATTCAGTAGCACACCATGTAAGTTGCCTCAGTATCTTCTTGTCTTTCTTGCTAAAAACTTTTTTTTTTTTCAGGCATCCTCAATTCTTATATGACTAAAAGGATAGTTGTTCCCATTGCAAGCTCAAGTGTAAATCTAGGTTGGTCTAAGTTCAAAGTGTAGTTTGCAGCTCCCTGAAGTTCTCTTCTCCTAGATTCCCTCAAAGGATCTGAAACTGTTTTAATGATCATATTAAGAAGTTTGCATATTTTAGTGTGTTGACATTTGATGATGATGCAAAAGATGGTACTTTAGCATGATTCTAAGCAGTGACCCTCAACTGTACTTATATACAGTCATTGGATTCTTCACTACCAAGCACTAGAAATATAAAATGTTTCAATTAAGAATAGCATGATGAAGCAATAAAAATTAATTTTATTAAACCTCTAACTTTGAATACACATCTTTTTGATGTTCTTTGTAATGAAATAGCATTTTTCCTGAATAGCAAAATATGAAGGTTGTCTTGAAGAAAACCACTTGGGCAAGAAGGTGTAAGCTGAATGCATCACATTTTTCAAAAGTACCACTTTTATTTGAAAGAACTATTGTACAAACAAACGATGGTTTTTGAAGCTCAGTTATTTGGCAGATATTTTCTCAAAAATTCACTTTGAGGAAAACAGCTATTAGTAATATTTGTTGCCATGATAAAATTTGAGCTTTTAAAAATTAGGGTTTTTGAAACTTTTTTTTCTTCTACTGCAAGTATGACGTCTTTCTAATAAACACATCTCTGATGAAATTGATGGTGATATTGATAAGTTGTTGATACTGTATCATACAATGTGTTAACATTTGGAAGAGCTACATAACTCAGTGGACCAATATTTTTAAATGACCAAAGGATGATTTTACAAAATTATGCATCATAAGTGATCCATTCAAAACTCAAAATAGACTAATGGATACTTATTTATTTATTTTTAGGGGCTGGAGATCAAGTCCAGGGTATCATATGTGCAAAGCAAGTGCTCTACCACTGAGTTATACCCCCAACCTCCAATGAATAAATTTTTAAACAGAATATTAGGTTGCTTGATTTGTGATAGGTTTTCTAAATTAGTGAATGTTTAAAAATATTTATTTCTAAAGTTTCAGTAAAACCAATATCACTTAAAATGTGAAAAATCATCTAAAATTTAAACACCAATTAATAATCTTGACTTTAGTGATGTCTTTCCACATAAATATTAAAAATGTATATTAATAAACAGAAAACTTGGCTTGCACTTTAATCATTCATTCCTCAATAGCCAGGAATCTTTTTTGTTGTTAGCTTTGTTAACCAAACTTACAGATGATAAGAGGAATAGTTTTTAAAAATTGAAAGAAGTGGAAAACTAAGGGGGAGAATACTGTATTAAATTACTTCTTCCTTGTTATTTATTAGGAATTAGTATTTTCTCATCCCTGAAATTAATTCATATGAGTAGTTTGAAATATATATACACACAAGTCAACATATACCCTAAAATATTGTTAGGATGAGGAATTAGGAAGACAACTTATTGTGCAGGAAAATAAGTATTTTGAAAATTAAACATTTTATGGTTGAGCTTTAGGAGATAGCAAATTTAGTAATGGGACAATTTAGGAGTATTTTAAAGAGTTCTGTAGACATCCAGGAGACCAGTACTTGAAGTCTATGCATACTATTACTTCATTTTGTACAAACTCTCAATTGGTTATCAGCTCTATTTCCTCATTTATGATATAAAATAATATTCGCCTTTAAGGATTTTTATGGAGATTATATGAGGTCATTTAAGAACTCTTTGTGTACACAAAATACTATTTAAATAGGAAGTATTATTATTTAGTATTCTAAACAGGATGCCCAGTGCCACAAGCCTCCCATATAGTAAGCCTAAGAATTCAGACCTGGCATTTAATCTATGAAGAGAACTCACTATTGATAAGCTTTGTGCTTTGAGTAGCTTTTGAAATCGTGATGTATTTGGGCTGGTAATGCCATTATTTTCCTGATATCTATTTCTGTAATGATTTAATTACATATGTTCACCAGGCATTTTACCAGGGTTAGGGTTCAAAGTGTCCAGCCACAAAACAAAATGTTCTTTTTGTGAGCCTAATTGATCTATATACCAATAAAATCTGCAGGAGCAACTCTTTGGTACTGGAACTTCAGCTGAACTAACTGTCTGGGCTCACTAGCATTAGGCAATTCTCTTGCCATTTCTTTTCTCCCTGTAATTGTTTCAAAGTTGTATGCTATATTTCTATCTAATTATTACTCTAGAAATTTTAACGTTCATAATAGCCTTAACAAAGTCTTAGGGTAGTGCAATTACCATTGTTTAGAAATTAAACAAGGATCTCTGAAAGTTTGAACACCTACCTTCCCAAATCATTTGTTTTAATTCTGCATATAAATTTTATTTTAATAAAAATAAAAATTTTATTTGTATTGTATTAAACAATCAATGTTTATATTTACTCACATTTTTGCCCAAATTTGTTTTTCACTTCTTTTTACCTCTCAGACCAAATAGTATGTCACTTTTCTTCTCTAAAGTATAGCTTTCATAATTTCTTTTATTTTCTTTTTCTTTCTTTCTTTTTTTTTAGTACAGGGATCGAACTCAGAGGCACTCAACCCCTGAGCCACATCCCCAGCCCTATTTTGTATTTTATTTAAGACAGGGTCTCCTGAGATGCTTAGTGCCTTGCTGTTGCTGAGACTGACTTTGAACTACCAATCTTCCTGCCTCAGCCTCCTGAGCTGCTTTTTTTCTTAATTCTTACTTTCCTGAAAATGTCATGGTTTCTTTATCATTCTTAAAAATATCTTCCCTGCTGGATGTGATGGCACATACTTGTAATATCAGCTACTTGGAAGCCTGAGTCAGGAGGACTGCAAATTCAAGGCCAGCCTGGGCAGTGTAGCATGACCCATCTCAAATTAGAAAAATAAAAAGGGCTGGGATGGATCTGAGTGGTGGAGAAAAAAAAAAAAAAAAAAGTTCCCTGGATATAGGATTCTAGAATTCTAGTTCAATAAGTATTTCTCTTAGTGTAATGAGGATATTATTCACTATCCTCAGGCTTCCATCGATGCTACTAAGAAGTCAGCTGTCAGTCCAATTGTTATTTTTGAGAGCAATTTTTTTTTTGGTATTAGAGATTGATGAACCCAGGGGCGCTTTACCACAGAGCTACATTCCCATTCCTTTTTATTTTTTATCTTGAGACAGCATCTCACTAAATTGCTGAGGCTGGGCTTAAACTTTTGATCTTCCTGCCTCAACCTCCTAAATAGCTGGAATTTGGTGAGTGCCACTGCACCTGACTTTGAGAGCAATCTTTATTTCTCTCTCTCTCTTTACTCTTCCGTCCTTTCACTGCTATGCAATTAGAAATAATTTTCTTTTTATTATTTTGTCTGTGGCATTTTCTTGGGGGGCAAAGGGGCTTTAATCAGTGGATTGATTCTTTCATCAGTTATGCAAATTTAGCAAGTTTTTTTTTCCCTCATCAATTTATATATAGTTCATCCTCCTTTTCCTTTCCTTTCTGGAAGGCTTTAAATGTGTATTAGCACTCCCCATTTTATCTTCTGTCTTTTAACCTCTCAAGTTTTCTGTCTCTTTGCCTTCCTCAGATTATTACCCAGATATTTTCTTTTAATTCATCTTTCAGGTTACAATTTTTTCTTTTATTTCATCTGCAATTAAATCCATTTATTGAGGTTTTGAAATTTTATTTGAACAAAAATTCCTTCCTTCCTTCCTTCCTTCCTTCCTTCCTTCCTTCCTTCCTTCCTTCCTTCCTTCCTCTCTTATTTTATAGTGCTGAGAATTGAAACAAGGGCCACATCCATACTAGGCAAACACTATCTATTTGGAAAAACCTTTCATTTTTTAATTTTTAGGCATTCTCTTTGGTTCTTTATAAAATGCAGAGTGAGGATGAATTTACTCTCTCTTCTGAAACTGAGACTTTCATCTTTGCCTTCCCTAAGACATTGGGGGTCCTCTTGCTGTTTGGACTTTTGCCTTATGCTGTAAATTTCACTCTTGGTTCAGTTGGTTTTCAGGCTTTCAAATGCAAACTGATTACATCACCAGTTTTCCTATTCAGTTTGCAGATGGCATATTATGGGAATTTGTGGCTTTGATAATCATGTGTGCCAATTCTATAAGAAGTCTCCTTTTACAAAGAAATTTATAGAGGTAAATCCTATTGGTCTGTTTCCCTAGAGAATTCTGACAATATATTCTTTTATCTCTTTAAACTAAAAAATAGCTTTAAGCATTCTTAGTCTATATTCTGTGTTTAATAACTCCAATAGCAACATTTTGTGACTCTACTTTATATATTTCATTATTGGACCTCACCTATGGTGACCTGTTTTATGTTCAGAGATGTTTGACTTTCACTTGCTTATTTTCTTTGGAACTATATGTACAGATTTTTGAAGCCCTAGATGAGGAAGAGTTCCTCAAAAGAATTTGTGGTTGTGAGTGTGAGCTATCTGAGTACACTACGGGTCTGACACCACTTTTTCTTTTTTTAAAACAGATTTCTTCCATGTGATATTTAACGTATAAACCAATGGCGCTCAAGTTTTAAATCTTTGGGTTTTTTTTCCGTGGGAATAGTTAAAATAGTTTCAGAGGAAAGACTTGCTTGACCTAACTTGAAACAGAGATGCCTCAAACTTACTATTTGACTATTGCCAAGGGTTGAGGTAACAAGTGTCAGGAATAATCACGACTGATCAATCTGTAGTAGGTAGGGAGACTGATCATGTGAGAACACAGTAGCTTCTAAAGAGACATGGTAACTTCTCAGAGAATAATGAGTGAACAAGGATTTGGGCTATGTGTGTTCTTTTCCTGATAATGCCCAACTTTTTTAGTACTTGGTTAAGAAGGGCCTAACATACCTATTTTACTGTTCTAGTAGTTTTAGAAAGTGAATCTAGTGACTTAAGTATTCTGAGGATGGACAAGTGAAATTTGTGAATTCATTGACTTTTTCTGGGCTTCTGTGTCTGTATTTTGTCAGTGAAAGGGTTAGAGCCAGTGGTTCTAAGGTCCCTGGTTTGGAAGCACTATTATTTTAGGAGTTACATCTTCATTAATGAATTAGAATTTGCTCAACAACCATGCATCTAACTTGTGTGAATTCCTGCTATATGCAAGATGTTGTACTAGGTATGGTAAAAATGATCTTAAACTCTTTAATTCTATTGATTGTAAACTAATCTTTCTCATTGAAATCTTGTTTATATATATTTTAAATTTTTTTAGTTGTTGATGGATATTTATTTATTTATATGAGGTGCTGAGTATTGAACTCAGTGCCTCACACATGCTAGGCACTCTACCACTGAGCCACAACCCCAAGCCCTGAAATCTTGCTCATATTTTAACATTGCTATTTTATTTGTATAGTAACAAAGGCAAACTTTAGTAAAATTTGGTTTAAAAATTCATAAATTTTACATTAATATTATGTTTTATGTGTAGATATCATGTAATCAATTGAAATTAAAGGTGATTTAAAAAAATATTTGTGAATGAGCAATGAGGTGGCTATTATCACTCCTTTCTAGTGGAAGGGTAAAGTGGTATAGCCTTTGGGAAAGAAAGATGAAAATACATGGTATGAGCTTATTTTAAAAATTATATTTGATTCAGCAATCTCATGCCCATGGATCTGTCTTAAGGTAACGCACGAGGTTATATATTTAGTACAACTATATTTATGATAGTATTATTTTAAAATTAAAAAATTCTGAACAACATACATATTCATTATTAGGAAGACAGGTAATTATCTCTCTCAAGAATATTACAGAGTCAATTTTTTGAAGATTGTCTATGAAAACTGAATTTAGAATTTGATTTTAATCTTGTTTATATATGGATAGAAAATATCTGGAATGAAATGAACCAAATCCTTTAGCAGTTTTCCTTTGTTTATTGGTATTATAGTTCACTATTACTTTCTTCTTTATTCTTTTCTACATTATCCACATTTTTCATAATAAATGTGTTACTTATATAATACATTTTAAGTTTTTATGTTTTTTGTTTTTTATTCTTTTTAGATATACATGACAGAAGAGTGTATTTTGACATATTGTACATACATGGAGTTCAATTTACTCTAATGAGGATCCTATTCTTGTAGTACATAATGTGGAGTTTCACTGGTGGTGTATTCATAAGAACATAGGAAAGTTATGTCAGATTCATTCAATATTTTTCCTATTCCCCTCCCCCTCCCTTCCCTTCATGCCCCTTTGTTCAATCCACTAAACTACTATTCTTCCCTTTTCTGCCTTGTTGTGTATTAGCATCCACATATCAAAAAGAAAATTTGACCTTTGGTTTCTGGAATTGGCTTATTCCACTTAGCATGATAGTCTCTAGTCTAGTCCCATCCATTTACTAGCAAAAGTCACAAAGTCATTCTTTTTTATGGCTGAATAATACTCCATTGTGTATATATACAATGTTTTCTTTATTCATTCATCTGTTGAAGGGCACCTAGGTTGGTTCCATAGCTTAGCTATTGTGAATTGAGCTGCTATAAACATTGATATGACTGCGTCACTCCAGTATGCTGATTTTAAGTCCTTTGGGTATATGCTAAGGAGTAGGATAACTGAATCAAATGGTGGTTCCATTCCAAGTTTTCTGAGGAATTTCCATACTGCTTTCCAGAGTGGTTGCACCAATTTGCATCCCTCTAGCAATGTATGAGTGTAGCTTTCCCCCACATCCTTACTAACATTTATTTTTTACTTGTATTCTTGATAATTGCCATTCTGACTGGAGTGAGATAGAATCTCAATTTAGGTTAATTTGCATTTCTCTAATTGCTACAGATGTTAACATTTTTGCATATATTTAGTGATCATTTATATTTCTTCTTCTGTGAAGTGCCTGTTTAGTTCCTTTGCCCATTTATTGAGTGGGTTACTTATTTTTTTTGGTGTTTTTTGAGTTCTTTATATATCCTGGAGATTAACACTCTTTCGAGGTGCAGGTGGCAAAGATTTTTTCCGATTATGTAGGCTCTCTTTACATTATTGATTGTTTCCTTTGCTGTGAAAAAGCTTTTTAATTTGATACCATCCCATTTATTGATTTTTGATTTTACTTTTCGCCCTTTAGGAATCTAGTTGAGGAATTTGGTTGCTAAGCTGACATGATGGAGTGTTGGGCCTACATTTTCTTCTAGTAGACAAAGGGTTTCTGTTCTAATGCCTAGGTCTCTGATCCACTTCGAGTTGAATTTTGCACAGGGTGAGAAGGGTTCAATTTCATTTTGCTGCATATGTATTTCTAGTTTTCCCAGCACCATTTGTTGAAGAGACTATCTTTTCTCCAATGTATGTTTATGGCATCTTTGTCTAGTATGAGATAACTGTATATATGGGGGTTTGTCTCTGTGTCTTCTATTCTGTTCCACTGGTTTTCATGTCTGTTTTGGTGCCAATACCATGCTGGTTTTGTTTCTATAGCTCTGTAGTATAATTTAAAGTCTGGTATTGTGATGTCTCCTGCTTCACTTTCCTTGCTGAGGATTGCTTTGGCTATTCTGGATCTCATATTTTGCCAAATGAATTTCATGACTGCTTTTTCTATTTATATGAAGAACATCATTGGAATTTTGATAGGAATTGCATTAAATCTGTATAGCACTTTTGGTAGTGTGGCCATTTTGACTATTAATTTTGCCTATCCAAGAACATGGGAGATCTTTCCATCTTCTAAGATTTTCAATTTCTTTCTTTAGTGACTTATAATAACACATTTTAAAGCAGTGTTTAAAAATAAACCATAAATATTATTTTCAATGAATATATATAACTCTCATAGCTTTGGTATATCTGACTTGGCCAATCTTGAAATTTGAAATTTTTCCATTAAAATTGAAATTTTTCTTGAAATTGGATGGTTCCTACATGTCTCTTATGCAAAATATCTCTTTTCAATATAAAATATGAAATTTGTTTTGTTACACACTATGTCTTAGTGAAAGAGATACGCTAACCAGTTGTTGACTAAGTTTTGGTCAATTTTTCTCTTTAATTTGTTGGTGTTGCCATTAGCACTGGTCCTGGACTATAATTTTTTAAAAAACTGATATGCCACCTGAGCTCAGTTGATAGTTATTTAACCCTTTCCCTATCATCAAGCTGATCAAGGTCAAAAGTGCCAAGCAGATGATGGGAGCTTCCTTTAAAACCAAATGTTTATCCCAAATTGATGTATTAAATTTGTTCAATTGCAGACATAAAGTTGTGTTCCTCCATTAAATAGAATCTTTTTAAAAAAATAAAACCACTTTATTGAGATGTAATTGATGTGTTAAAAGATGTGTACATCTGGTGTCTGCAACTTGAATTTGGGGTAAGTATTCAGTCACGAAACCATCACCACCTTTAAAATCATAGTCACGTCCATCACCTTGCAAAGTGTCCTACTGAACTTTTCTTTGTTAGAAGTCTTTTGATTAATGATTCCATTTCCTCACTTGCTATTGATCTTTTCAGATATTTTATTTTTCTTAAATAATTCAGGCTCAATAGGTGGCATGCTTTTAGGAATTTATCCATTTGTTCTAAGTTATCCAGTTTGTTGGCATTTATTATCTATAGTAATCCTTTGTAGATCTTATGTATTCTGCAATATCAGTTGTAATTTCTCATTTTTCATGTGTAGTTTTATTTATTTGAGTCTTCTCTCTTATTTTATTAGTTACAGTTAAGAGTTTGTCAGTTTTGTTTATCTTTGGATTGTTGAGCTATTGTTTTTTGAGTCTCTGTTTCACTGTTTCTGCTCCAATATTTACAATTTTCATACTTTTACTAACTTTGAACTTAATTTATCATTTTTTTCTCTAGTTCTTTTATGGATGAAGTTAGGTCCTTTATTTGAGATTTGTCTTTTTTTTTTATTATGGCTCTTAGAATTGCTTTTTCCATATCTCACAAGTTTAGGTCTGTTCTGTTTCTGTTTTTATTCATCTTAAGAGTCTCTCTCTCTCTCTCTCTCTGTTTCTCATTATATGTATCTATATTTTTACCTTTTGTTATGGTTTTGATATGAGCTGTCCCCCCAAAGCTCCTCTTAATACAGGAATATTCAGAGGTAAATTGATTAGTTTGTGAGAGCTGTAGTATAATCAATCCAACCTTGTTTGAATGGTCTGACTGGGTGGTAACAGTAGGCAGGTGGGCCTGGTGAGAGGAGGTAGGTCCCTGGGGTGTGCCCTGGAAGGGTTGTTTTCCTGGGGCTCCTTCCTTCCTCTCCTTCTCTGTTTTCTGATCTCACTATGTACTGAGCTTTTTCCTCTGCTATGCCCTTCCCTCATGATGTGCTGCCTCACCTTGGGCCCAGAGCAGTAGTGTTGGCCATCTCTATGAGCTGAGAACTCTGAAACTGTGAGCACCCAAATAAACTTTTCCTCCTTGAATTTGTTCCTGTCAGGTATTTTGGTCACAGCAATACAAAAACTAACCAAACACCTTTTGATTTTTTCAACCATTGGTTGTTTAGCATTGTGATGTTTGATTTCCTGTTTTCCTCCAGTTATTGATTTCCAGTTTCATACTGTTGTGGTCAGAAAAGATATTTGATATAATTTCAGTCCTCTTAAATTTGTTGACTTGCATTAGAGTCTAACATATGATCTATCTTGGGGAATACTCCGTGTGTATCTAGGGAATACTCCGTGAAAAGAATGTATTCAGGAGCTGCCAGCTATCCATCCTTGTAGCTGCTTCCTTCTGCCTCAGTTGCTGGTGATTAAAGAGCAGGAAGAAGAGCAGAAACTGCTGCCCACCCTTAACTGGGACTACACCCCCTGCAGTGATGCAGTGCCCAGGAGGCTCTTGTGTCTCACAGCCCCACCTCCATCTTCCTTGTGCACGTGGACCTGGGAGCAGGAGCAACCCCTGGGACTCTGGTGTTTTGAGTCACAGGAGAGTTGGAGGGACATACTGAAAGAGTCCCTGGCTTCACCTTTTCTCATTACCCTGGTCAATATAACCTCTGTGCCACCAGCTCCAATAATGGAACTGTGAAAATCTGGGATGTAGAGACAAAAACAGTTGTGACAGAATATGTACTCCATCAGCATAGGGTATCTGCATTGCATTGGTCTCCTAGAGTAAAGGATTAAATAGTATCTGGAGATGAAAAAGGAGTAATTTTCTGTTATTGGTTTAACAAAAATGACAGTCAATATGAAGATTTAGTCACCACTAGCTACAGGGAAGGCATAATGGTAATAATAGACATCAGTAAGAAAGGAGAAGTTATTCACAGGCTTCAAGACCACGATGATGAAATCTGCTCCATAGCCTGGTATACCCTGCCTGGTGAAGACTGTTTATCCATAAACCAAGAGGAAAATTCAGAGGAACCTGAAATTCCCAACAGGAAAGTTATAGCTCAAACTCCAGTAACAAAATGCTGTTAATTAATGACTGGAAGCAAAGATCAGACCACTTGAATCTGGAGCTGCTCTTGAGGCTGAGGAGTGATGGTTTTGAAACTGTCCTTGCTGAAGAGAAAGGGAGAGGGTATAGACTCAACTGTCAGAGAGGAGAGTACCTGTGGTTGACACTCTGCTGGCCCAGGGATCAGCTAACACAATTGGTGTACGGTTGTTTTGGAGGTGAACTGCTACAGTGGGATCTCAGTCTCGGAGACAGAAATATATACCCTCTTTAGCACCACATCAGAAGGGCGAAATTGTTCCAGAATTGTGTTTAATTTATGTCCTTGGCAAACTGAGGACAACAACAGCTGCTTCTTTCTATATCAATGGATAAAGACGTAAAATGTTGGAACCTGGCCACCTGGAGTGCTGCTGAACCCGCCTTACCTTGGTGCCTATAGCCTGGCTTTCTCTGCTGTGGATGTGGGTTGTTTGGCCATTGGTATTGGAGATGGCATGATCTGTGTATGGAGGGACACACTGGAAGAGTCCCTGGCTTCACCTTTTCTCCACAAAGAATAACTATGATGTGAAAAACTTTTGGCAGGTTGTCAGGTCCAAGGTTACAGTGCTGTGCTGGCACCCAAACAAGGAAGGTTGGAACCGATGACAGAAAAGCAGGATTGTATGACACCTACTCCAGCAAACCTCCACAATTTCTAGTCCATATCATAAGAAGACTGTGTATATGTTAGCTTGGGGCCGCCAGTACCCCCAGTGTCACTCGGAGAAAAAGACAGACCGTCCTTCACTTTATACTGTGGTGGAGGGGAAAGGGTTGTCCTACAGCATAACCCTGGAAGCTGAATGGAGAGGCCTTTGACATCAACAAACTCATCAAGGACACCAATTTAATCAAATGCAAATTGCCTGTACACACAGAAATCAGCTGGAAAGCAGATGGCAAAATCATGGCTCTTGGCAATGAAGATGGATCAGTAGAAATATTTCAGGTTCTCAACTTGAGGTTGATCTTGTGAATACCACTTCCTGGCATCATGATCGTGGCAGTCAGGTGGAGCTGAACTATCTGATAGCCTCTGTCTCCGGCAACGTGGTCATTTATGTGCACAATCTGAAAACTGTCATAGAGAGCAATCCTGAGTCTCCAGTGACCATTACAGAGTCCTATCAGGCCCTCTCAGTAATACAGCCAAGATTACCATTCTGGTATGGAGCCACATCATGATGGAAAGTTGGTGTCTGCTTCCTATGATGGTTCAGCCCAGGCATGGGATTCTCTCTAGGAAGAGCCTCTTTGTAATTTCTGAGGACATCAAGGTCGACGGCTTTGTGTGGCATGGTCCCCATTAGATTCAGATTGCATCTACTCAGTGGCAGATGACTTCTGTGTGTACAAATGCAAGCTCCATGCAAGCTCACTCCTAGCCCCCTCAAGGCAAAAAAAGTGTTGAATTAGAGAAAAAATGGCTCTTTCAACTTAAGCCAAAGGCCCAAAAGAAGAAAAAGCCCACCTTGCAAGTGCCTGTAAAGCAAGAGTCATTTGATGGGAATGAAGAAGGGAGCAAAAAGGAGAACTCGGGACCTGTTGAGAATGGGGTGTCAGGCCAAGAAGGAGAGGAGGAAGCACAGGAGCCAAAGTCACCTTGTGGCCTCACTTTAATGTTTCTAGAGACCCAGTTGTTAGCACTCCAGTTTCCTCAGGCTTTGAAAAGTCAAAAGTCACTATTAATGATGAAGTCACTTTACTGAAAAGGGAGCCACCTAAATAGAAGCCAGAAGCCTTAATCAAAAAGAGAAAAGCTCTTTCCATACTTCCTCTGAGCACAAGCCTGGATCATAGGTCCAAAGAGGAGCTTCACCAGGACTGTTTGGTACTAGCAACTGCAAAGCACTGCAAAAAGATAAACGAGGATGTGTCTGCTGATCTTTTTTTTTTTTTTTTTAAACATTTTAAACTCTTGCCATTTAATACTCAATAACCTTATGGAGTTGATACTGTTATTACCCTCATTTTTATTTATTTATTTATTTTAAATTATTTTTTATTTTTACAGACTGCATTTTGATTCATTGTACATAAATGGGGTATATCTTTTCATTTCTCTGGTTGTGCATGATGTAGATTCATACCATTTGTGTAATCATACATGTACACATCTGTCTCATTCCACCATTTCTCCTGCCCCCCCCATTTCCCTCTACATAATCTAAAATTTTTACATTCTCCTCTCACCCCCACCCCCCACTCCCATTATATGTTATCATCCATTTATCAGGGAAAACATTTGACCTTTGGTTTTTTGGGCTGATCTTGAGGAAAGATTTCATCTGGGGTTTTTCACAGACCAGGCTACCTTGTAGAGAATGATTAAAACTGAAGGAAAAGGTCACTTGAAAAATGGCCACCCAGAGTTATTTCACCAGTTGACGCTTTGGAAAGAAGATCTAAAGGGTGTTTTCCAAACAGCAGTACAAAGAGGGGAACTGACAGACAATTTTGTGGCTATGGCACCAGTTATTGGCTGCCACGTGTGGCTATTGTCTGTGTTTCCAGGATTAATATGTGAAAGCTGCCTCTCATCTACTTTCTGTTCACAAAGTATATGAAGCTGTGGAGCTGCTCAAGTCAACCATTTTTACATGGAAGCTATTGCAGTTGCCAAGACCCAGTTGTGCTCAGAGGACCCAATCCTGAAGGACCTGTACCTCACCTAGGGACCATCCTAGAAAGAGATGGTCATTATGCCATAGCAGGCAAATGCTATTTAGGAGCCATGTCCCCTTATTATGCTGGCAAAGTTTTGGCCAAAAAGAGAAATGCAGCATCACTTAGAATGGCTGTGGAGCTGGCCAGTCACAGGAGAGAATGAGTTGTCTGCTTCTCTGGCTCTCAAATGTGCCCACGAGCTGCTTCTTGCCAAGAACCGAGTGGGAACCCAGGAAGCTTTGCAGCTGCATGAAAGCCTACAGAGTCAGAGACCGGTGTTTTGCCTACTTGAGCTACTATGCAGGCATCTGGAGGAAAAGCGGCTTTCAGAAGGCAGAGACTCCTCTCCTTGCCATGTTTGGGCCACAGGCATCCAAGAGCTCTTTATGCAGAGAGTGACTGCAGTGTGGAAGAGCATCTTCAGCCTTGACACCCCAGAGTAGTATCAGGCAGTCTTTCAGAAGCTACAAAGCATTCAGTATCTACCTGCTACAAATGATACTCCCTCCAGACGTCTCCTGCTTCACATTTGCCATGTCTTGACCTTGGCAGGTGGGATGAGGCTGTCCAAGACTACTTCAGGCTGTGGTCCAGAGCTACGACTCTGGGAACTTCACCATCATGCAAGAAGTCTACTCCGCCTTTCTCTCTGAGGACTACCTAAGGGACAAACTGGGTGACCATAAATCCCCAGCCATACCAGCTTTCAAAAGTTTGGAGGCCTTTTTTATTATGAGCATCTATATGAAATCTGGTGGTCTCTCCTGGTCTCTCCTTGAATCCAGTGACTGGGTAAAGGCTGGTCACAGGAGGATACTCTATTGAGCAGTTGGACAGTTCCAGAGCTAAAGAGACTGACCCTAAAGCTGCTTCTCAGCCAGAACCAAGCAGACCTGCAGGACTACATTTGAGACTCACAGAAGAAAGTAAGCAAATGCTGACATGCTTGTAAGGATCTCTTTTCAGAAAAGTCTTCCAGTCTCCAGGACTTAGGAAGAACTGTTGCTGAAGTCCAAGAGACTTTGGCAGTAATGATCCATCAACACCAGAAGAGTCAGCTCTATGAATGCATAGCCAATGGTCCTAATAAGAATGAACCTGAACAAGAAGAAGAGGACCTTGCTAGTCCTCAGAGCCAGTGTAAAGAAGAAAACAATGAGATAGTCTCTTTGCCTTCATTAACCAAAGGCTTATGGGGGCCAATGAAAGAATGGCTAAGTTCCCTGAGAATATTGACTTGACCCTTCCCAGATGTGCTGGAGTGCTACCACATCCTGCTTCATTTCAGGTCCCAGTGTCCTAACTGTGTGACCCAAGAAATGTTGCAACAGTCCCAAGAGCCCCTGCAGAAATATGGCAACACTTAAGCTTATAGAAGACACTGCCAGACCTTTTGCACATGAACTTTCAGGGACCTTGAAGAAACTGTGCCACAGAATTATTGACATCTTTCATCTCTTCTGTTATACCTTGCCAGGTATTCACTCTGATCCCTAGATGTGTTTGCAGTAATCCAGACTAATAAAGTGAGGGTTAGGCTTGAATCAACTGTCCACCCTTAGACAGTTGAATAAGGGTACCAAATGAATACGTGGAATCTGACTTGTGACTCAAGATCATGAAAAGCCAGCAAGTAGTTGCTCAGAACTAATACCAGCAGAGTGATTGTGTCATCTCTAAAGCCTTATGCAGGTTTCATACAAACAGGAGAAACTTTTGTAACCACCCAAAGTATTATGTTCTTGAACACAAGCTACCTTTATAAATACGTCACCTGATCCTGAACATTTCATTCTTGTTGGAGGTGGAATTGCCACATTTTATGACTATTGCTATAGTTTTGTTTTTAATTATTATGATTTTTTAACATAGGCTCTCTCACATCTACTCTTTCAAAGACTAAAGTTTGAATGTGACTCGGCCTTCCTCATCATGTTAACTCTTTACCTTTCATCTGAACTTTAGGTTGAAAATTTGATTTTTTTTTATGGAATTATTTATTTGGACAAATCTCTTACTAAAGCTTTACAGGAACAAATAACTAACTCAAATGTGTATTATCCCTTCAGATTTATGACAAATTACTGATGGCAAACAAGTAGGTCAGGAAGTAAAGTATTTCAGTGGTTCTTAAAATTTTGGAGTCACAGAACCCTTTTGAATATTAAAGCCACAAATACTCTTTGTAGAAAGATGCATATTCCTAATTTTACATATATGATGTTGAATCATTGGACTCCTATCCATAATGGAACCCAAAGTACTCTTTAATTATAAATCCTTATTCTCTTCTCTGTGGTTATTTAAATATTTAAACAATATTTCATATCTAGTTACTAAGACAGGAAAATTAGACAATTTTGGCTGGCGGAGGGGATACTCCTTCCCAATAATTGAACTGTTTTAAGATTCACTGTGAAGGCATTTTGCTGGAGTATACTTTTTTTTTTTTTTTATTCTTTTTTGGTACTGGGGATTAAACCCAGGAGCACTCCACCACTGAGCCACATCCCCAGCCCTATTTTGTATTTTATTTAGAGACAGGGTCTCACTGAGTTGCTTAGGACCTCGCTAAGTTCCTGAGGCTGGCTTTGAACTTATGATCCTCCTGCCTCAGCCTCCCAAAGTGCTGGGATTACAGGTGTGCACCACCACGCCCGGCAAGGGAGTATCTACTTTTTCAATTAATTCCTAAGGTTGGAGTTGTGAGCAGTGAGAATGAAATTTATTAACAGGATGTCTCAAAGAAGGAAAAAGCTTTAGAGACAGTTTTATTTAAAAGACTTTTGTAGGTGCCTCACTTTAGAATTTAAAAAATGCTAAATCCCAAAAAGGAAATACAGTAAAATTTAAATTCTCATAGTTCTTTTTATAATAAGTGAACTTTAATAAGAGGATGCAGTGGTTCTAGGGGTAGAGAATCTTCTTGAATGCAAAGATAAATGGGCATGGCTAAGTGCAGACTGGATGCAGTTCCATAGTCTGCCATATATTCCCTTCCACTTGAACAAAGAGCAGTTATTAAACTAGAAATTCCAAAAAAAAAAAAGAAAAGAATGTAATCATTGATTGCTTTTGGATGGAATATTCTGTATATGTCTATTATATCTATTTGACTTAAAGTGTTTAACTCCAGTTATTCTTTATTGTTTTTCTGCTTGGATGCCAATGTTGAATGTGGGATTAAAGACCCCTATTATTGTTATATTGCTATTCATTTCTTCTTTCACTTCTGCTAAAACTTGCTTTGCATATTTAGGTTTCCTGATGTTGGGTACCTATATTTGCTGTATCTTTTTGATGAATGGAATTGTTTTTACTATGTAACAACTTTCTTTGTCTCTTTTTACAGTTTTTGACTTCAAATCTATTTGTCTAATGCAAGTATAGCCAATCCTGCTCTCTTAGAGTTATCATTTGCATGGAATATCTTGTTCGATTCCTTAATGTTCAACTTATATTTATTCTTAACATTAAAAGGGAGTCTTTTGTTTTCCCTTGCACATAATTGGATCTTGTTTTTTTTATACATTCAGCCACTCTACATCTTCTGACTAGGTAACTTAATCTACTTACTTAAAATAATTATTGATAGATAAGGATTTAATTATTTCTATTTTGTTATTATTTTTTTGTTTTATAGTTCCTCTATTTTTCCTCTCTTGTTATATTCTTTTGTGATTTGATGATATTTTTATTTATTTATTT
>JAJEJO010003467.1:0-21524 GCA_020662805.1 Glaucomys volans | reverse complement strand
CTGAATCTGCTCTCTCGTCACATCATTCTCTTCTCGGATCACTTTAATTATGAACATTCTGAACTCCATTTCTGTCATTCCTTCTACCATGCTGTCTTTGGGTTCTCTTGATATGTCATCTAGGTTTAATTGGGACACTTTCTTCCCATGTTTTCTCATGGTGCTCATGTATCTTCCCCTCTGTTGCTTGAGGGGTGTTTGATCAAGCAGTGACCCAAGAAAGGTGCTGTCCCACTACCTCCAGGTTGGGAATGATCAATGCTTCTGGGCAGAGGCAGCCTAGTGTTGATAGACAATTAGATACAGCAAGGTGGTAGACTCCGGGCCTGGGTGTGGGCCTGGGCACTAGTTCAAGTTGGGGTGGTGTCACAGAACTGTGCTCAGTGATGGAGACACTGGGCTTGAGAGCCCAGGCTGACCTGAACTCCTCGCTGGGGGTTCAGGGAGTGGCAGGTGGTTGCTCTCTCCTGGGGACACTGTAAGCTATTGCCAAAGGCCCAAAGCTCCCTGCCAGATCACTTCAGACACTGCTGACACTGCTGGCTGCCCCAGGGAAGCTGGGGGAGTGGCGCAGAGTAGTTTCCACTCCCTGCCAGAGACTGCGTTCTCAGAGTTTCCCGGCTGGAGCTCCCCCTGACGCAGCTGGCGTCCCCAGGAAGCTGGAAATGGACCCCCACTGCCAGGGAATCCGCCAAACTCAGAGCAGTTCCACCTCCCCTGCCAGAGTCAGCGATTTCAGGGGCTTCGGGCCAACCTCTCCAGGTGCGGCTTGAGGGCCTGGGAAGCCCAAGATGGGCGCTCTCCGCCAGGGAAGCTGGGGGGAGTGGCACAGAATAGTTCCCACTTCCCGCCAGAGACTGAGACTGCGTTCCCAGAGTTTCCCGGTTGAAGCTCCCCTGATGCAGCCGAAGGCCCCAGGAAGCTGGTAATGAGCCTTCTCCGCCAGTTAAGCCGCCAAAATGGCGTGGGGTAGTTCCATCTCCCCACCAGAGTCCGCGATCTCAGAGTTTCCCGGACGCCTCTGAATGCCCAGGTAGCCTGAGATGCTTGGTCTCTGCCTGGGAGGCCGCTGGCTGGTGCTGGAGCCGCGGCCAGTGACTCCAAAGCGCTACTGGGGACCCGCACTCACTTTTGGCTGGCGCAGATCCAGGTCGGTGGCTCCGAAGCAGCTGCAGGGTCAGGCGCTCCTGGATCGTAGCTGTCCGGCTTCCGGATTGTCGCTGCCCGCGGTGGGCCGAGCCCAGCCCGGCTGAGTTGGTTCTGGAGCGGCACCTGGGGACCCCTTATATGTGCTTTGAATATTAAATCTCGTTGAGAGTCATATTCCTGCTGTTTGAATCCCGAGCAAGTAGGAATCCACGGAGCAAGTAGGAATGCAGCCTTCCTCTAATCCGCCATCTTGGATCCCCTGATGATATTTTTAGAGTGATATCTTTAAAAATTTTTCTCTTTTATGTGCCTTCTACAGATTTTTTTTCATGTGTGTGAGTACCATGAGATTGCTTACATTAAAAAGCTTAGTTATAAAAGTCCACTTTAAGGTTTAAACAACTTCAGCCACATAAAAAAACTGACATTTTTACTTCCCCCTCCCACACATTTTATTTATTAATATGACAACTTAAACCTTTTAATGTTAGGCTGGAACTGTGGCTTAGTGGTAGAGCACTTGCCTGGCATGTGTGAGGCCCTGGGTTTGATCCTCAGCACCACATATAAATAAATGAAAAAAAACCAAAAGATCCATTGATAACTAAAAAAAATATATTTTAAAAACCCTTTCAATGTTGTATATCTACCAAGAAATGATTGTAACTATGTTTTTAATACTTTAGAAAACCTTTTTATACCAGTTAGAAGTGACTTATCTACCATCATTATCATAAGAGTTTTCTGACTTTGACAGTATACTTGGTTTTACTAGTGAATTTTGTACTCTTATATGTTTTTCCTGTTGCTAATTAGTGTTCTTTCATTTCAACTTGAAGAACTCCCTTTAGTACACTTTTTTTTTTTGTAAAGAAGTCTAATGTAATGAATTACCTTAACTTTTGTTTGTTTGTGAACATCTTTATCTCTACTTCACTCCTGAAGGAAAGCTTTATCAGGTAAAGTGTTCTTGGTTGACGGTTTCTTCATTTCAGTGCTTTAAATATATTATTGTACTCTTTCCTGGTTTGCAAGAATTCTGCTGAGAAATCCACTGAGAGTCTTATGAGAGTTTCCTGAAATGTAACATATCTTAATCATTGATTTTCAACAACTTGATCATAATGTATCTTGGTAAGGACTTCTTTATACTCAACATATTAGGAGTTCTTTGTGATTCATTGATCTGGATATTCATTTCATCCCCCACATCTGAGGAGTTTTCTGTCATTTCTTTAAAAAGTGTCTTGTCCTTTCTCTTTTTGGCCTTTCTCATCTGCTCCTTTTGGTACTCTTATAATGCATTTACTGGTTTACTTGGTAATATCCTATACATCTTATAGATTTTCTTAATTCTTCTTTTTTTTTGTTTCTCTCATTGGAAAATTTCAAATGCTCTGTCTTTGAGTTTATTGAATCTTTATGTTACTTGATTAACTCTGATGTGGGAACTTTCTATAGAATTTTTCACTTCAGTCATTGTATTTTTCAGCTCCAAACTTTCTGTTTGGTTGCTTTTTATGGTTTCTGTTTTTAATGTCTCATTTTGTTCGTGCATGGTTTTCCTGATACCAATAATTTATATATTTGTATTCTATTTTGTTAGGCAGTTTATATACCTCCCTTTCTTTATAATCAGTGAATGAAGCTTTATTTTGTTCCTTTGGTGGTGTCATATTGTCTTTGTTTTTTTTTTTTTTTTTTTTTTCTTGTACACTTTTGTTTTGTTTTTTTCTTATCTGAAGAGGCACTCACCTGCTCCATTCTTTGCTGAGTAGCTTTGGACTACCTTCATTACCTTCATTACTCAGATTGTCTATCTGAGACAATCAGATCTGGAGCTCTTTTAGAACCTTCCTATTGATATATCCACTCCTTTACTCTTGTTCCATCTTAGGGGGAAGTCTTAGGATTGTTGATCCCACAAAAACAGGCCAGGTTCTTAGGGCCTCCAATTTATTTCTCCTAGGGAAGTACCCTGAAGTGATCAAGATTGTGTATCTTCTTTCAATCCAGCAAAGTTGAGTCAACTACTGATATATTTGTGCTGTTTGTGGAACCTAATTCCTTCTATCTGTATGGGAGCACATGAACTGTCTACAGAATATAGTCTCGGATGTTATCTGGGGAAGATTGTGGGGGTGCTTATGATGGTGAGGGTGTATGTGGAATACTAGGATGTGTTTCAGCTACTTGTGTGGTTGGTCTGTGGGTGAGACTCCTGATAGAGTCTGCAAGTGGCCTATAGTGTCTGTGGGCTGTTCTGTGTTCAGAATTCTGTGAATTCTGTGAATTCCCTACCCCATTTTCCCATTCCTAGTTTTCCTCAAATGATTCAGTTCTGCTTATCCCTTCAGAGTTCTGGGTGGAGTTAGATAGAACTGGGTCTTTTGAATATTGTTCCACAATACTGGGGGGAGCTGGGAACTCACTTCATCCTTACTTTCTTCCCCTGTGGGAAAAATCATCAGCAAAGGGGTCTCTATTGGCACTAAACTCTGCTGCTTTGGAAAAGGGGTGACGTGTAAAGTAACACTGATTTACACTTTAATGCACCTATTCCTGGATTTTTTTCCTCCATTGAGGTCCTCAAACCTTTTAGTTGAACCCTTAAATTCTCATCAATGTATTCTTATCCATGGGTGATTCTTAAAATTGGTGTTTCTATGGAGATTTGAGAGTTGGACTCTCCTGTTCCCCCATCTTGCTGATGTTACTGTCTAGATAGAATCTTATTTACCTTTATACCCTAGGCATAAAGCACAGAATTTGATAGATACACATTTAAAAGACATGTGTTGTAGACTTCATAATTATAAGTAATAGAATAAATTATCTAAACATTAAAAACTTTTGAAATTCATGAACAAGTATTTATCCCAGTGCCTGTATGAATAATTCTAGGCTTTGTAAATGCACTAAATTTCAAGCTGGATGGAGTCCCTACCCTCAAGGTGCTTATTTTCTAAAGAGGATAATAAATATGAGGGTCTTTATCAAGAGGTAACATTTGAATTGAGGCTTAAATAATGAGGACACTTAGCAGTGTGAATATCTAGGGAAAGAGTATTCCAACAAGGACAAGGACAAGGAAAAGAAACAAGGACAAGGTGCCCGAGAGAAACAAACAACAAGCAAACAGGGAAGTGATGAAGTGGTGATTCATAAGGAAACTGGGCAGTACTACATTGCGAAGGGGTAAATCACTGATAGCTCAAGTATTTTCCTTGTTTCCTGAGAAAAGCTGTAGGTTGCTAGTCTAGCCTAAAGATTGGTAACCTTCTCTTACACAGAGGCTCTTTCAGTATATTTTATCACTTCTCATTTCAAAGATGAAATGGAATAATGGTCAAAAGAAGTAATGGTCAGAAGAAGCTATTCTGCTGGGTACTGCTACATTCCTCAGGGCTTAGCCATGCCCACCACTGCTTGGGACTTTCTCATCTGCTTCACTGGCCCTCCTTGGACCCTGCCAGGCCTCTGCGGAGACTCCCTCTTATAAAATATTTGTAGGTTTTCTCTTCTTCAGGGAAACCTCTCCCTCCATTCAATTGCCTTCCCCTCCCACCACACCCCATCTCACAAATATGGAGTGATCATTCTCCTTCCTCAGTCATTAAACCTTGCCAAACAGAGATAACATGTGCATGATAAATTAGGTTAAGTCTGTTCTCATGGCCTAATGTGAGAGGGCTGAGAACTTTGCAACAATTTTTGTGCATCTAATAGGCACTCAAAAAATATTTGTCATGGGCTGGGGATCTAGCTCAGTTGGTAGGGTGCTTGCCTCACAAGCACAAGGCCCTGGATTCAATCCCCAGCACTGAAAAAAAAATTGTCATGTTCACTTGAATCTGAAGAAATGACTTTACTAATGGGAGGTGGAAAGGTAGGAGGGGAAGAGGGAGTTAAGGAAAGCCATAGGGAACTTTAACAGAAATCACTACAAGTAACAAAACAACTGCTTTACACCTGCAGAATTCTGTGAGGTGTTTTTCTATGATGATAATCAGATCACATATTTGTTATTAATTCTCCTTCACAGGACCATGTTCTGTTTACCAAGACTGCTAATGCCACCATATACTTGAACTAAAGTAAAGAGCCACTTATCATTCAGACTTTGGAAGTATGAATGTTGCTGCTGCAAAATAGGCATTAACAGGCATTAACCTCTTTTTGAGAAACCAAGAAAGATAAAACTGCACAAATGGAAAGCAGGGCTGAGGGGTGGTCAGGACCTCATTAAGATATCTGTAAACATGATGAAAATGGGCTTGTTAATTTCTCAAACAAATTAAAGCAACTATGGAAAGCTTTTTGTATTTTTAGTGCCTATCACTGCATTGACCATAGTAGATACTCAGCCAACATTAGAAAGGAAATGATATGAAGACAGGAGAGAATGACTGAGCTCCTACTAGGTGTGATCATTTGAACAGGGGCTGATAAATTACAGTAGCTACTTCACTTTTATTCTCCATGACTATTCTTGAAGAAATGTATTATTATTGCAATTTTATGGTTAAGAAAACTGGAAAGAACAACTTACATTGTTGAATATTTACTATTTGCTTGGTCTTATGCTAGGAAATTTGTATATACTTCCTATATGTAGATCCTTAAAATACCATGAAGTAGGTGTTTTTCTCCTTTACAAATTTAAAGAAAAAGGTTATTATATATTGGATACACATAGTGTTTGATGAATGAATTCATGGTTCTTTGGTCCTTATTAGTTCATTTATTGATTCATAGATACTTATTTGTCCATAAAACTCTTATAAAAAACAACTTTATAAGTAACACTTATCTTAAGCAAAAGTCAGTATCAGACTTTCATCTAAAAAATAAAAACTCATACTTTAAAAATCTCTTCCATACAAGTAACAATAAATGTTGGTGAGGATGTAGGGGAAAAGGTATGTTCATATATTGCTGGTGGGACTGCAAATTGGTGCAACCACTCTAGAAAGCAGTATGGAGATTTCTAAGAAAACTTGGAATGGAACCACCATTTTATCCAGTTATCCCTCTCCTCAGAATATACCCAAAGAAGTTAAAGTTGGCATACTATAATGTTGCAGCCACATCAGTGTTCATAGCAGCTCAATTCACAATAGCTAAGAACCAACTTACGTGCCCTTCAACAGTTGAATGTATAAATACTGTATGTATAAACAATGGAGTATTACACAGCCATAAAGAAAAATGAATTTATGGCTTTTGTTGGTAAATGATGGAACTGGAGACTATCATGCTAAGTGAAATAAGACAATCCTCAAACATCAAAGGCTAAATATTGCCGGGCGTGGTAGAGCACACCTGTAATTCCAGCACTTGGGAGGCTGAAGCAGGAGGTTCGAGAGTTCAAAGCCAGCCTCAGCAACTTAGCGAGGCCCTAAGCAACTCAGTAAGACCCTGTCTCTAAATAAAATACAAAATAGGGCTGGGGATGTGGCTCAGTGGTGGAATGCCCCTGGGTTCAATCCCCAGTACCCCCCCCCCAAAAAAAAAGACTAAATGTTCTCTTTGATATGTGGATGCTAACACACAATAAGGGGAGTGGTGGTGGGAAGAATAGAAGTTCATTAAATTATACAAAGGGGAATGAAGAGAAAGGAGCAGGGATGGGAATAGGAAAGACAGTAGAATGAATCAGATATAACTTTCCTTTGTGCATATATGAATACATGACCATTACAACTCCACATTGTGTACAACCACGGGAATGGGAAGTTAGACTCCATGTATGTCTGTCAAAATATCCTCTACTGTCATGTATATCTAAAAAGAGCAAATAAAAAATTAAAAAAGAAAATCTCTTCTAAAACTTATTTTAGCATCTACTTATATCACATTTAAATAATCTCAGATATTTTCAATAAAAATCCAAGAAAATTGTTCATAACATGTTTTTAATTACAATGTAAGAAACTTCTTCATAACATACATTCCAGCAGTGATGCATTCCAGCAGTTAAGAAGCCTCATTTTTAGTAAATGTATTCTCGTTGAAACCCATTTTCTCTCCTTTTATTAATGTAGGAAAAAATTCAATGATAATATATTTTACAAGTCTTATCCTTTATTTTTCAGAATGGAATCTCACCTGTGCATTGTGTGGTTCTATAAATACAACTGGAACTTTAAAAGACTAGTTTGAATAGTAAGAATACCATTGACAGCACTTTTGTTTCATGGCTTCAGGAAAATATTCTAATAATTTAAATCTTTGAAATTCCATATCCTTCCATTTTTTATTTATGGCAGTGGTCAGCCTCCTTTTCTGATATTTACTGATCCTTATTCCTTTATTTTTACAAAAATTTTTTATTGAAGGTCTTCCTTTTCACCCAATTGTGTTAAAAGGTTTTCCTTCTCAATGAAGTCACAGTGTTGGAAGTTCTGGGCACAAAAAATTTTATGGTCCTTCAGATTAGCTGAATCAAGAAGGGTAATTAACGTGATATGTTTTACCAGCCTGTTGTTCTCTAATCCATATTGAATGTTCCACATTAAATAAAATGAAAGATAAAATTTGATCATGAATGTATTCTATGTGTATGTAAACACTTGAAACCTTTCATTAAATGTCTTAATGAAACAGACAAATTTCATATTGCAAATACAAATCATCAAAGTAGAACCAGTCATAGAAAACCTGAATAGACCAAGAATCAACTTTCATTTAATTAATTCATAAGGAAAAGATGAATATTCCACCTGAAAGATGAATCAGACATAAATGCCATGCATAAATAAAAACAGCCAATAAACACATGGAAGACTATAGATTCATTAGTAAGTGGAGAATTTAAAATAAAAACAACAATGAAATATTTTAAATTGTTAAGTGAGTGACAAAAATTTTAAAAGGATAGTAATATCCAACTTAGAATTTGAAGAGGAAAATACTATCATATACAGTAAAATGATTTGCTAACACTTTCTTGCTAATACACTGTCAATGTGAATTTTAAAAAGCTCTTGTCCATGAAAATTCACTTCTAGAAATTCTTCCAAAAAAACTAGAAAAAGGTATGAATTAAGATTTTGCTATAAGAATATTGATTTATAGAGAACATTACTTTAAAAGAGTGAAAAATTAGAATGGAATTTCCTTTGAAAAAATTTTGTTACATGCATATAAGGACATTAAACATGAGTTTATATTTCAGTGTTGATATAGTGTTTGTTCAATTTAATAAGTTTGTAATGTACATCAATGAGAATCAACAAAATATAACACTACACAATAATACATGTGAATCTCACATATATATTTGAGTGAAAACAGCCATTGACAAAAGAATATGTGTTCTAGATGATTCCACTTAGATAAAGCTCACAACAGGCAGAAACAGTATGTGCTGTTAGAAGTCAAGATAATGGTTACTTTTGTGGGAGATGATGACTGGAAGAGAGCAGAGAGGGGGCATCTGGGATTCTGGTAGTGTTTTTTTCTTTACATTGGTCTTGATAATGAATGTGTTTGGCTTGTGAAAATTCATCTAGTAAATAACCAAACCCAAGGTTTGTATATACTAAGCTCCAGAAAAGAGTAGAAAAACTGATAACCCAGTCAAAAATGGGTGAAGGAAGTAAATGGAAACTGTTGAAAAGAAGAAATATGAATGGTCACCAAATATATGAAAAAATGTTCAATATCTCCAGCAATTAGAGAAATGCAAAATAAAACTATACTGAAATTTCATCTCACTTGAGTCGGAATGGCAATTATCAAGAATGTAAGTAACAAATGTTTGTGAGGATGTGTGGAAAAGGGTATGTACTCATACATTGCTGGTGGGACTGCAAATTGGTGGCACCACTCTGGAAAGCAATATAGAGATTCCTCAGAAAAATAGGAATGGAACCACCATTTGACCCAGCTAACCCACTCCTCAGTATACATCCAAAGGATTTTAAATTAGCGTACTACAGTTACACAACCACATCAATATTTATAGCAGCACAATTCACAATAGCTAAGCAATGGAACCAACCTTGGTGCCCTTCAACAGATGAATGGATTAAGAAAATGTTGTATATATACACAATGGAGTATTACTTAGCCACAAAGAAGAATAACTTTATGACATTTGCAAGTAAATGGATGGATCTGGGGAATATCATGATAAGTGAAATAAGTCAATCCCAAAAAAAACAAAAGGTCTCTTTGATATGTGGAAATTAACCCACAGTAAAGTAGGGGAGGAGAAGAATAGAAGTTCATTGGATTAGACAAAGGGGAATGAAAGGAAGGGAGGAGGAATAGGAAAAAGAAAGACTGTGGAATGAATCTGACATAAAGTTCCTATGTACATATATAATACACCACAGTGAATTTCACCATCATGTATATCCACAAGACAGGGGTCCTAATTAGAATAAGATATATTCCAGGCTTGCATAATTATATCAAAATGCATTCTACTCTCATGTATTATTAAAAAGAACCAATAAAAGAAAAAGAAGTCACTGCTGAGAAATGAACAAAGAAAAGAAATATAGTGACTGTTGTCAGGGTAGACCTCTCTGAAGAGATGAAAAGAGATCTGAGAAAGGATTCAGTAGTTAAAAATCAAGTGGTTGGAACATCAATTTTAAAAGAAAAGACGACTTCTGGGTTTGAAAGTCTGGCCTTCATATATTTGAAACATTTGAGAGATCAAAGTCCTGGGCAGATGTGGAAAGAGTCTCTGGGGAAGTGGAAATTGAAGGAACATATTAAGTCAAAGAAAATTCATGTTAAGATCTGAATCAACCTAAATACAGGCTGAAGGCTAGTTGGGAGATTAATTAAGAGGAAACATTAAACCAAAGTTTGTTATTGCTGTAACAATGAGGATATAGTTGAAGGTAGTTTTTTCTTAATTTAGATGGGATGACAGCATTTATTTCTAAAGGTATCATATTTCCTTCCTGTAGCTTATGCCATGACTATGACGTTGTTACTGGCTCCTATTTGTGATCCTTTTGTCAGTTCCATGACTGATTGATTACAACTGATACTTGGAAGAAGATGAACTTCATGTTGTAACAAATATTTACTTATTAACCATAGCGATGGCATTGAGACTTCATGATGAATAAAAGGTTGTTTCCCGCCCTTAAGATTCTTACTCTCTGAAGGGAAATAAAGACAAGTAAATGGCGATTATGATACAGTTAAAGTGTACTCCAGGGGTAAGAATGAGGTGTGGTTGGAGGAATTTAATCCAGTAGGGGCAGGAGCATAGAGGAGTTAGGGCATGCTTCCCAGGACCTAAGATTGCACAGGAGTTGCCCTGGTGACAGTAGATGTGGAAGTGGAAGGATAGTTGAGAGGGGGCACTGATGGAGAATAAGAAGGCTTGGGGAGAGAGATCCTGGGAGGTATTCAGAGAACTAGAGGCCTTCCAGGTCCTAGGGATGGAGTCCTGTGTGTGATGTGAGGAGGCATGGACTGGAGAGGGGAGTTGGCAGAAGGACTTCAGAGCAATCTTTGTCAGTCACATTGTGGGGCTGGGCCTACTCGGTGTGCAAAAGACAGTCATTAGAAGGTTTTAGAGAGTGACAGGATCAGATCTTTCACTTTACAAACACTGACTACAAGGTGAATAGGCCTGGATTGCCAGCACTGGTGTCTTGTGTGAATTAGAAAAAATACTTGTTAATCAGAACACTGTCCCCCCCCAGGCACACAGGTTATCTAATAGTGATCTTCAACCCTGATCCTCAGAGTTGAGTTGGATGGTATTTCAGGTCCCACTCCTTGAACCTGGGTGCCTTTAACATGTGTAAGAGTTGGCTCTGTTTGTAAAAGAGTTTTGTGAGGAATCCAGGTAAGAGATGCAGAGGGCATGAACTATGGATAAAGAAGCCTCTTTGAGATATTAAGAACTGATAGGACTTGGCGACTCACTGGGTGTAGAGGAAAAGAAGGGAGAGGAATATCTCTGTATTTTTATGAGCATGTTAGAATGTCCTTTCTCTATTTTACTCTCTCTCCTCCGGATGTAGTCCTTTTCTTCCAAGAAATCATTGAATAGTTGAGGATTGCTGGGGAGGGCTTGTGTGTGTTGCACAAAAGAGGAAAATTGTTCATTTTGTTTGATAAGGGGAGAGGGAACCAAGAAGTGGTGTGGCATTTTTAAAAAGGGACTTGTTGTCAGAAGGTAGACCATGAAGGCTGAATTGGGTGGGGTTTGAAGTGGAGAAGAAATATGGGAGATGACATTCTGACAACGACCCTGAGGTATATACACACTGTGGGCTTTGACAAAACTGAAAGCCCACTGACTAAAGCTATAGAACTAGAGGATATGGTTCAATTATAGAAGGGAGAGTAGAGGCAAGGGCCAAGTTTTGGTAGGCCTAGCACTCATTGGTTTTTTGTTTTTTGTTTTGGTACTGGGGATTGAACTCAGGGGCACTCAACCACTCAACCACAACCTCAGCTCTATTTTTTATTTTATTTAGAGACCGGGTCTCACTGAGTTGCTCAGTGCCTTGCTTTTGCTGAGGCTGGCTTTGAACTCACACTCTTCTGGGATTACAGGCTTGCACCATGGTGCCCAGCATTCGTTCTTTTGACAAATATGTAGATGTCTGGCAAAAATTAATGAATAAACTAATTCTCTGCCTTTTCAGCATTAGGACTTTTTTTTTCTAGAAAAAGGAAAAAGGTCTATTGCTTTGCTAGTGTGAAGGAGAAACATAGGGGACTCCTGTCCCAGAGGCTGTGATTCTGTTCATCAGCAGAAACAGGGCTTTTAAAGAGGTGATTCAAAGGCTACATTCCACATGTTCCTGTTCTCTGTTGGAGCTGTAATTCACTTGTTAATTTTGGAGATAGTCATTTCTGAGATCTTCTAGAAGCATCCCCAAAGTCTGGACTACTTTGTTCCTGTTAGCACAAAAAGACCAGGCAGGACAGAAACCTCATGAGTCATCTCAGCTGTTTATTCAGGGGGTGCCAGGATGAAATGGGGACCGTGGACCCACTTTCCTGGTGGAAAATGAGCCACTGAACAAGGAAAGGGACTGAGTTTATATAGGTTATATTGAGGGTGTCTAATGAATCTATCAGTTTCCTTGGGCACTCAGGAATTTGAGCTTTTTCTTTTTCTTTCTTGTGTCCCCCACCCCCCACCCCTTGTCAAGGTCTCTGGGCAGCTGGAGAGGATTTACCTTGGAGGAGATTAACGCCTCCTAGAGATTGTTTCTCTTAAGGGTGATAAAAACACCTCTCTGCCTGCAGCTGGCACCTGGAAAACATTAGTTTTGGGAGATGAAGGCTGTTAGTGCATGACCTTCTTTTTCACTCCCTTTTTCTCAGGCCTCATTATCTTAGGGATTTCTCATTCTCCACATCTATTAGTTCCTATGGTGGGTATGTACTCAGGGACAGATAACTCTGCCTAAAGTGGGGAAGAAAGGTAATTCCATTTCCTCTGAGATTAGGGATGGGGAGAGATTAGGGAGGAGCAGAGAGGAAGAGAAATGTCCATTTAAAAAATAGTTGCAGTGGCAGAGCAGCAAGGGCTATATTCAAAGCATACAGTGGACCAATGTTACATTTCCCCACTGTCAATTTCTACATTACATTTCTATGGAAAAATGGGCAATGACATCTCCAAGCTGCTTCTTGCTGAAAGAGAGCAAAATTGGGGGAAGTAATCCAAAGTCATTGTTCTCTATCACGTGGGGTGTGGATAGTTAAAGGTATTCAGCATCAGAGCAGTCCACAGTGGCAGATGGCAGGTGACTGGACAAGGCATACATAGGGCAGGGATCAAGCTAAGACAAAAATAAACAAGATAGTACAGCATTATTTTTTGTAAACAATTAGCCCAAAAGCAATTAGTATTTCAACTAGTCTCGAAAACCATGAAGACAGTAACTCATAATCACATCAGTGAAAAATAGATCAAGTTTATCACTGTAGGAGGTTAGGAAGATTTGCAGGTCTCAAATTGACTCAAAGAAAGCTCATGACTCTGATAGTCCCTTATCTTTTTTCCAGAAACAATATATTTTGTGAAGTTAGGATTATCCTTATACTGAAATCAGACAAAGACAATACCAAAAAAGAAAGAAAACCCCAGTGACAGTAGATGAAAAATACTCAAGAAAATACTAACAAACCAAAATATTAACAAGGTATAGAAAAGAATGTGCTGTGATAAAATGGGGTTTGTCCCAGGAATCCAATATTGACTTAAGATCTGACAATCAGTTAATATAACACAGGATATTAATTAAAAGGCAAAAAACACACAATCATCTCAATAGAAAAAAAACTGTACAAAATCCAAAATTCTCCTTTTTTCATTTATATCTCATCCTCTCCCTTCACTCCCCTCTGCCTAATCCAAGGTACCTCTATTCTTCCCTAGCTCCCACCCCCTTATTTTGAATTAGCATCTGCATATCAGAGAAAACATTCAGTCTTTTTCTGAGGGAGACTGGCTTATTTTGCTTAGCATGATATTCTACAGCTCCAACCATTTACCAGGAAATGCCATAATTTCATAATTCTTTAAGGTTGAGTAATATTCCGTTGTGTATATATACATTTTCTTTATTCATCTGTTGAAGGGCACCTAGGTTGGTTCCAAAGTTTAGCTATTGTGAATTGAGCTGCTGTAAACATTGATGTGGCTGTGTCTCTGTTGTATCCTGATTTTAAGTCCCTCAGGTATAACTGAGGAGTGGGATAACTGAGTCAAATGGTGGTTCCATTCCAAGTTTTCTGAGGAATCTCCATACTGCTTTCTAGAGTGGTTGCACCAATCTGCAGTCCCACTAGCAATGTATGAGTGTGCCTTTTCCCCCACATCCTCATCAACATTTATTGTTTACTTGTGTTTTAGATAATTGACATTCTGACTAGAGTGAGATGAAATCTTAGAATAGTTTTGATTTACATTTCTCTAATTGCTAGAGATGTTGAACTTTTTTTCATATATTTGTTGATTAATTATATTTCCTATTCTGTGAAGTGTCTGTTCAATTCCTTAGCCCATCTGTTGATTGGGTTTTTTCTTTTTGGTGTTAAGTTTTTTGAGCTTTTTATATATCCTGTAGATTAATGCTCTATCTGCAGTGCATGTGGTAAAGATTTTCTCCCATTCTGTAGGCTCTCTCTTCATGTTATTATTTCCTTTGCTGAGAAAAAGCTTTTTAGTTTTATTCTTGATTTTACTTCTTGTGCTTTTGGAGTCTTGTTAACGAAGTCAGTTCCTAAGCCAACATTATGAAGATTTAGGCCTACTTTTTCTTCTATTAAGGACAGGGTCTCTGTTCTGATTTTTTTTCTTGTTTTTTTCTCTGTTTTTTTCTTGCATCTATTGAGATGATCATATAATTCTTGTGTTTGTCTATTGATGCAATGAATTATATTTATTAATTTCCATATGTTGAATCAACCTTACATTTCTGGGATGAACCCCACTTGATTATGGTTCACTATTTTTTTAATATATTTTTGTATGCAATTTTACAGAATTTTATTGAGAATTTTTGCCTCTATGTTCATCAGGGATATTGGTCTGAGGCTTCCTTTCCTTGACTTTGTCTTTGGTTTTCATATTAGAGTGATACTAGCCTCAGAATGAGTTTGGAAGGGTTTCCTCCTTTTCTATTTTATAGAATACTTTGAGGAGTATTGGTATTAGTTCTTCTTTGAAGATCTTGTAGAATTCAGCTGAGAATTTGTCTGGTCCTGGGCTTTTCTTGATTGGAAGCCTTTTGTGTCTTCTATTTTATTGCTTGAAATTGATTTGTTGAAATGGTGTATGTCTTCCTGATTCAGTTTGGGTAGGTCATATATCTCTAGAAATTTGTCAGTGTCTTCAAGATTTTCTTTTTTATTGGAGGGTAAATTTTCAAAATAGTTTCTAATTATCTATGTATTTCAGTCGTGTTCATTGTGATAGTTCCTTTTTCACCATGGATTTTAGCAATTTGAGTTTTCTCTCTTTGTTAGTGTGGCTAAGAGTTTATCAATTTTATTTATTTTTTCAAAGAACCAACTTTTTGTTTTGTCAATTTTTTGAATTGTTTCAATTTCATTGACTTTAGCTCCAATTTTAATTATTTCCTGACTTGTACTGCTTTTGGTATTGATTTGTTCTTCTTTTTCTAGGGTTTAAGATGTCATGTTAGGTCATTTATTTGTTGACTTTCTATTCTTTTAATCAATGAGCTCAAACCAATGAATTTTCCTCATAGCACTGCCTTCATGGTGTCCCAGAGGTTTTGATATATTTTATCAGTATTCTCATTTTATCTCTAAGAATTTTTAAATTTCATCCCTGATTTCTTGTGCTATGCATTCATCATTCAAAAAAGTATTATTTAGTCTCCACTTGTTGGAATAGCTTCTATTTTTTATTTTATTGTTGATTTCTAATTTTACTCCATTATGATCTGATAGAATGCAGGGTATTATCTCTATTTTTTTGTATTTGCTTAGACTTGCTTTGTAGCATAAGATATGGTCCATTTTAGAGAAGGATCTATGTGCTGCTGAGAATAAAGTGTATTTGCTCCTTGATGGATGAAATATTCTATATATGTCCATTATTTCTAAATCATTGATTGTATTATTTAGTCCTATAGTTTTTTTGTTTAGTTTTTGTTTGGAAGATCAATGCAGTGGTGAAAGAGGGTGTTAGTCACCAAAATTATTGTGTTGTGGTCTCTGTTTCTTGAAATTGAGGAGGGTTTGATGTACGTAGATGCTCCATTGTTTGGGGCATAAATATTTATGATATGTCTTATTGATGTGTAATTCCCCTAAGCAGTATGGAATGTCCTTCTTTGTCCCTTCTGATTATCTTTGGCTTGAAGTCCACTTTATCTGATATGAGGATGGAAACCCCTGCTTGTTTATACAGTCCATATGAGTGATAATTTTTTTCCCATCCTTTCACCTTCATTTTATGGATGTTTTTGCCTATGAATTAAGTCTCTTGGAGATAGTGTATTATTGAGTCTTGTTTTTTAATCCAATCTGCCAGTCTCTTTCTTTTGATTGGTGAGTTTAGGCCATTAACATTCAAGGTTATTACTGCAATGTGATTTGTATTCCCAGTCATTTTGGTTTATATCTGGTTTTTAACTTGACTTTCTTTCTCCTTTGATTGACTATTCCTTTAGTGTAGTTCTTCCCTTTGCTGGTTTTCATTGTTTTTTTTTCATTTTATCCTCATGTAATATTTTGTTGAGTATGTTCTGTAGTGCAGGCTTTCTAGTTGTGAATTCTTCTAACTTTTGTTTATCTTGGAATGTTTTCATTTCATCTTCAAATATGAAGCTTAATTTTGTTGGATATAAAATTCAGTTGGCATCCATTTTCTTTCAGAGATTGATATATATTATTCCAGGACCACCTAGCTTTGAGAATCTGGGTTGAGAAGTCAGCTGTCATTTGAATTGGTTTCCCCCAATATGTAATTTGATTTTTTCTCTTAAGGTCTTTAAAATTCTATCCTTATTCTGCATGTTAATTGTTCTCATTATATTGTGTGGATCTGTTATAATTTTGTACATTTGAGGTCCTGTAAGCCTCCTGTATTTGATTTCCATTTCATTCTTTAGGTTTGGAAATTTTCTGATATTATTTTATTGAAAATATTGTTAATTCCTTTGGTTTATGTCTCCATGCATTCATCTATCCCAATAAATCTTAAATTTGGTCTTTTCATGTTATTCCATAATTCTTGGAAGTTCTGTTCATATTTTTAACATCTTCTCTGCATGATCAACTTTATTCTCAAGATTATATATTTTGTCTTAATTGCCTGATGTTCTGTCTTCCAAGTGGTCTAGCCTGTTAGTAATATTTTCTACTGAATTTTTAATTTGTCTTATTGCTTGTTACAGGTTGGATGTGAGGTGTCCCCAAAAAAGCTCACATGTGAGTCAGTGCCAGAAGGTTCACAGGAGAAATGATTGGATTATGAGAGTCTTAATCCAATCAGTGATTTAGTCCCCTGATAGGGATTAACTGAGTGGTAATTGAAGTGGTAGGGAGCTGGGCATTGGGGCATGGCTTTGGGTATATTTTTGTATCTAGCAAGTAGACTCTCTGCTTCCTGATCCCCACATAAGCCACTTCCCTCTTCTACACTCTTCCACCATGTAGTTCTTGTCTCACCCGGAGCCCTGAGGAATGGTGTCAGCTGTCTATGGGATTGAGACCTCTGAGACTGTGAGCCCTCAAATAAACTCTTCCTCCTCTACAATTGTGCTGGTTGGGTCATTTAGTAACAGCATCAAAAAAGCTGACTAAAACATTGATTCCTTCATTTCATGGATTTCTGCTTGATTTCTTTTCAGAATCTCTCTTTACTGAAGTGATCTTTTACCTCCTGAGATTTGTCTCTGATTTCACTCCTTACCTTGTCCTTTACACTGTAGATCAGTTTAACAATGTACATTCTTAACTCCTCTGATATTTCTTCTACTGTGTTGCCAATGGATTCTATTATTGGAGCCTCTTGGTTTGTTTCAGGCACTTTGTTTCCTTGTCTTTTCATGTTTTTGTGTGTCTTCCCATCTAGCAGTGTGGATCTGAGGTAGTTACATTTTCTACCCTGTAGACTGATAGTGTCCCTGAAGGTTTCCAGTACCTTGCCTCTAAGGGGGATACCAAAATTAACAGCACCCAATGCAAACAATACATAGCCTCAAACCAAATATCTCCTATTAAGATGTCTATAGTTTTGTCACGATAAAGAGAAACGTTGTGTTCACTTATTGTCTACAATATCAACAGTAAGTTTGAAAAGGGTTTACAATATCTAATGGTGGACAAAAAGAGAGCAGAAATGGTATAGGATGTGATGTTTATGAAGAAGGATGAGAGAAAATAGAAGTAAAGAATTATAGGAAGAGTGAAAGAGGAATCAATAGAGGCTGTCTGTTAGCAGGAGGAAAGAGAAAGAGAATCCATGGAAACAGATAAGTGAGAGGAAAAATATATATAAAGTAAGAAAAGAAAAAAATTAAAAAGAAAAGAACAAAAAATGAAAATAAGAGAATACACAACAAAATTGTAGTATACTATTCAGACATCCCAGTCCTCAGTAAACTGATGCTGAAAAAAATTAGGTTTTAAAAATGGTAGAAATGTAAGAGAGAGAAGAGAAAAAAAGAAAAAAAAATTTTATGGAAAGTTGAATAATTATTTCTGTTGGCGTCCAAGAGTTTCTCAGCTTCCCTTCTCAGCCAGTAGATGGTAGCTCCACCCTCAGGATGGTGAGTTTGCTAGGAAGAGAGGGTTAGTCTTAGAGGCAGAACTCCTAGAGGTGGGGTGTAGCAATTGCCGGTTCACATTGGAGGCTGCATCCTGGGAATCTCCTTTGGGTTCCACTCATGTGATGCAGGAGCCTGATGTTAGCACCTACATTGCCTTCAGACCCCACAATTCCTGATTTAGACTACAAACTTAATCTCTTCTTCCCTTGCCCTTTCAAATTCCCAATCAGGCACTTCTCTCCAAGGTGGTTGTGGGGTCTGAGTGCCGGGACCTGTGCACCTGTCATGGTGAGCTGCTCTGTATCAGGCAGATCAAGACCAGGCACTGAGAGCTGTGAGCTGACCACATAGCTATGAGTGCTGGGGCTGTGTTGGTGGCTAGGAAGGGGTTGGGAGACTGGGGACTGGAGAGCCTAAGGACCCTGTTGGGTGCTGGACCTGGCAGGACCAGGGGATTTGTGGATGCTGGACTTGGAAGGGGGTCATGGACTAGGCTGGTGCCGAGGCCCAGTGAGTCCTGTCCTGAGTGGGTCCTGGGAACACAGTGGGTACCACACTGGCTGGCTGGGTGAGCTGAGAGCAAGATGCCTTCATACTCTCTTCCAAACTTCTGACCCACCGTAACCAGCCCTAATTGTCCTCATGTACTCTCACCAATCTGGGTTTCAGTTTCTGTAGGCTCTGCCACACTGCAGGCCCCAGATCTCAATGTTGGTTTAATTTGCAATTAGAGAGACTACCAGGGATATGCTCACATAAAAGAGTCACCATGTGAAGAAGTGACAAGATGGTGACAAATTAGCACACCTAGCCGGAGGACCTCAGGTGTAACCAAACTTGCAGGCACCTTGATAATGGACTTTCAGAACCTGGCTGGTGTTCAAGATGGAGGCTTCCACGTCTTGAGATGGCAATGGCAATGATGGTGGTGGTGTCCCAAGAAGGAGATGGCTGCATTCCAAGATAGGACTGTGGCTTTGGGTGGTGCCATGGTGTTGGGTGGTGCAGTGGCCTGATAGTCTCTTTTGATAGTTATCAGCACTGCTGTCTAAAAAACTTTCCTTTATAACCTCCAGCTTTACTTACTTTTGGTGGGGCTGACACAAGTGTACATCTTAGATTACATTAAGAAATATTGTCTTTCCATTAAATACCCATGTATGGCTGTGCTTTGGCCATAACACTTTTACCAGTCATTTAAGACCAAGCTGATCAGTTTGACCTTGCTCTTATCTAGTGTTAAAAGTCAGCAGAGTTTCCTCAGGGGTCACTCTTGGAAACTTGTGGGAAGTCTCTTAGCTTCTCTAGTGCCATCTGCCAGGTGCTAACCACATGTGGCTTCCCTTGGAAACATCAGGGACATTTTCCTCTCCAATGATCCTCCTTTTTGCAGAATGTGCACTGATTGGCTTCCTGTTCTCTATAATCCCATTGATCCCCCTAATTGGGAGGTCATGTGGCCCAGATTTGAAAAACCCTTGGAGATGTAGGACTTTGTCTTGAAAGCAGAGTGGGAGTTATTTTGGTTTTGCTGAGATTAATTTGGGGTGATTGTGGGTTGGGGAAAGTCTGAAGATAGAGATAGCATTTTCCAGAAGATGATGAAGGCTAAACTGAGGGAGCATTACTGAAGTGGCAGGAGTGGAAGCTGGGAGAGGTCAGGGTAAAGGGGATGTCACAGACAGGGCTTGTTTATAGATTTAATATAAAGGGTAAATAAATTGGAAGCTGAAGAGATGGCCTCCTTTTGTTAAGAGTGAATGATTAGGGGGTGAGATACTTTTCTTTCACCAAGATAGAAATTCAGCAGATAAAGGTGAAGAGAATGAACTTAGTTTTGTAAGAATTATACTATTTACTAAACCAAACTCACAAACCTAGATCTAAATAAGTCTTGAAAGCACTGGTTGGCTCAGATTGCATGCATGTAATGTTCCTGAGGGTGGAGTGAAGATTAGAGGTGCAATAGGCAGTCCATCATAGACTTTCCTATTTTCTTTAGATAGTGTTGTCTGACACTAGACTTTGGAATTTGGAGAGTTCTGATTTGCTCTATAAAGAAGGCCTGATTGAAACATTTGAAAATCTGTGTAAATGCAGGTTTGGAGCAAACCACATTTTGATAGATGCTAGTTACAAGTCCAGCTACAGCTTCAGATTGTGGAGTAAATGAAGGCTCTATTTTTGTGCTACCAAACCCGTACTGCCCATTTCTCTTAGGTCTCTAAAACAAATTCTTGTAGAAGACACTCCCTTGTTTCCTAAGATCAGGCAACAACACATAGCAGGATACAGTGTGTAGAACTTTGCTTATGCTCCTAATGGGGTTAAATGTACCAGGAACTAATGTGCTGATCATCATGTAGATTATTAAAGAAAATAGGGTAATGGGACTATATATCAAATAATTAATTTGCAACTATTATAATCTGAAGAGGTGTATTTATTAAAATGCTATCATAGGTTCTAAGGCTTTAAGACAACTTCCTATCACAAGGAACAATATAAAGTCACCCACCCCCTTCGGCACCATTTTACAGCTTCCCTGGCAGAGAGCAACCATCTTCAGCTGCCTGAGTCCTCAGAGCTGAGCTCGGGTCTTCCGGCGGGGCCACGGAGCTGCGGCTCCTGGAGAGATCTGGCCTGGAGTGGAGGCAGTCGCCAGCTCCAGCGGGGAGTTTAGGCCCTTTGGCGCTATTTTACATCTTCCCTGGCAGAGAGTGACCATCTTCGGCTGCCTGAGTCCTCAGAACTGAGCTCAGGTCTTCCGGTGGGGCCACGGAGCTGCGACTTCTGGTGAGATCTGGCCTGGAACGGAGGCAGTCGCCAGCTCCAGTGGGAAGTTGAGGCCCTTTGGCGCTATTTTACAGCTTCCCTGGCAGAGAGTGACCACCTGCCACCGACTGAGCCCCCAGCGAGGAGCTCAGGCTTGCCTGGGCTCTCAACCCCAGTGTCTCCATCACTGAGCACAGTTCTGTGCCCCCACCCCAACTTCATCTAGTGCCCAGGTCCACACCCTGGCCTGGGGTCTAGCACCTTGCTGTATCTGATTGTCTATCAACACCAGGTTGCCTCTGCCCAGAAGCATTGATCATTCCCAACCTGGAGGTAGTGGGACAG
>JAJEJO010003466.1:623548-674630 GCA_020662805.1 Glaucomys volans | reverse complement strand
CTGCAACAGAAAGAGATTGGGGTTCAAAGAGAAAGCATCTCTCTGGACTGAAGAGATAAAGTGCAGAGTTTGGGGTTCCCAGCAGGGAAATCTGAAAAGAGGGAGCCACATAGGGGAACCCCAAGTTTTGCATGCATTTCTCTCAAATCCTAGGGCAGCATTAGAAAATCTATAAGCAGAAGACGGATTCAAAAATCCTGGAGATGGGCAGAAGCTAGGAGGCAGAGATTTTTGCAAATTTCCTGAGGCTACAAAGTCAACGTTTACAAATAAGTTCTGTCAAGTTGTAGCTTGGTCAGGGTTGAGATTTCCCTTAATGGTTCTGCAAGGCTCAATGGTACAGATCAGCTGGGAGTCAGAGTTATAAGTCTTACCAGTAAGAGCAAACGGAAGCACGCCCATTCTAACTGAGCCTCAAAACAACTCTTTTTGACCAAGGTGATCTTGCAACAATTTAGCTGCAGGAAAAAGAAAAGTACTACGTATATTTAGAGCCAGAAAAGATTCAAAGACCCTACAAAATACTATCTGCATGCCCAGTATGTAAGAATTAGTTACTGTACATACAATGCATGAGAAAAATCTTACCTCAAATTGCAAGAACAAAGAAGATAGTTGAAGCAAATGGACAGGCATCCCTTCACTCCCCTCTACCTAATATAAACTAACTCTATTCTTCCCTATTCACTCCCCCCCCCCCCATTGTTAATTATCAACTACTGCATATCAGAGAAAACATTCAGGCTTTGATTTTTGGGGTTTGGCTCATTTCCTTAGCACAGTATTCTCTAACTCCATCCTCTTACCAGCAAATGCCATGATTTCATTCTTCCTTAAAGCTGAGTAATATTCCATTGTGTGCATATACCACATTTTCTTTATTCATTCATCTGTTGAAGGGCACCAAGGTTGGTTCCATAGCTTAGCTATGGTGAATTGAGCAGCTATATAAATTGATGTGGCTGCGTCACTGTAGTGTGCTGATTTTAAGTCCTTTGGGTATAAACTAAGAAGTGGGAAAACTGAGTCAAATGGTTCCATTCCAAGGTTTCCGAGAAACCTTCATACTGCTTTCTATAATGGTTGCACCAATTTGCAACTCCACCAGCAATGTATGAGTGCATCTTTCCCCCCACATCCTCAGCAACAGGTTTTGTTGCTTTTATTCTTGATAATTGCTGTTCTGATTGAAGTGAGATGGAATCTTAGAGTAGTTTTGATTTGCATTTCTCTAATTGCTAGAGATGTTGAACATTTTTTCATATTTTTGTTGATGGATTGTATATCTTCTTCTGTGAAGTCTCTGGTCAGTTCCTTAGCCCATTTATTGATTGGGTTATTTGGGTTTTTTTTGGTGTTAAGTTTTTTGAGTTCTTTATATATCCTAGAGATTAATGCTTTAATCTGAGGTGCATGTGGTAAAGATTTTCTCCCAATCTGTAGGCTCTCTCTTCACATTATTGATTATTTCTTTTGCTGAGAAGAAGCTTTTTAGTTTGAATCCATCCTACTTATTGATTCTTGATTTAGCTTCTTGCTCCTTAGGGATCTTTTTAATTAAGTCAGATCCTAGATCAACATGGTGAAGATTTGGGCCTACTTTTTCTTCTACTAGTCTCAAGGTCTCTCTTCTAGTGCCTAAATCCTTGATTTATTTTTTTTTTTTTTTGGTACTGGGGATTGAACCCAGGTGCACTTGGCCACTGAGCCACATCCCCAGCCTTATTTTGTGTTTTATTTAGAGACAGGGTCTCACTGAGTTGCTTCGTGCCTTGCCCTTGCTGAGGATGGCTTTGAACTCGCGATCCTCCTCCCTCAGCCTCCCAAGCTGCTAGGATTACAGGCGTGAACCACCACGCCCGGCTGATTTTTAAAATGAGAACATTAGAGAAATGATACTATCCAGAACCACATGAATATTCTGGGTCAAAAATAAATGCAATGATTTTAAAAAATGCTTGAATGGACTTACTAAACCTTGACCACATAAAAAGAAAGTTTCAGCGAATAAAGAGAGGTCATTAACAATTAAACACAGAAAATAAGACTGAAGGAAAAGAAGCAGAGCTGAGAAAGAGAGAGTAGAGTATTTCCACTTTTCCTTCGCCACCAACTTTATTGTTAATTTGTTGCAAAAGCCCCAGGAAACCCGAATACACTCCAATACATTTTTCACATTCTGTTACGTTAAAAACCTATTTGTCTGTCTTGAACTTTGAAAGGATCTTTCATTCTGGCAGGAGTTTGCAAAATCACACATTGTTTATTTGCAAAAGATCGGTTGGTGAAGTCGCGTAGCTCTTCCCAAGTTGACACGTCTCATTGTGCGATATCAAAAGCCACATCGATCACGATCAGCCCCGATTTTACCAGACGCGTCTTTACATCTTGAGAGGCTGATGGATCCAAGATTTTTAAACTCCAGTTTTTGCTTAAAAGTTCATCTTTTATCACTTGTAACCCAGTCTTTGTCTTTTCCTTGAGGTGACTGACAGGCTGAGTTAATTCTTGCAAAACGTTGAACAAACACTCATTTTGAATAACTGCAGACAGACAGCTTTTTAAGTAAAAACATGTTCCATGGAAGAAGCAGGAGATGCCACTCAGTCAAAGTTCTCTGCTCGCTTTACCCTTTGTGCTTTAGAACGAGGCAGGGGTGCGGGTACTCTGTCTGTCAGTCACAAATTAATGCACTCAAGTGTTGCAATTCTGCAAAATGATCGTTTTCTTACTCCTCCATCAAGGGCGCTCTTGTGAGATCCTGACACCTTTGTTTTGTAATTTTTTCTTTCTTTCTCAGGATGCACCACCACGAAGAGATCAGTGACAGCCCCAGCAGCTGGCTGCCAGGGCTTTGATCATGCTAAATCACCAGCTGATTTATTTTCACCTACCACTACTTTTGGTGCCTGGGTGCAAATATTAAGGTGGAAAAAAAAAAAAGACAGTATCTTTACGTTATTATGAAAAGAGTTCTGAGCTTCCTGAACCCGCCACAGGGTTTGGGGTTCATTCAAAAGCCCAGATGCTGCACCTGAGCATCTGCTGATGGACAGCCACCCTTTCCCAGGCAGGCGGGATACCAAGTAGCTCAACTCTTCCAGAAAACTCCAGCACAGGTTTCACGAACTTTAAATATCTGCCTACCTTAGGATCAGCATTTCTACTCTGAATAACATTCCAAGAGAAGCGAAGTCACATGTCCAGGAAAGATATGCGTAGCTGTCTATAGTAACTGGAAGCAAGCCTAAAGGTCCACCAACAGAATTAGCTTAAAATGATGGATTATCTATTTAGAGAAAGCAGCTTCTTTTTTAAAATTATTTTATCTGTTCTAATTAGTTGTACATGACAGTATTTATTTGTTTTAATCTGTTGTCCATGACAGTAGAATGCATTATGCATTTTGATAGATCATACATAAATGGAGTGTAATCTCATTTTTCTGATTGTACATGTTGCAGGATCACATGGTCATGTAGTCCTACATGCACATGAGGTCATGATGTCTGTTTCACTCTACTATCATTCCTACCCCATACCTCTTCCCCTTCCTTCACTCTTCTCTACCTAATATAAAGTAGCTCTATTCTTCCCTATCCCTCCCCACTTATTGTGAATTAGCATTCACATATCAGAGAAAACATGTAGCCTTTGATTTTTTGGGTTTGGCTTATTTCACTTAGCATGATATTCTACATTTCCATCCATTTACCAGTAAATACCATCATTTCATTCTTTAAAGCTGAGTAATATTCCGTTATGTATATGTGACACATTTTCTTTATCCGTTCATCTGTTGAAGGACACCTAGGCTGGTTCCATACTTTAGCTATCAAAGCAGTGCTTCTTGAAAATCAATAAAGTGAATTACTAATACCAGCAACAATGCATGAATCTTGAAAGCTCACTTTCAAATGAAATAAGCCAGACTACATCTGGGTGTGTTAGTTATAGAAGCACTGATGAGAGGAAGCACTAATCTTTGTTCATAAAACCTGAACAGTGGACAATCTGGGAAATGGGCTGCCTGGTAATGGATGTGAGAGGCAAGCTTCTTTCGCAGCACAAATGTCCATCATTCAAACAGACGTGCTATCTTTTATAATCTTTTGAAAAACAAACTGTATTTTATATAGAAGTGCATCTGCCACAAAAATAGTGAGATAAAGGTCCTGAGTGTGAAAATGTGAGCTGTCAGCTGTTGGGTGCTGGGGGACGCTCTGAGCTGTGGGTCAAAGCCCAGTAGTACTTGGGGATTAAAGTTGAGTCTTTTATAATGAGAAAGACTCGCCCATCAGTGAGTGCATTGCAGAACGACTTGCTCTTTATTGCTTCCTCTCTGAGCCCTCTCTCTTGATGGGTGCTGCTTTATTAATTTGGATTTTTTAAACTGAGGCATGAAAACCATACGTCTGTGGGGTACCATCTGTTGTTTTGATACGCGTGGCCATTGAATAATGTCCAGTGCTCACATCAGGGTGAACTGAATGTCTCTTGCTCCCCTAAAGTTTATCATTAGCTTGTGGTGAGAACATTGGGAATCCTTTCTTGTAGGTTTTTGAAATACACAGTGAATTAGGGACACCAAACATCACCCTGCTGTGCAACAGAAAGCAGAGCTGATTTCTCCTAATGGTGACTGAGCACCTCAAGACCAGCCTACCTCTGTCCCTGCCTCGCCCTACAGGCACTGGTTTCTGGGAGCTGCCACTCCCTGTCCTTGTCCACAAGATGGACTTTGTTGGGTTCTGCACATGAGTGAGATCATGTGACACTTGTTTTCCTGTCCCATCTCTTCACTTAACGATCTCCAGTTCCATCCTTGTTGTTGAAAATGATTGGATTTTATCCTTTATCTGGCTGAGTAGTATTCCACTGAGGACATGTACCTGAGTTGCTCTGTTCTCTCTCTCTTCTGCCTCCATGTTCTCCGCCTTCATTGGCATACTGATTCCACCTCACACTCGTCACACTCTATACTTAAGAAATGTATATTTCACTGTTTCTACATGATAGGTCCATACCCTCAAAACATTTCTCAATTTTAAAACATACTGAGACCTAGTCTAAAATAAGTATTTAGACATATCTACCTAAATGCATTTATAAACAAATAAGCAATCTGCAGTTCACAAGACACTTGGAGAAAACAAAGTCACCTAGAGAAAATATAAGGAGAGAAGATGGGAAAATATATACAAAAAATACTCTAAAAATAAAGAAAGGGTTTCAGTAATATCAAGTTTCAGCTCAAGGTAAACTCCCAAGTAAACAAAGATGTTCTTTGTTATAACATACTATCCACAACAAATAGGAACCTGTAGTGAGATATTAGGTACTTGATAACATATCTAAAAACATAAACAGGCAAGGAATTTCAGAAAAAAAATAAAAGGAAAATAGAATCTATGTAAATATTTAATATATGTAGTTCTTATGGATGTATACCAAAGCATAAGGCACAGTTCCAAAATGTAGAAATAATAATAAACATTTCAGCATTCAGCTAGGACTTAAATATCTAACATGCAAACCTAGAAATATAAAGATAGCCAGAAATATGAATTTGATTGAAAAAAATGTTAGCAGAGCCTTTGATCGAGCAAGGGAACAGAAATGGATCTGGGTAATATATTAATAGGGCTTGTTTTATGATAACTGTATTTCAGATCCTCAATCCCAGGTAAGCAGGTCTCCTTGTTCTCAAGAGCCAGCGGAACATTTGAAATGATTGCTCATATATCAAACCATAAAGAAAACACCAATAAATCCCTAAAAGGAGGAATAAATCCAGCCACATTCAAGGCAATTTACTACCGTACAACTAAAAACTAATAACAAAAGTTATATCTTAGCTTGATTTATTTTAAGATATATACACCTTCAGAGCCTTTTCCAAAATAGAGAACATGCTCTTGCTTCTGAACACAGTGGTTATTGCACAATAGAAAACATGAATTCTGAACAAAATAATCTAAAAAAAGGGTCTCTATTCAAGAAGGGAAAATAGACTTCATCATAATGTATTCTCCTGTCATGTACAACAAATCAGAACAAATTAAAAAATTTTCTTAAAAGTTCTGTATTTTATTTGCCCTAAATTAAACCTTTGCTTTGCCCAAAAGCTACTTTTACTGCTTGTAAAAACTTATTTTATTTTACATAAAAATAACAAATACTAGTAAATCTGATCCTAGTAAATTTTTTTTTTCTTGGTACCAAACATTCAGAGATTGAACCCAGGGGTGCTTAACACACAATTATCCCCAGTCCTTCTTTGTATTGTTTTTTTATTTTGAGACAAGTTCTTGCTAAATTGCTGAGGGCCTCTCCAAGTTGCTGAGGCTGGCTTTGAACTCGAGATCCTCCTGCCTCAGCCTCCCGAGCTGCTGGGATTACAGGCATGTGATATTAGTAAATATTCTGCCAGTTTTTGATTAACTAATGCTCATTTTTTAGAAAAACATTCTGAGTAGAAGTCAATGTATTACTATGAACTGAAAGTTTGATTTATATCCACATTATCGCTCCAGAAGTTTCATAGATGTAGGAAGGACAATGGAACTATTCTGAAACTCACTGAATAGAAGTCTCCTGGCCATGTTTTACTGGAGGAACAAAGATTTGAGAAAATGGGTGTCTTTGGCTGCAGGTAGATAGAATCTGTTTCTCTATCTTGAAATAATAGCAGGCAAGGAATTTCAGACATCAGGGCAAGCTGAAATGGAAAATGACAAAAGAAAGTTCTGGAAAAGTCTTTGTGCAAAAGTAGCCTTTGAAGTGCAAGCTAGAGCGCTGGGGACATGGCTCAGTGGTAGTGTTTCCTGGCGTGAGGAAAGGAAGGCCCTGGGTTTGATCCCTGGCACTGCAAAAAATATCTATCTCAGCTGGGCACCATGGTGTGTGCTTGTAATCCCAGGGACTTGGGAGGCTGAGGCAGGAGGATCCCAAGTTTGAGGCTAGCCTTTGCAATTTATCGGGTCCCTGTCTCAAAATAAAAAATAAAAAGGGCTGGGAATGTGACTCAGTGGTTAAGGACCCCTGGTTCAATCCCCAGTACCAAAATAAAATAAAATAATAAAATAAAATAAAATAATAAAATAAAATAAAATACACACTAAACAAAATCAAATCAGCAGTAAGGAACATAAAATCAGCTATTTGTAGACCCAGGTCACACAGCCACCAGAGTGTAGACTACTCAAAGAGATTTCAAATAAAAATTCATTAAAGATAAAAGAGAGAAAGATGCAAAGTGTGAATGATGGAAAGTGGTATTTAAAATCTTCCTTTTAAAAAATGGTACATTTGCAGAGGCGCACGCCTGTAATCCCAGCACTTGGGAGGCTGAGGCAGGAGGATCGCGAGTTCAAAGCCAGCCTCAGCAACTTAGCGAGGCCCTAAGCAACTCAGTGAGACCCTGTCTCTAAATAAAATACAAAATAGGGCTGGGGATGTGGCTCAGTGGTTAGGCACCCCTGGGTTCAATCCCTGGTATGAAAAAAAAATTTTTTTCAGTGTATAGAACTACATGGGCTCATTATAAAAATGACTGAGCCTGGATCCTGTGAAACCCTGAGAGCTTGAAAGTGGAGAACCGTGTAAACCATGCAGCCAACCCGTGGTGTAAGTCCCAGCGTGGCTGAAATTTTTCTTTTTAAAATCACATTTAAAAATCTGTCAAACCAAGAGTGAGTAGGTCTGGTCTCCCGGGGAGCGTGCAGCCACAAGCTGCTTATTCCACCCCTCCTGGTGACTCAGGGCTCACACTTGCAAGATCTGTGCTGCACGCACAGAGTTGGGTGCTGTGGGCTTTGCACATATTGCCGCTCCTTTTTATCACGCCCACAAGGAGCTCAGCTTGTGCCTGGGCTTGCCTTCCTTCCCCCTCTGCATCCCCCACACCCACGACAGCCCAGTCCGCTGCCAATCACGGGTAGTGCTTGCAGCTCTGCATGAACCAGTTGACCTAATGGTGATCCATGTGCAGCACCGGTCACCTGGCAGTGCCCTGGCACTGAGGCAGCTCATGTTGCTGGCCCCTGTGACGTGGGCAGGGGAGGGGCAATTCTGCAAAGATCTGACTTAACACAGATACCGAAGCCTAAGGAACGCTACTGGTTAAGGTCATGTGCAATGCCTTGTTGCTCAGCAGTTGCTGGCATTAAATATCTCCACAGCCCAACCACAGCCACGCAGCTTCTTATCCTTAGAAGTTCTCTGACCTGTTGCATGCTTTTTATTTTTTATTAATTTTTTTTGGTACCAGGGATTGAACCCAGGGGCACTTAACCCCTGAGCCACATCCTCAGCCCTTTTTTGTATTTTATTTCAAGAAATTATCTTGCTAAATTGCTTACAGCCTCCCTAAGTTGCTGAGGCTGGTTTTAAACTCTCGATCCTCCTGCCTCAGCCTCCTGAGCAGCTGGGATTAGAGGTGTGAACCTGTGCACTCAGCTTGACCCTTGATTTTTGAGTGTGGCTTATTTCATTTAATGTGATGCTCTCTGGTTCCAACCACTTATCAGTAAGTGACGTCATGTCACTCTTCTCTGTGACTGAGAGAACTCTGTTAGTACATGGACCACGTTTTCTTGATCCATGAGTTGGCTGACGGACATCTGGGCTGGTCCCCTAGCCCGGAGATTGTGACCGGTGCTGGTGTATAGGTCAAGGTGACTGCCATTCTAACCTGAGTGGGATGAAATCTCAATGTCGTTCTGATTCGCATTTCCCTGGTTGCTAGAGGTATCGAACGTCTTCCATCTGTTTCATGGATATTAACTCCGTCGCCTGCCAGGCCCATTTCTAAGGGAGACCTTATTGCTTCACACTTCAGAGAATCACTTGTGGAATTGAGCAGATCTGGGTGATGCTTTGGCACTTCCATTGATTGGCTGTGTGACCTGAGAAAAAATTAATAAACCTCTCTGTGCCTGATTCTTTCTGTTCTCTCAAAATGTCCTATTCTTTCATGTCCCACGTTCTTTAAACTTTCTGGTTTTCTCTTATTATTAGATGAGAACTCAACTGTTCCCTCCTCACAGAGATGTCTTCTAAGAATTCCTTCATATTTAGCTACCTTATCACCCCATCCCACGCTCACCACGCTGGGCTCCGTTGCTGCCTTAGTCAGAGTTCTGCAGAAAAAAAGTGGGATGTGGGGTGGGGAGGATTATAGGGCATAGACTCTATGAATATGGAAGATAACACGTCCAAGAACTCTAGTGTGGGCAGGCAGGCTGCAGACCTAGGAGTGCTTCTGGTACATGTGAGGATCAGAAAGAGTCTCGGGAAAATCCATCCTTGCTCAGAGTGACTGGGCTATTTGGTCTTTGAAGGTCTTCACCTGATTGGATGTGGCCCACCCTCATTATGAGAGTGAGTTGCTTTCCTAAAAGTTCACGGGTTGAAATGTGAACTTCCAGTCCTGAAAGAGACAAGAAACTCAGGGAGTTTTTAACCAAAGTGTGACAAGGTCAGAATGAGCAGAAAGGTTAGAGAAGTCGCCCTGTGAGCAGACAGGAGAAGCACTTGTGGAGAGAAAGATGGACACCATACACCCAAGAGCCTAAGTGGGCCATGGTGCAAATTCTGCTCTGTCCCTGGATGAGCAGCCAGGAGACCCCGGCCCACTCCCTACATGCCTCTGCAGGCCCCCACAGCTGCGGGGGTTTGCTGGAACTGGAAGCAGGAATGCACTAGGCCCCCTCCCCACGCCTTCTTAGTTCCCCTCCTCAGTAAGCGCCTCTTACTGAGCATGCCCAGCTGAGGGGTCCCCATTCTCTAGCATGCGCAGGCTTGCAGGAGTGAACAGAAGAAGGACCGGGGGACCAAGTGGCTCCAGGCAGGTGCCCAGCACCCCCTGAGCCCAGCCAGAGCTCCCTGTGACCTGAAGAAGCAGGTGGGGCGAGGCAGGGCTCAGAGCCTGCCAGTCCCCGTGACGCTCAGGGTCCAGAGGACGAGGGAGAAGTGCCTGAATCGAAGTGGATTCTGTTAATGTGGAAATGGGGGAATGGATGGAGGCCGGGCTGCTAATCAATCACTAATCCAAATTGGTGCAGAAATATTACAAAGCATCACTTGGATTAAAATCACTTAAAAAGTTCCTGGCCCAATTATCCACCATCCAAATTTAGGCTTTTTTTATTTTATTTTTCTGTACTGCAGATTGAGCCCAGGATTGCTTAACCTCTGAGCCACATCCCCAGCCCTTTCTATTTTTTTTATTTTGAGACAGAGTCTTGCTAAGTTGCTGAGGGCCTTGCTAATTTCCTGAGGCTGCCCAGAAATGTGTGATCCTCCTGCCTCAGCCTCCTGAGTTGTCAGGAGGATTACTGGAGGGTGTCACTGCATCTGGCTAAATGCCCTGATTTTATTTTTTATTTGTTCTTTTTAGTTATACATGACAGGATAATGCATTTTGATATATTACTAATACATGGACTATAGCTTTCTTGTGGTTGTACATGATGTGGAGTTACACTGGTCGTGTATTCATATATGAACAGGGGAAAGTGAGGTCCTGCTCATCCTACTGTCTTTCCTATTCCCATCCCCCCTCCCTTACCCCCACTCTCCCCTGTCCAATCTGCTGAACCTCCTCTCCTCCCCACCCCAGCCTATTGTGAGTGAGCATTCACTTATCTGAGAAAACATTCGGCCTTTGGTTTTGGGGAACAGGTTTATTTCACTTAGTATGATACTCTCCAACTCCATCCATGTACCAGCAAATGCCATCATTTCATTCTTCTTTAAGGTTAAGTAATATTCCATTTGTATATATACCACATTTTCTTTTTCCATTCATCTGTTGAAGGGCATCTAGGTTGGTTCCATAGTTTGGCTATTGTGAATTGAGCTGCTATAAACAATGATGTGGCTGTGTCACCGTAGTGTGCTGATTTTAAGTCCTTGGGGTATAAATTGAGGAGTGGGATAGCTGGGTCAAATGGTGGTTCCACTCCAAGTTTCCTGAGGGATCTCCATACTGCTTTCCAGAGTGGTTGCACCAATCTGCAGTCCCACCAGCAATGTATGAACGTACCCTTTCCCCACATCCTCACCAACATTTATCGTGACTTGTACCCTTCATAATTGCCATTCTTACTAGAGTGAGATGGAATCCTAGGGTAGTTTTGATTTGCTAGAGACGTTGAACATTTTTTCATATATTTGCTGAGTGATTACATTTCTGTGAAGGGTCTATTTAGTTCCATTGCCCATTTATTGATTGGATTGTTTATTTTTTTGTGTGTTTTTTTTTTTTTTTTTGTATATCGTGAAGATTAATGCTGTGTCTGAGGTGTAGGTGGCAAAGATTTTCTCCCATTCTGTAGGCTGTCTGTTCATATTCTTGATTGTTTCCTTTGCTGTGAGGAAGCTTTTTGGTTTGAATCCATCCCGTTTGTTTATTGTTGATTTTGCTCCTTGCACTTTAGGGAATCCAGTTCCTATGCCAACATAGGAGAGTCGGACCTACTTTTCTATTAGGTGCAGGGTCTCTGGACTAATTCCTAGGTTCACTTTGAGTTGAGTTTTGTGCAGGGTGAGAGAGATAGGGGTTCAATTTCATTTTGCTACATGTGAATTTCTAGTTTTCCCAGCACCCTTTGTTGAACAGGCTACCTTTTCTCCATTGTGTGTTTATAGCACCTTTGTCTAGAATGAGAAAACTGTATTTACGTGGGTTTGTCTCTGTGTCTTCTATTCTGTACCATTGGTCTTCACATCTGTTCTGGTGCCAATGCCATGCTGTTTTTGTTACTACAACTCTGTAGTATAGTTTGAGGTCTGATATTGTGATGTCTCCAGCTTCACTTTTCTCACTGAGGATGGCTTTGTAAATGTCCTTATTTTTAAGTCAGTAAGAGATCAGGAATCTGTTACTTTCTGGTATCCAACACAACCAAATCTGCCAGATGGAACGTGTCAGAATAAATCCCCGGATCCAGAGGGCTCATCAGAGTGACAAGATGAGTTGCTCCCCAAACCTTGAGGAGGGTGCAGAAGTTTGCCCCTGGGCTGCACCTGAGTGCCCCGTGCCCGTGGTGACTCCCTCAGGACCCTCTGAGTCCTAAGGGTCTTTCCTTGTGCTCTACCTTGACAGACCCTAATGACCATGCCTGAGTATTCACAGTAGGCGGTGTCAGATAGGTAACTCAAATGCACAGCGGGTTGCAGAGTTTCAGACTTGGCAGCTCAGAAAGAAGTCTCAGACTTTTTGGGTTTTTTTTGGTATGGAGGAATGAACCCAGAGGCACTTTACCACTGAGTCACACCCCCAGCTCTTTCCATTTTTAATTTTGAGGCAGGGTCTCACTAAGTTATTTAGGGCCTTAATTAGTTGCTGAGGCTGGCCTCCAACTTGCAAACTTCCAGCCTCATTGTTTTAGTGAGTTCTTTCACTGCTGTGACTAAATGACCCAACCAGCATAACTATAGAGGAGGAAAGGTTTATTCGAGGGCTCACAGTTTCAGAGGTCTCAGTCCATAGAAAGCTGGCTCCATTCCTTGGGGCTCCAGGTGAAGCAGAACATCATGGTTGGAGAGGGTGGTGGAGGGAAGCAGCTCACATCATCAGAAAACAGAGAGAGAGAGAGAGACTCCACTCTCCAGATACAAATATACACCCAATTTATTTACCATGCCCAATTCCACCTCCTCCAACCACACCCTACCACTTCAGTTAATCCCACCAGGGATTAATTCACTGATTGGTTTTAGACTCACAACCCAATCATTTCTCCTCTGAACCTTCCTGCATTGTCTCACAGGTGAGCTTTTGGGGGACACCTCACATCCAAACCATAACACCCATCCTCCCAAGTCTCTGGGATCACACATGTATGCCACCAAGCCTGGCTGGTCACATACATTTAATAGGACACCCGAGACCTTTGAAGACATTTCTCTTTCTTATTCTGTTCTAGAAGACTTTTGAGAATTTAAAATCTACCTTCTTCTACTTCTCCTGGAATACTTATGACCTTGATGCCTAGAATTTCTTCCAAGACACCCCTCCAAATCCACAATCCCACTTCAAATCTATTTCTCTCTCTCAAGGATTTGCTCCTTCCTGTCAGCCACAGATACTTTCAATTCCACTTTCTAAGTCTCCTTCTTTCTTAGTCTCAGACTTCAGGCTGGCCAGCTTCATCTCAGCCGGGAACCTGCCCCTTTCCTAACTCACCTCTGGTCTGAGAATTCTCTTTGGACCAACCTAGCTCAGGCCAAATGAACATCTCTCTTCTCTTGCCTCTGCATCCAGACAAGTCTAAACCCACGTGTGATCAAAGTCCTTGCTACTCCTATCTCTTCCTTGTCTTGACAGCTTCCTCTTTGATTATCTTGATATATTTTAAACATTTCATGGACATAATAGTTGTACATACTGATGGGATTCAGTGTGGGATTTACATAGGTGCATGGGGCGTACGTTGATCAAATCCATCACCTCTCTTCCACCCTCCCGGCTCAGGGGTTGGTGGACACCAAGGTTGAGGCCATGCCTTCATTGTTGTGAGTAGCACTGCAGTGACCATGGGTGTTCAGGGATCCCTCTGACACCTGCTTCCATTTCTCTTGGTTATATCCTCAGAAGTGGGACAGCAGAGTCATGTGACCATACTGTCTAGAGATTTTCGAGGCAACTTCTTGCCATTTTCCATCATGTCTATACTGATGTATGTTCCCACCAGCAGTACCTAAGAGTTCCTATGTCTCCAAATCCTTACCAGAATTTGCCTTATCTTACAATAGCCATTCCACCTGCATTGAGATGATACCTGATTGTGGGTTTGATTTTCATTTCCCTGACAGCTAATGATATGGAGTGCTTTTTCAAAAATATTCCTTTTTCTTGTAAAGAGTCTATTCAATTCATTTACCAATTTTTTAAAGGGGATTACTTGGGTTTTTGTTACTGACATTTTTGAGTATCCTATGCATCCTGGATATTAGCTTTCTGTTAGGTGAATAATTGATAAATATTTTCTCCCTTTGTCTAGGCTTTCTCTTGAAATTGTTGTTGATTGTTGCCTTTGATTTACAAAAGCTTTTGGTTTGATAAAATCCCCTTCCTCAATGTCTGCTTTTGTTCTTGTGCTTTGGGGGCTGTGTGCAGAAAATCAGTGCCTCTACCAGTGTCAACAAGTGGTTCCCCTGTTTGCTTCTAGAAGTTTCAGAGTTTCAGGTCTTACATTTAGGTTTTCGATTCATTTTAAGGTGATATTTGCTCAGGGTGAGAGAGAGAGGGGGCAAGCTTTATTTATCCAGTTTCCCTGGCACAATTTCTTGAAGAGGTTATCCTTTTTCCAATGTATGTTTTCGGCACCTCTCTGTCCCAGAGATGAGAACATGCAAGGCTTTCTGATGCCCAGAGCAGTCCCAACTCCATCCCAACTCAGTCCCAACTCAGTCCCAACTCAGTCACCAAGATAGCTTACCAAGATGGTACCCGACTTCAGCACCCTGTGTGTTCACCACGAGTTGATGTGAGAACCTTTCCCAAAGCAAGGAGAATGGGCAAATGTCAGCTTCCTCATCCAAGGGGGTTGCATGTCTATAAAGACCATGAAACTTGCCAGTTTGCGAGGATTCCCTGCGTCTGCCCTGAGAGAGTTTGCTAGGACTGAGTCCTTTGTACCTCTGCAAAGGGATCCCCCACAGCCCCATCTGGGGACCCAGGGTGGCAGATACTAGAGTATTTTTTTTCTCTTATTATGCTGTTAGTTCAACTCTCCAAATGTCATGACATTCCAGTCTCAATCTCACTGGGTTCCAGTCTTCCTCCATGGTCACTCACCTCAAAATGCAGCTTTTACAAACTTGCTCCTTCAGTTCTTCTTGGTGAGGAGGAGGTGAGTGCTAAGCTCCTTTGCTGGACCCTCTTGGATCTCTCTGCTGATCTTTGCACTTTTATTTATCTGGGAGAACACTCATTATTTGTTCAAAGACCACCTTTCAGTGCCAGATCTAAGGCTTTTCTGTTTTTCAGGCAAGTTGACTTTACTCCATCTCATGAAATCTTCCTCATTTATAGACTCAAAATTCATTTATTGAAAAGGTATGAACTGAACTCAGTTCATGGTACTGAGCATGCAGAACAGTACCTATTTAATCATAACTCCACGGAGAATACATAGATGCACACAATTAAATAAAACAAGGCACCTTAAGTACTGTCACTGAGCTGTATCTGTGACTTCGTGGAAGAAGAAATAAGAGGGTAATTGTTTCTTGAAATTAAATTAAAATACTGTAATATCCTTGGAAGGATCTATTCTGAAACTCAGATGAAGTGAACCACGGTGTTCTGTATTCCCATAGCTTTGAACAAACACGTACAGCATTTTCCCAGTGGGATATAATTTTGAGGAGGAACTACCACCGTCTCAGCATCGCTTTCTCATCTAAGAGAGGAGTTAATAATGGTGTCCACCTTGTAGAGACGTGTGCAGAGCAAGCAAAACACTCCATCATGAGTATTTTTCCTTTTTTTTTTTTTTTTTTTGATACTGGGGATTGAACCCAGGGGCACTCCACCACTGAGCCACATCCCCAGCCCTATTTTGTATTTTATTTAGAGACAGGGTCTCACTGAATTGCTTAGGGCCTCGCTAAGTTGCTGAGGCTGGCTTTGAACTCGAGATCCTCCTGCCTCAGCCTCCCGAGTCGCTGGAATTACAGGCGTGCGCCACCAAGAGGCCATCATGAGTATTTTTAAATGATATCCGTCGTGTTGCAAAGTAATTATTCAATACACCTTGCGTAGTGATATTTATCTATCTGTTCATTTTATAATTCCCTCCAGGGGAGGGAGAGTATCAGACCTATTTCATGTTCCCTGTCCTTATTTTTGAGGCCACAGGGAATCGTCTGGAAAGAGACCGGATGAATGAATGCAATGTTCACAGAACAAGCCTTTTTAAGCCAGTCTGGCTACACTGCTCTTTGTCTGCACCATTGACATTTTATTTTAGTGGGAATGTTCTTTTCCCATTAATCAACTATTACAGTAGAAAATGACTCTGACTTTGGGGACTGCTGTGGGGGAGAGTGTTAACCGACCTTTCAGGAGCTGCAGTTTCCTTGTTGCCCGTTGATGGATCAGGAGCTAATTCCCAAACTATTTTCAAGCCAACCTGGTAAGTACATAATATTTACTCAAGCGACAATAAGCCATTTGGCATGATTTCAACAGAATGAAAAAAGGTACTTTGAGGGAAGACTTGGTATAAATAAGGTTGACTTATAAATGTATGGGCAATATTCAGCTCCCAAGAGGAAGGCTAGGAACTAGTTCAGAACTTACTCTGAGCCAGGCACAGTGGTGCACACCTGTAATTCCAACAGCTAGGAGGCTGAGGCAGGAGGATTGCAAGTTCGAGGCCAGCCTCATTAATTTAGTGAGACCCTTAGCAACTTAGTGAGACCCTACCTGAAAATAAAAAATAAAAAGAATTGGGCATGTAGCTCAGTGGTAGAGCCTCCCTGGGTTCAATTCCTAGTACCATCCAAAAAAAAAAAAAAATAAGAACATACTTCAATGACAGTTTTGCTACTTATTTCTGCCTTCCTCATTTCAGATCCACATGACAACATAAATCAGACAGAAGCAAACTATAATCCTAGCAATCCTAGCAGGGAAGGGGCAGATGGGAGTAGGTCTATAGATAAAACAAGCAAGTTCTAGTTCATCCAAGGGAAAAAACCACCATTTGACCCAGTTATCCCACTCCTCCATTTCTACCCAAAGGATTTAACATCAACACACTACAGTGACGCAGCCACATCAATGTTTATAGAAGCTCAATTCACAATAGCTAAACTATGAAACCAGCCTAGGTGCCCTTCAGTAGATGAATGGATAAAGAAACCATGGTATATATACACAATGGAATATTACTTAGCTTTAAAGAAGAATGAAATTCTGGCATTTGCTTATAAATGGATGGAGATTGAGAATATCATGCTAAGTGAAATAAGCCCAACCCAAAAAACCAACATCCCGAATGTTTTCTCTGATATGCAGAAGCTAATTCACAGCAAGAGGCAGGGGTGCTAGGGAAGAATAGAGGTACTTTATATTAGGTAGACGGAAGTGAAGGAAGGGGAAGGGATATGGGGTAGGAATGATAATAGAGTGAGACATCATGACCTCATGTACATGTGTGACTGCATGATAGATGTGATCCTGCAATATGTACAATCAGAAAAATGAGATTACACTCCATTTATTTATGATCTATCAAAAGGTATAAGTGCATTTTACTGTCATGGGCAACAGATTAGAACAAATTAAAAAATTTTAAAAATAAGTTCTACCCACAAGACAATGAGCACTCTATTTTTCAACCAACAGAAGTTTTTTTGGAGGCAGTTCCTAAAACCCTTTGTCTTGCATAATGCACCATGAATTTTTTTTCCTTGTTAATAATTATTAATATAATTAATATTAATATAATTATTAATATAACTAATATTAATATAATTATTAATATAATTAATATTAATATAACAAATTCTGTTCCTTGTTGATAAATTTAAAATGAAGGAGGAAAAGCTATGGAAGTCATTGACCTGGGTGACCCAATTTTATTCCCACGCACTCAGGTTTTCCAAGAGACTCCAGGTACTATTGGTTTGCAACACATTGTGGCTTCAGTTAAGGAGGGAGATGGTTCCCGTGGGGCCTGCGTCCAAATGCATCCTAATTAATTCATTCCACATTGACCTTTTGCACAAAAAAATCGCACTGTGGTAATGGGGGGAAGAGATGTTCCTTGAATGAGAGGCAAGAGCGGAACCGTGATTGCAGTTCTGTGTGGGAGTTGGCTACAGGTCTGGGCAGGAGTGGAAAGAAACTTTCAATCTGAGAAGAAACACTGCGATTCCATTCCTGATCAATAGCGAGAACCCTGTGCGACGTGGCTAAAGAGTAGGGTGCTGTTATTTTATTTGTTTTTTTTGTTTTGTTTTGTTTTGGGTACTGGGGATTGAACCCAGGGCACTCCACCACTGAGCCACATCCCCAGCCCTATTTTGTATTTTATTTAGAGACAGGGTCTCACTGAGTTGCTTAGGGCCTCGCCATTGCTGAGGCTGGCTTGGAACTCACGATCCTCATGCCTCAGCCTCCCCAGCTGCTGGGATTACAGGCATGCACCACTGCGCCTGGCCGGGGTGCTGTTTTTAAACCCATGTCTTCTCTCCAGCCTTGGCTCCTGGGCAGTGGTTGCTGCTGGTGGGCATGCCCTTAGCCTTCCTGACTCCAGATTCAGGCTCCTGTCCCACCAAAGTGGATCAGTTTAAAAACTCCAGGGTGGGGCTGGGGTTATAGCTCAGTTGGTAGAGTGCTTGCATTGCAAGCACCAGGCCCTGGGTTCAATCCCTAAAAATAAACAAATAAATAAAAGCTCCAGGGGGCAGTGTTACCTGAACACCCCCTCACCTGAGGATCTGAGATGGGGCTTTTTATCACAAATGAGATTAAGATTTCTGGAAAAGCTCAAGCTTTTTTATTATTATTTTTGTTTGGTGTGGGTTTGCCTGAAAGGTAAAGATGCGGATGGATCAACCTCCCAGGTGAGACAGACAGGGAGGGGTGCAGATTCTCCGAAGCAGCCGGAAATGAAGTACCTGGGTTGCTTGGAGGTGGTGGGCCTAAAGTGAATTGGAATGCAGGTTAGGAGAGGAAGTTCTAAAGGAGTCGAAAAAGAAAGATCTGGAAAAAATAAGCCTGCAGTGGCAGGAGGGTGATTGACAAGGGATGACCTAGCAACCCCATGGGGTACGCAGGGAGCTGGGCATTTGTGGGTTTTCTTCTGTGTTTCCTCCCTAGCACATCTCTATTTTGTCTCTTGGTCATGATTTCTAGAATTAAATTTTAGCCTGAGATAGGAATACAGCCCTATCAAGTAGACGAGTAAAGATGCATCACCTCCCAAGTCCTTAAAGAACATTTAGTATACAAAACACAAATAAACAGAAGCCAAATAAACAGAAGTTGGTTCAATTTACCTGTAGAATAGATAACCTATGACCAGGTGCCCAGCAGCCCGACAGAGCAGGTTTTAAAATTCTATATGTATGTATTTTATTTTTTATTTTATTATTTTATTTTGTTTGTTCTACTTAGTTGTCCATGACAGTAGAATGCATTTACACATTATGATAGATCCTACATAAATGGAGTATCATCTATCATTTTTCTGATTGTACATATTGCAGGATCACATGGTCATGCAGTCACACATGCACATGAGGTCATGATGTCTGTTTCACTCAGCTATCATTCCTACCTCCATTCCCCTTCCCCTCCCTTCACTCTCCTCTGCCTAATATAAAGAAACTCTATTCTTCCCTATCTTCCCCTGCTTATTTTGAATTAGCATCTGCATATCAGAGAAAACATTTGGCTTTTGGTTTTTTGGTTTTGGCATACATCACCTAGCATGATATTCTCCAACTCCATCCATTTAGAAGCAAATACCAGAATTGCATTCTTCTTTATGGCTGAGTAGTATTCCATTGTGTATATATCACAGTTTCTTTATCCATTCATCTGTTGAAGGGCATCTAGGTTGGTTCCATAGTTTAGCTATTGTGAATTGAGCTGCTATAAACATTGATGTGGCTGTGTCACTGTAGTGTGCTGATTTTAAGTCCTCTGGGTCTTAACTGTGGAGAGGGATAACTGGGTCAAATGGTGGTTCCATTCCAAGTTTTCTGAGGAATCTCCACACTGCTTTCCAGAGTGGCTGCACCATTTTGCATCTCCACCAGCAACATAGGAGATATTTTTAATATTTTCTCACATATCCTAAGACCATGTTGCAGAGGATGGTTTACCAGCCACTACGAGAATACTTGTGATTTCTCCGTCACTGGCCCAGGACACCACAGATGAGGATTGTTAAGGTAAAAATCTGCCACGTTTTCATTTCTTGCACCCCTGGGGTGCAAGAGAATGCCACATGTCTTGTGGAATCATTCCGTCCACATTGAAAGTGTCCATCTTGAGTTCTGAGTCTCTGTCCAGCAGGAACCCTGCCTGGCTGTGTCTTTCATATCAGTCCCCAGCCCTGTGCCACCAAAGGGGAGAAATGAATGAAGTAGCAGTGATTGGCATTCATGTTATGTGTGTGCAAATTCATTAAGAGCATAGGACACAGAAAATATTTAAAATGCAGATATTTGGGGACCATAATCAAAAGGCAAGTTTTCTTCAGCTGTTTATTTTTGTTTGCTTGTTCACTTTGTATGGGGACTCTTTTTGGAAAGTATGTTTTGTGGTTGAGAAACATATCATTCTAACTCCGGATTCCGAACTCATAAAGGTCCTTTATAAAAATGAACTCACAATTTTTTTTTTCTTAAAGGGGAACTCCAGATTTTTTTTTTTAAGTGACAAAATTTGTTTTTCAAGAATTGAACTCTTATTACTAATTTGCAAGCTGCATTTTGCTTATTACCAAGAAATCTCATGAATGAAAGAGTCTGGCTGTAGTTTTGAAGATGTGTCTGTGTGCATGTGTGTGTGTGTGTGTATGTGTGTGTGTGTGAGAAAGAGAGAGAGAGAGAGAGAGAGAGGGGCTCAAGGCACAGCAAGGCAGCACCCCTTCACGTCTCTGAGATTGCACATCTACGGAGCTGAGAACAGACAGGATATGAAATCATATAGATTATGAACATCTCTGGTTGATTAAATGGAATGGAAACACATTTTCCTTTTCATTTTGGAAGAGGCTTATCATTAAAAAACTAATCTTTTCTGAGATCAAGTTCATTAACACAATGATTATTCATTTGGCTTTTATAATGATATTGCTGCTTAATCACCAGAACATTGCTTCCTGTGCTCGGTGGGAACCAGCAGGAAACATTTGAAGAGCTAGTCTGGCTGCTGATATGACAGAGGGGGACTGCTATTCTCACCGCTCTTCATTTCAAAAGTACAGCTCATTCCTCCTCAGAAGTCAAACACCTCTTGTCCGACAGCATGAGTTTTAAACCCTACATTAAACACAGAATAAAGTTATATAACCCTGAAGGCTAAACCTTAGCCTCCAATCTGCTCTTTCTCCCTGGATTACATAAAGTTTCTCAGGGGGACGTTTTCATTATAAACCCAGATTTGAGATGGTTTGATCTTGGTAGTTTCAGATCCTCTGGTACAAAATTCAACAGCTCATTTGACAGCTCAGCTCAGTAAACAAAGGCATGAACAAGATGGGACCCAGCTACACATCTTTAAAACTGTATCCTCTTTGATGCAAGTTCAATCCACAATATGTCCCTAAATCTACAGAGCAGTCCCCCTGTGATGGAATCCAAATGAAAGTCATGGGGTATTATCAGGAAAGACAACAGCTACATTTATTTTTCACTCACTAAAGATTCTTTGGAATGTAAAAAATATAAATATAAAATATACTTGTTGGGAACTAATTTATCAAGCAGTGTGCAAAATGTATAGTTATCCACTGATTGGTATTGAACCACACGGTAATAATAGTCAGGGCTGTATGTTCCAAGCCCTAGAAAAATCCTTGGATGATTTAAGTGGATAATGAATGTATTGGAGGGATTTTCGGTAATGCACCAATTCATCCACTGACTCAACTTGAAAATCTGGGTGGAAACAAAGAATATTGATAGTGATAGGGGCCAACGTCAGTGGATCCCCACATGCAAGCATTTAAATGAGACATGTTTCCCTTGAACACTGCACTTCCCAGATCACCCAGGATGCCCACCCGTGTCCATCTGAGAAGTTCAACGTAATTACCAGTATCAGGGATTCCCTACCACCTGTCATCATTGTCCACATTGACATCTGAAGGGACCCAGTCTGGAGGACATGCACCTGCCTGTCCAAACTTGGTGACCTGCTTAGGTATTTGCAGCAAAGAGACAGTTATCAATGGCTTTGTGAAGATTCCCAAGAATGTGAATTTCCCCGAGATAAAGAGTTTCGATCCTGGGCGGCTAATAAAGAAAGAAAACATCGCCAATATCCACCATCAGATCAGCCCAGCACCATTACACATTCATAACAAGGAGATGCTGAGATCACAGCTTCGTGTGATGGAGGATTTATCATTAATCCAGTGGAATGATTCAAAGTTTGGTTCGCAGATGCTCAGACAGCACAACTTGCCGGCCTGAATCAGATCAGAGGTTCATGCCAGAAGGTCGTCTGAGGTCTCTCACCAGTAACTTTCTTACCTGTTCCAATTTGTCCCTGGCTTTTGGTTAAGCCATTGGAGGTGAAGAAAGAAAAGAAGAGAAAGAGAAAAGAAGATGGAGAGAAGGAGAAGGCAGCAGAGGGGATTGTTGAAGGTCATTTCCTGGCCGTGGGGGAAGCTTCACAATGTGAAGGTATTTTACAGGGGGCATTTAAGTAACGGGGCATTGAGAAAGGAATAGGTACCCATGATTTCATTATGCCCAAGGAAATTCCAAGTCTCCCTCACTGAACTGCAGTGATCTGGGAATTCGTAAAGAAATCTGGCCCCAGGGACACACGAAATCATTATGATTTTCCATTTCATCATTTTGCAAAACCTTGGTGAATATATCTGACTCCCACTGAGATCAGATCTGAAGCTGTTGCACAGAGACAAGGAACACAGGCTGAAAATCAGAGGTCACCGGTGGAATGTGAGAAGCTATGTTGTGACATTTGTCAAATGTTAACCAAAACAATCCACATTAATCTCACAGCTTCAAAGAGGAAAGGTAACATCAGGAAAGGGACAGGGACCTCCTCTAAAGCATGAGCTAATGTGGAATTAATTCCCGTGTGATTAATGGACTCATGATGTAATTTCTGTCATATCTATTTACTCTTACGCTCTTTGTTCTGCTTAGGTTATAATTGGTTTCAGCTTGCTAGCTGGGTGATGTGGAGTTAAGCATTTTCAGTGAGAAATGATTAAAACCTTTTTCACAAGTCGCAGAAACCTTACCCAGGTACAAATATGTCACAATACATAAGGTTGAAATCAGAGAGAGCTTCTAGACCAAGAAAATCTTTTGATCAGGGTAATATTGGAAATAAACAGCTAGCAGTCTTGGAAAAGCATATGTATTAGAAAACTTAGGAACATCAGGTTAGGTGATAAGAAAATACTCAGTATAGCAGGAATTTTGATGTGTTTTAGCTGGGAAATAGGATGTTCTCTAGTAAGAGACTGTGTTGGTCAAGTTTGCATTGCTTTAACAAAATACCAGAAGTAAACAACTTATGAAGAAGAAAGGTTTGTCGTGGTTCACAGTTTTGGAGGTTTCAGTCTATGGTCAGCTGGTCACTTGCTTTTGGACCTGTGGAGGGACAGTACATCTCTTTTTTCACTTTGTGTAAACTCTCCCTGTGCAGATGTGATATCCAAAGTCAGTGTTCCTTCCGTGATGCACAATTAGCTAAACTTGAACCTGCTTAGAGATGCTTCTGGAAGTCAGGAACACAGCCCCTCCTCCTGCTCCCCGATCTTTCCCTGGAAGATGTGAGCAACTCGGGGTCAAATCATTTAATTTTCCTTTCTCTCAATTACTTCATTTGTTTCATGAATGGGCAGTGGGAATAGGGCCATCTAAGGTCCCCTTCCGTCGTATGAATTGGAGTGGAAATACCCTGTCATGCTGTCTAATAGGAATCGCTCCTTGAAGAGGGTGGTGTGTTAGGCTTGACCTACCACTGAGGGTTTTAGATCGACCCCAGGAAGGAATGATCAAGAAACATCTGCAAGTACTGAACTTCAGATTCCAAGGCAGATCACATAACCATCATCCCAAAACATGACCCGAACGGCAGGTCACTGAATGAGATGAATTCTGGAGATCCCATCCAGGACTGAAGTTCTTTATCTTATTTTTCTTTATGCAAAAGTAACTGCTTATTTTCTCTGACTTCTGCATTGCAGGTGGACAGGAAGAAAAGCTTCTTGTGTTGCAGAATATAATCCAGGAGCTATGATTGACAAGAATTAATTACATATTTGAAAATACCTGGTAGACAGCTATTTTTGGGGAGAGGGGGCAGACCAGAGATTGAATCCAAGGGTGCATAATCATGGAGCCACATCCCCAGCCCTTTTTAAATGTATTTTATTTAGAGACAGGGTCTCACCGAGCTGCTTAGTGCCTCGCTAAGTTGCTGAGGCTAGCTTTGAACTCACTATCCTCCTACCTCAGCCTCCCGAGCCTCTGGGATTACATGTGTGCACCACCATGCCCGGCCTGGCAGCGAGGATTCTGCATGCTCCCAGTTCAAAGCTAAAATAAAGGTTTGAGGTGATAGTACACCAGTGACCCCCATGTGATTATCTGATGCATACATGTGTTGAGCGATCCTACCATAATCCCCATATGCATGCTTCTTATGTGTCAATTGAAAATGAGTTAAAGTTAATTAAAAATTAGAAAGCATTATTTTCGGCCAATACATTTCCCTTGCTATCATTAAAAAATTCAAATTTTTCCATGTAAATTATATAAACAGAATAATTCAATGAAAACCACTAACATTGTAGAAAGGTTCATTGTGGTTTGGGACAAACACAAGTATTTAACAAATTTACTGCCCAGTGGATTATCAGAGCCATCCAAACCATAGATGCCTAAGTTCATCCTCCTAGTCAGGGGTGGTGATGCTCACCTGGAACCCCAGCAACTCTGGAGTCTGAGGCAGGAGGATCGCAAGTCTGAGGCCAGCCTCAGCAACTCAGCAAGGCCCTAAGCAATTTAGTGAGAACCTGTCTCAAAGAAGTCCTGGGGATGTGGCTCAGTGGTGAAGTGCCTCTGGGTTCCAACCCCAGCACCAAATAAATAACAACAATAGCAATAAAATACATTATCCTGTCCATCACCCTTGTTCTGTTTTAAAGGTGAAGGAGAATTGCAATAGGGAGAATTTTGCTCGGTGGATAGGAAGGTGCTTTGAGTGGTAATGCAGAAGTCAAGGTTCATGCTTAGTAGCACATAAAAGCTTCCTGGAGAATGTGAAGACCGTCATGGATGCATATCCTGTAACATCAGGTAGGAAACCCACACTTCCATTCCTGTATAAACTGAAGGGTGCCAGCCTAGATACACTGTAGGGTGCCTGGCAGGTCTTGCAGGGCATCAGGAGAATGTATCCTAGGTCACAGTGGCATTCAGTCAAAGAAGTTTGAATCTCACCTGTCAGATAGCTTACCTGCAATTTTACACTGGGATAGGAGGGATACCAGGTGAGCATCAAAGGCAGGCAGGTCTGGAGCAGCTTGGACTGTAATAGAAAAGCGCCTCAGAAGTTCAAGTCAAGGTGTTCTGAGGTCCTTCCCTGCAAACCCTGCAAGAAAACCCATCCTGCCTGCTTTGGATTCCTGACACATGAGGCCGTCAGGTAGATTTCTCTTGTTTTTCTTTCTCTAAAGTATCAAGTCATTTGCAGCAGGTCAATCCCTCCGGGCTTCTTTGGCAAGTCACCTGATGAAAGAGGTCTGGCCTGCCCTCCAGAAATTAGCAAAACTCATTATAGGCCTGGGCCTGATTTTCTCTCTCACAGGTTCTTATCACCATCAGGCAAACTATGAATTTGCTTTCTGATTGTTGATTCATTTCTGAGTCCTCTTTCTAGAATCCATGCAAATTCTATGAACCTGTGAACTTTCCCTTTTTGTTCACTATCCTCGATGCTTAGAATAATTAATTGATTCCCCAAAATTACCTTATAAACCCGTGCTGAAGGAATAAATATGCATGTATGTATGAACAAACCTGTTATTTCTTGACATGTTTGAAATTCACTACATATTCAAAGCAATACTCTGATAAAGGATTTCGAGTTTGCTTTATTTTTCTTTTTAACCCTTTTTATTGTTTTACAATAGGTACTTTTTTATTTCTACTATCTAAAAATCTTAAAGTATTTTTTTAAAGTATAAAAAGTTCACTGCCTTATCATGAAATAGAATGACACAGAATGACCCACGGAGATTCGCAATTTTCCAATTTCTAATCATTTTCAGAGGAAAAAATTCCAACTTCTCCTTCCACGGAACCTGTTACAACATTGACACCACATGTTATAAGGAAATACTCTTTCAACACCTGTGAGTTTCTCTTTCATTTTCTATGTAGTCTGTTTCTTGGGTCTTTGATAATAGAGGTTGTTCCATCACAAGATGTGAGGTGTCCCCCAAAAGCTCACATGTGAGATAATGCAGGAAGGTTTGGAGGAGAAATGATCTGGTTATGAGAGCCTAAATCCAATTAGTGAATTAATCCTCTGATGGGATTAACTGAGTGGTAACTGGAAGCAGGTGGGGTGTGGCTGGAGGAGGTGGGGCTTGGGGGGCATAGCTTTGGGGTATATATTTGTATCTGGAGAGTGGAGTCTCTCTCTGCTTCCTGGTCATCACATGAGTTGCTTCCCTCTGTCATGCTCTTCCGCCATGATGTTCAGCCTCATCTGGAGCCCAGAGAAATGGAGCCAGCCTTCTATGGACTGAGACCTCTGAAACTGTGAGCCTCCCAAATAAACTTTTCCTCCTCTACAATTTTTTAAGGTCTTTTAACCACAGCAGTATAAAAACTGACTAAAACATAAGATGCTAATCATTTACTCCCCAAACCATATTTATATAATACAAGAGATGCATGTTATAAAACCACTTAGTCCATATTAAAGAAAGGTGTACTGAGTGGGGTTAAAAAGAAGAGTTTTAACACAGATGAAAGTATTATGTATCTTTTAAGCAAAGTAATTTTTTGAAATTTTACGAACTAATGAGGAAGAAATTATTGAATTTTCTCACAAACATGAGAACCAATTTTTGTTTTAGTAGATTAAACATCATTGAGAATTTGCTTAGCAACACAGATGTGTGTGTGTGTGTATAAAATGAAAAGATGGTATATCCTTGTCTTTACCTTCAAGAAAGACAGTGTTGATTATTCATGCTTATTTTATTTCAAGCAAAATAGGGATATTAGTTAATTATGCAATTACCATGTTTTCCCCAGTTCTCTAAAATAGTGACAGCTCAGTTTGAATTATACATACATTCAAATCAAAACTAAATATTGCTTAAAGAAATTGTATCCTTTTATCCTTTCAAATTTTCCTTCCTTAATGAAAGAATTTCATTTTAACTGGTGTATATTTCATGGAATGCTTAAAATCCTATGGTAAGACTGAGGGCTAAATATAAATAGTATCACCAATTTATTTTAATGTCTTATCAAAAGAAATGGCCAAATTCTTAGACCTCTGCCCTGTATCTATCTTTCTATATTAATCTACCTCTTGCTAGATCTATCTTCCTAAGAAGAAAGGAAGCTTTGATTAAATGATAACAAGAATTTCAGTATTATTTTATTCAGTATCTCAATACCATAAAATAGTGCAAGTTCAGACATTAGAATATATGATGAATAAGTGCCAAAAAAGAGAGATGGGGGAATCACGTGTAAATGGTTGATAGAGCTAAATTCTAAACTAAATGGTTTCACACTGTGCTTTGCCTAAGTAAATAACCGAAGCTCTAAAGCAGAGCCAAATGCAAATTATCCATGATGCTTTTTGATTTCATATTAAAAAGTCAAAACTGCATGAGTCTAACTTCGAAATTAGCAATTTCTTCTCATCAGACATTCAGCTACAATAGGCAAATTATTCAGAAATCTTGTAAATTATTTACATATGAAGAAGTTATTAGAAAAATCTCTTCCTACCAAATAGTCGCTGATGATTCTTTTCTTACTCTATCTGTTCTTACTCTATCTGTTAACTTGTACTGACAAGTTTTACAAATCAGAATTGGTTTTTTTGATAAATAAATCGTTCTCCTAAATGTTTAGAGTTAAGATTCACAAGTGATGTTCAAAAAATTTGGCTGTATATAGATTTCATTGGTGAGAACCATGTAAAACACGGTTCTTGTCCCAAATACTGTATTTTATACCTCCACCACAAAGAACTGCCCCTGGGGGTAGAGACATTTTTCACAGGTAACAGAGGAAGAGGTATACATACAAATGTTAAATTCTCCTTTCATGTATTCATTGCAAAGAAGTCAGAAGAATCAGGATTAACTCCTCACGTCCTCCCAGTTAACTAGCTGTTACTGTTGGCAATTAGTCCTCTCTCTCTAAATCTGAATTTGCGTCCTGCAAGTGGTGATGGCCATTGAGATCTACCTTGACCATGCTCCAAAGATCCCACAGTACAGCAAAAGCATCTGGAAGGGTTGCTCACATGTAGCAGGAAAGATTTTAAAAACCCTTTTCTCTCCAAATTCTCTTCCCCATCATCCTGAGCCAAATTATTCACATATGTGGTGTAGAATCGTGGCCAAATTACTCACATTCTCCTGACACTCAATTTGTTGATGGGTGAAATGAAAATAATTTTACATGCTTTTCTATGTGATGTGGGGATCGATGAGGGTGAAAATATGTGTGTATACAAATATATAGACTTCAATATTGTGCATACACTATATATATATACTCTTAAGTACACTTTATATAGTGCATATATGTTTCATTTGTACGCATTCTTTATTTGTAGGTGTTTCATTGTGTCAGAATATGTCAAGGTAATTAATTCAGATTCTATAATTCTTTTTTTTTTTTTTTTTTTGTGGTGCTGGGGATTGAACCCAGGGCCTTGTGCATGTGACGCAAGCACTCTACCAACTGAGCTACATCCCCAGCCCTATAATTCTTGAAACCTGTGTTTAGGAAGCTTGCTCTCCTTAGACATTTCTTTTTAAATGAAGTCAACTATTTTCAGCAAGTTCATGTTTACTCAAGGCTGATCATTTGCTCTTTGCAAGCAACTCCACCTTAACATAGTATCTTTGGGGCGTCTTTGAGCATCTTGCCAACTGTAGTAGAATGTCGTGATGATGTGACTGATACCCATCTTGATAGGTCCTCCTTCTCTGGTCTCTTTCACACTTTCAGTGACTATGCATTACTCCAATCAGGGGGCCAGAGGAAGGATGCCCCACACAGGCACGCCAGCATCTATCTGCTGTAACTTCTGGAAATGTTTATGTGTGCAGACTGAACAGATTAATACAAACACAAGTTTGCAGGTACCCATAGATAATTGAATTGGCTTATTCAGCACATGATTATTGCATTTGTGAATTAAGACTCAGACGACCTGGGTTCAGCTCCTGATTTTGTCATGAGTTGTGTAGCCTTAGACACCTCAGTTTTCTCACCTGCAAAAAGGGGATGATAATAATAGTGTAATGGTAATACCTAGCTCATTGAGTTTTTCTGTGGAACAAATACATTATTATCAACAAGGCATCAAGGGCCAGGTGTGTGGCTTATGGATCCTGGTCAGTAGTAGCTGCTATCGCTATCAGGCTGACTCGTGGCAGAAGCTCCTTCCCAGGTGACCCAAACTGAGGAGCTCCTTGCTCTCCTGGAGCTGAGGGTCAGGCAGGCAGTGGGGAGGATTCTTGAAGACTAAGAGTTCCAGAGAGGAAAGTAAAACAGTCATCTGCTAGCGAGAAGCTCTGTTCTAGCTAGAGGGAACAGCTGCAGCTTCTCGGAGGAGGTGACCCTGCAGTTAACTTCTCATGACCCAAAGGAACCAGTCACACCAAAACCTGGTGGAGAAGCCATCGGGGAACAGAAAAGCAGGGAGCATTGAAGCAAGAGCAAGTCACAGAGTCCAGGAGTCAGGAAAGTGGCTTTAGAGGTGGAATCAATACATAAAAAAATATATATAATAATATATATAATAGATAATAATATATAATGTATAATACTCTCTTGTTATATAATATATAACAATATATCATATATAATATATGATTTCATATATAATATAATATGTAATATATAATTTATATAACACATATATAATATATATCATATATAGTAATATATATCATATATAATATATATTAATAAATATTGGTATATGATTATATGCTATATACTATATATTGGGTATTGCTTATGTATAATAAGAAATAGTGGTGTGGATACTTGCTTTTATAATATATATGTATTGTATATATGTACTACATATGTAATACATACTGGGAATTGCTTATATGTAATATATATGTAGTGGTGTTGATACTGCTTATATATATATATATATATATATATAGAGAGAGAGAGAGAGAGAGAGAGAATATACATATATACTGGGACCTGCTTATATGTAAGCAGTATACACACCCCTAAGGAAAGACTGGCTCATGCAGAGACTCAAAGCCAGGGCTAGGGGACACCAGGTGAGATCAGGTATATATTTGCATCTGAATAGTTGTAAATATGGTCCCTTGTAGTAGAAAAACTCATATTAAGTAGGATCTTGTGTCCATCCCACCGTGACCTTGTGACAGTGATGTTCCTGCAGAGTATTGTCACCTGCCTACTGGCTGTGGCGTGTTTTGGACAGAGTCATCTAGGGAACTTGGCAATGGCTCTTTCATTGCAAAGACGAGCATCCTGCAGACGATCCTCCCAGCATCTTAAGTCGCTGCAGTTTATGATTTTTTTTTTTCAGATCTACAGATTGACGGTCATCATTTCTAGCTCCTCAGGGTGCAGACCATTTGCCACAATGACAATAGCATTAAACTTATTGCTATTATTGGTATTAACAGCTCTAATCGTATCTACCTGATGCCTCCAATGCTGAATTACCCCAGGGCTAGTGAGAAGCAATGAGCTAAAATGATCATAAAATCCTTTCCAAATATTTTAGGCAATGCAAAATTATTAGGAATGGCAGGGTCGTTGTTGCACATCCCCTATGAAGTAACCAGTGTCTGCTGGTTAAGAAGAAAGCCACATTAGCTTTCAAAGTGGCATGAGGGTTCCTGGGGCTCAGTGCTCCCTAAAGTTTCCTTTCAAAATCAGCACGACAGGCTTCATTTTCAGAAAAGAAATAGACATAGATGCCAAGGTCAGTGGTACAGGCCTGTAATTCCAACGTCTGGGGAGGCTGAGGCAGGAGGATCACAAGTTTGAGACCAGTCTCAGCAACTAAGTGAGAACCTCAGGAATTTAATATGAACCTGTCTCAAAATAAAAAAGAAAGAGGGCTGGGCTGGGGATGTGGCTCAGTGGTAAAGTGCTCATGGGTTCAATCCCTAGTACAAAGAGAGAGAGGGAGGGGAGAGGGAGGGAGAGGGAATAAGAGAGAAAGAGAGGGAGAGAGGAAGGAAGGAAGGAAAGGAGGGAGGGAGGTAAAAAGGGAGGGAGGGAGGAGAAAGGGAAGAAGTGGACATTGTTTCTCTCAGGAATAAAGCATGAGTATTGCCATTCTAAACCTGAACACTGCCCCATTAGGTTTTTCGGCTGTTCTCATCATCCTTGGCAATTTTTCTCACCTGCCAATCAATGTGGCCAACCCATCCTCACCAAATGCTTTCAAAGAGTCCCATCAGTATCTTCTCCGCATCCTCTCCCTAAATGTGAAGCACAACCCAACCTGGTTTAAAGACAGCAACACAAAGCTCTTTGCCTGCTAGGGATGGGATTAAAACACAGAAACTGCCAGAGCTTGGGATACCCGCAGTCTGGGGATTTGAACGAAGCCAAACCAATTGCTAGTTACAGGAACATAGGTCCCCATCGTGTTAAACTAGTAATGCCTACATGATCCATTCCAGAGTCTCTTAAAATAGAAATTGTTGATATGAACTATAGCATTCATGAGTGTGGCTTCAGGAGTCTTACAATCCCTGGTCCCCATGCCAGGAATTCTCTGGACAGATTCCGCAACACTGAATAGGTCACAAACTCCTGTCAATCTTAATTTTCTTCTGAGAAAATGAGACAAAAAAAAGGAGCAAAGAGTTAAAGAATCTGATGGACAGATGTACCTGGCATGTATTATTAAGAACATGCATATCCCTTTCAGACAGGAGAGTTCAAGTTTAAGCATGCATTAGAAAAATGAAAAAAAAAAATCAAATGCAAAAATTCCCAAAAATCTTGCTTCCTTTCCCAAGGGGACCTCAGCATCTTCATTTCTAACTCTAAGAGAACCTGATTTTTAAGGAATCATGCCTTAGAGGAAACACCAATCTCGACTTCCTACATCCTTCCTAAATCTTCCAAAGTCCATTCCCACCCTCAGGAGTGTATTTTAGATAAAGGGCTTGGCATGTGGGATTGTGATTGACATCTTCACCACCAACCCCGGAAACTTCATCTAGATTGTTTCTGCAAATCGTGTGCATTTTGTAGCTGGTGGCTATCACCACTGAAGCACCAAACAGATGGACTTGAAAGCTTTTTGAAATTCTCTGAAAACAAGGTCTCTGATTCATTAGAAGGTAAGAAGTGATGTCTCTTTGACAAACAGGAAGTAACTGGAAGAGAGGCCAAGAGGGACATAGATTTGTGTGGAGTTGTTTAAAGAAAAAAAAGAATCAGACAAAAGCAATGCATTTCAGCGGATCCAGCTTTGGGCTGTGCTGTGTTTACTGGGGACAAGAATACCTAAGAGGGAGAAAGTGTCACACACAGAAGTCTACCTGCCATGAATGCAGTAAGGTTTTCCCATAGCTAAATGCAGCCGTGCCTGCTTCCCTCCTTGAACACACAACAACAGGTGTGGCGGACCTCCAAGTTCTTGCAGCAGTTCTCCTTGGTGAGCTGAGCATGAGAATCATGTGCATGTTTACTTGTGATTAAAATACGTTGGTGTCTTCTAGTGTTCAGATTCAGCTTTTTCTTTCTTGTTTTGTTTTTCCTGCCACTAACACTAGTTCATCATTTAATCATCCTTTCCTGGCACATTTATTTCGGGATTGCTGTCAGAGACTTTTAAAGGGACCTTAATTGAGCTGAGCATGCTCTGTAGCCAGAGGCAGGCTGGAACTGGGTCCTCACGCCAGAGACAGGCCCTGAACCTCAGTCACTGTGTCCTGCTGTTCACTGAAGCTGAAGCCAGTCTGCTCTGCAGTGTCTGCAGTGGAGGCTCTGACTTCTGAAATCAAGTTGTCAGGCTCATGTGCAGGCTGCTGGATGTTGGACAGAACTAGGTTAGCATCCTGGATTTTCTTCCTAGGTGACCACGAGCAAGACAAAAATTTCTCTAAGCTTCAGGTTGCTTATTAAAAACCCAGCAGTCAAAATACTTGATGTATGGGGTTGGTCTAAGGAGCAAATGAGGGAGCAACAAGTGTCTTTCAGGACTCACAAGGTCACTTAGGGGCTATGACGGGGCTGGCAGGGCTAAGCATCCAGAAATTCTTGCTTTGCTGCAAAAGCATCTTCTGAGCTTCCTCTGAAGCATCAGGACCTCTGCAGGTGATTTCCATGCACCCTGCAGTGCAGGGGTGCCTGTCTTTTAATATCTTCTTTACATGCATGCTTAGCCCAGTACCTGGTATACAGACGACACTCAGCTAATGCTGGATAAATAACAACTAAGTGCATTCATGAATAATCATTAGCAATAGCAGTTCCATTGTTTCTGATCACCCCATTGTGGTTTCCTAGACCACAGGAATTTAGATGTCCTGTGTGTATTACACACACCCGCATCCATCAGAGAAGGGTTCTCCTGTTGCTCTTCCTACTTCATTTATGCAATCAGATTTAGAACCTAGAAGTTGATCAATTTCCAATTCCCATTCACACAGGAAGACCCCAAGCCTTGAAGTGAATGTGTCTTGCTCAGATTTGGTCTCTCGCTGGGGTTCACGATCAGATTCCCTCCCAGGCAACCTGTCTCCAGGGTCTGTGTCCAGGATGCAGACTACAGTGCATCTTCTCCCTCTGCAGGAGGGCATCCACGAATGGCAGGAGAAGCCCTTCCAGGACACCTTCTGCCTGCTGCCATGCCATCTGCTGGTTGAGCATTTCATGAGGAACCTCCCTTAGGGAGCCACTGGCAGATCTACTGAGCACTGCCAGAAGGGCACATGATGTACAGGACTTCTCTCTTCCTCCCCAGAACCTGCTCCAGGAAGCACTGTGCTGGCGTTGATTGGTGGCCATTTATCCATAGACTTTTCATACGTACAGAACAGCGTGATTAGGACAGTAGAAGGTCACACCATTTATTGCCTTCACTTTAAACAAAATGTAGCAAATTTTCAAAGAATTTCTAAGAGGAATTCAGATTTTAAAAATGAAACTGCCATCAGAGAACCCATTCCTATGTCACCGGTCCTCCCGTGGACACCCTTTATGCCAAGGGTCCAGTCCCAGGTCACAGGGTGCACCCACCCGCCATGCCGCCATAATCTCCTTCACTCTAGAACATTCTTCCTTTTGATTGGTTATTTTGAATGTGCTGTTTGTGAAGATGGTAGGCCAATAGAAACATGTCTCCCAATTCAAGTCCGTCCAGTGAGACCCCCAGGTGATGCCTTGGGGCTCGAATGTTCTAGAAGCAAGACCAACATCTTCTCCTTGAATCTCACTTGGTGGCAGAGATATGGATCTGTCCCATTAGTGCGATGTCCACCTTGATCAATTTCCAAGTTTCAGCTTTTGGAGATGATCTTGCCTATGGAGAGGGAATCAGTAATTTTGTGGGTAGAAATTTTGAGATTGTTTGAAATCCTCTTCCTTATGCCAATTATTATTACTTTTTTTCTTACTGGAGTTAACATCCCTAGCCAGTTGTATTCAGAATTAATGCTTATTGTGAGGATTGTCACATGGGGATTTCCAATCCTGTCATTCCTTTCTGCTTTATTAATTGGATACCACCCTAAGGAAGAACTCCCTTACACTCTCTTCATCAATTAATTAATGTCACATAAATGTCTATTCGAATGATATCATCCTCTGCTTTCATGGTGTGGTGGTGGTGGCTGTTCAGATTGCCACAGATATGGCTGAGGCAGCACTTTGAATTGACATTCTGACCTTCCTGACAGGTCCTCATTCTTTTCTTAATTTGTTCTTCTTAGATGTACATGACAATAGAAGACATTTTGACATATTCTGCACACATGGAATGTAACCTCCCATTCTTGTGGTTGTACATGATGTGGAGTTTCTCTGGTCATGTATTCATACAAGAACATTCATTCTACTGTCTTTCCTAGTCCCACGCTCCCTCCCTTCTCTTCATTCCCCTTTGTCTAATCCAGTGAACTTCTGTTCCCCTACCCCTTTTGTGCATTAGCATCTGCATATCAGAGAGAACATTCAGCCTTTGGTGTTTGGGGACTGGCTTATTTCACTTAGTATGACCATCTCCAGTTCCATCCATTCACAGGCAAATGCCATAATTTCATTCTTCTATATGAGTAAGTAATATTCCATTGTTTCTTTATCCACTCATCTGTTTCAAGGACACCTGAGTTGGTTCCATAGTTTAGCTATTGTGAATCGAGCTACTATGAACATTGATGCATCACTGTAGTTATGCTGATTTTAAGTCCTTTGGGTATATGCTGAGGAGTGGGATAGCTGGGTCAAATGGTGGGTCCATTCCAAGTTTTCTGAGGAATCTCCATAATGGTTGAACCAATTTACATTCCCACCAGCAATGTTTGAGTGTGCCTTTTCCCCCACGCCCTCGCCAACATTGACTGTTACCTGTATTCTTGATCACTGCCATTCTGGACATGTCCTATTTCTTGAGATGAGTCCTTACTCTCTTGGTACAACACAGAGCTACAGGTCATTTTATATTTTCCCTGGTTCTGCCCTGAAATTAGCCATCCCTCTCAGGACCTCTCATTCTTTCTGGTGCACAATGGTTTTTAGAAGCCAAAATGTGAGCACAAGGTGGGCCCAGTGCTCCTAGGGTGTTGCTGTGTCCCAGCCCTCCCAGGACACACACACACATATGTCACTTCTTTTCTATCTGTTGAAAACAGGAATTCATATCAGTATTTTCATTTCAGGCCAACAAAAAGGAATCTTTCTAGATTCTTCCATGTCTTCCACGCATTTGTATATAATATCCACAACTATAAGAAAACCTTCCTGCATTGTCTTTGAGTATGAGTATTTGATTGGCTTAATCTCCTGACCCCACTGGGTGGACACACAGCTGGGAAACCCTCTTCACAGGGGCCTTGACACCACATGGTGACTGCCCACATCTAATACCTTCCTCACACAGACCCAAACCTAGCAGCCTCCCAGACAGGAGGGGAACAGAGAAAGAGGGAGAGCAGGAACAACATTACTGATTAAAACAAAAATTACTCCTAATGCTTCCAGTTATACTGACAGATAAAAATTCCCAGGGGCACAATGTCTCTTTTTGATAATTGGGCCCTCCTCTGACATTTCCTAGTGAAAGATTACAGGTCAGGAATCCCTTCTTTGCCTTGTGGATCTAGAAGGTGAGATGTCTGATGAGAAAATAAAATATAGCATTATTCCAAGAGTCCCCAAAATGCTTGAAAGCACAAATAATGAGGGAGGGGACATCATAACCGAATAAATTCTGAGTTGTTCAATCATCTGATTTGAATTTGGTGAGTAGGTAGTTAAGTAGTCAGGTATTTTTTTTTAAGACAACAAGAACCTTAGACTGTCTTGGTCAACTAATTGGTTCAAATTAAAGGAAAATCTGCTTGGGTTGTGTATCTGCTTACAAACTACCTTGTTTTCCCTCTTTCTTATTTTTCTAAATGAAACAAGTAGCTCTCGATTAAAGTGAAATGGACAGCTCCCAGGTTCACTTGTCTCCTGAGAGCAGAGAGGCAGAATTCTTCAAGAAAATGAAAATGCTTCATGCTTGCCTTTCATCTTCTGAAAGGCTACTTTTAAAAGTTAACTCCTAAAGAGAAACAGATGTGTCCAGGAATTAAGTATTCAAACCCCAAGCCAGGGGAAATTCTCTGGACCTGGTGTAGAAATGGAAGAAGAATCCTGAGCGACTGAAACCACCTCAGAATTATTTCTAAGGGGGAGGCTGAGAGGGGGCCCAGCCCAGCTCCTCAGTGTGCTTTGGTTTGCAGTCACGATGACCTTGACAGACGGCGTTAGGACCGAACACCTGCTTCCTCATATTCTGCTCGTCCTCAGTGACACACTGCAGAATGCATAGAACCAGTTCAGCTTATTTCTGTGTGTTTGTGGGTTTTGTGGGGTTTCCTGAGCAGATGAGGTTGACTGCACATAAATCTTCCTTTTCTTCTGGAGCAATTTCCTTACTGGTAACCAGTGTCCCCGAGAAAGATCAGACCAGGATTTCCATTGGGAAACTGGGTCCCTTTCAAAGGAGCTACACTGAGAGCTAATTTGAAAGTATGTGTGGATGACAAAATAATGAGAAAAACATAGGAATTGGGAATCTGAATGATCATGCTTCATGCTTTTCTCACTGCGCCTAACAGACACGGCCATAGTTACTTCATCATGTGTGAATGTCACATAAGAAGGAAAACAATCATCCATTCAGTATCATTTTTAAAGCTCCTCTTCTTCTGCTGGTACCTCTCTGTGTGGGTGTTTCCAAAGGGCTCCTGGCCTTTTCTGTACTCCTGGGTTCTTTGTTCTGCATCTCTTTGTCCATACTTGACCTTCCTCCCATGCATGAGCTGTTTCTTTTTCTTAAAATGGTATTTATCCAGTTTTTATTTCATCTTCTATTTTATTTTATGCTGGTGCTTAGAATGGAATCCAGGGCTTTGCTGATGCTAGGTAGGCACTCTGCCGCTGAACTCCACCCCCAGCCCCTGCATTAGCTTCCAAATGCACATTTCTTTTTCTATGTTGCTGCAACCTCTCATCTTTTTCTAGAGGCTGCAACCTCTCATCTGAGTCAAACTGACCCAGCGTAGGTTCCCTTCAAGAAAACGCACCCTTTCCCTAAATCCACCCACCATGGAAACCTCCAGGGTGAGTTTTCTTCTCCTCTGTTGTCAATTCCTGTAAAATTTTTCAAGACTCCTTTTTCAGCTTCTGTGGGTGATTCCTGCTCAACATATGACCTTCATTCTCTCATGAACACTAACCAATCATACCTCCTCTGTACTGGGTCACCCCACGACCTGTGTGATTTGAGTCAAGTTCCTCAGGTTCCCTGGGGCACCATCTTCTCATCAGCCAAACGGGCTCCACATTGGCTGTGACATAAGAGTGCCAGCCAGCTCCAGAAAACCGGTTATGGTCACAAGTAGGTGTTTCCAAAACTCACATCCCCATGGCGAAGTCAATCCTCAGGTTCTCATGAGTTGTTTGCTTGTCTGTCTCCTAAAGATTGATGGGTTATTTTCCTCTACTGCCAAAAGAATCCTGGTTTTATACTAAAGTCAGGTCAGAAGGCTTCTCTTTTCTAGAACACAGTCTAATCCATCATCCCAAGCATGGCGAACTCAGTGGATTCTTGGGGAGAATCCTTCCTCAAAAAGCCCTTCATAAGCCGGGCGTGGTGGCACATGCCTGTAATCCAAGCGACTTGGGAGGTTGAGTCAGGAGGATCACGAGTTCAAAGCCAGCCTTAGCAACTTAGCGAGGCCCTAAGCAACTCAGTGAGACCCTGTCTCTAAATAAATACAAAATAGGGCTGGGGATGTGGCTCAGTGGCCGAATGTCCCTGAGTTCAATCCCTGGTTCTAAAAAAAAAAAAAGAAAAGAAAAAAAGAGCCCTTCATTGTCCATCCCTGGTTTCTTGACATTGAGTTGTGCCTGATGTTCCCACAACACTCGTACCCAAAGGTAACTCCCTTTGGGTATGAACTCTTCCTATTCCTGGGCATATATAGCACATTTTTCTGTTTCTCTGAATGCCTTAATTATACCTTCATTTAAGTCTTTCTAACAATCAGTTACATAGAATTTGGTGTCTTAGAAAGCATGTATCCTAGTATTATAGCATTATAAAATATAGCATACACTCTTTTCTACTTGGTTCTGAGCCTCTTAAGCGAAGTGATCCATCTCATTCACTAAGCTGTAATTCACAAATCTTTGCACATCCAAGTGCTCAGTAAGTGCTTGCTGCATTATTAATGCTTTGGATTCCACCACGGATAATATACATCTTCAAATATGGCATTATAATTGCGCCTATCTTGTGATTCACGGAGTAAGGGAAATCTGAAACAAAGATACTCTCGGTTTAATTAATTGATTTGCTTTATACTGGAAGCCTGAATCATTACCCTGTTCTGTTTGTTACAACAACTAATATTTATTATGTGCATAAAAGGCCAGGTGTGTTGCAAGAATTTTTCAGGTTTATATAATTAGAATATGAACCATAGTTGACTACCCAACAAGCAGATAAAAGCTACTTAGAGCTTTGCTACTGTGTGTCTGAAGGAAATGCCAAAGGGAAAGAATGTTTATCATGGAACACAACCTTTTAAACTCCTATTTTACCCACAGCCTTGCTCTTTCTGCCTTATGCACTCCTTTGAAAAGCTCCCAAATCCTTGCTTCCTAGTGTGAGCTCCAAAGTCTCTCTTTCCAAGTAAGACTAGAAGCTCCGTCTTCAATCTTGTCTCCATTTTCTCCCTCTGTGAAAGTCATTGTAAAAAAATTTTATCTGCTCAGTGAAAAGAGCTACCAGCGATGATGCTTAGCAGGCTCTCAGTTGCAAGGAAGGTCACCCATTGCTCAGGCCTCTCTGGGTACCAGGTTCTCAGACAGCAGGCCAGTGGCCACTGACTTTGTGTGAGAATTCAACAGTGGAAAGGCCTCTGCTCTGGAGTTTTCTGGAACATTCTCTGGTTTTCTCTGATGGTGGTTTCACCTTCAGCGACCATGTCCATGTTTAAGGGAAGAGAAGAAGGAGGTAACATTCGCCCTGGTAACTAATGCAAAATCTTTCCCCAAATCCAGAGTGGGTGTCCATTTACACTTCAGTACCCAGCACTGCTAGAGAGAAGCTTTGTAAATTGAATAACTGGCACCCCAACAAGTGGGCTGTTCTTAGCTAAAGAAAAGAGGGGATAGGATGTTGAGCGGACAACCATGTCCCCTCACTCCATCAGGGTTTCCATACTGGCAGCGAGTTACTCCATGGCATTAATAGCAATGAGTCCTGAGTGCTGAGTGTCCTTCCTTCGTTCTCTTTCCCTTATGCTCGGTTGTCTGCCTCAAGCCATATCCTGTCCTGCTAATCGTAAGCCCCACCTGGTCTGTTTGCCTGGTTTGCCCCTCACCCTTCCCTGATGCACAGCCAGACTCAGAAGGCACAGGATCCGTCCAGCAGAGCCCCACAGTCCTCCACTGCTAGGAAGACCCAGGAGATTTTGGAAACTCATCCCTTTTATTTTATTTTGTTTTGTTTTCCCCATTACACATTCACAGAATTTTTTTTATTTTTTACAAAAGACCGAGGAACCTTAAGTTTAAAGCACTCGTTTATTTAACACCTTTAGCCACTGGATCAGAGTTGAAATTTGTTCTTCCCCAGGGGCAAGGTGAGGTAAAGATGCGCAGAATAAGATGCATGAAGATCATGCATCCTGCTGCTAAAGTTTGAAAATAAAACGCTTTTGGAAGTCTGTAATTAATAAACCTATGTTAATTAGCACACTGCAATCTTGGAGGTTCTCTTCTTTAACATGGGGGGATCTTTGATGTAGAGGGTCAGGGAGATTCTCCTTTATTTTTTATTTTATTTTATTATAGATTCCAGTTAAGCAAAATGATTGTTATGACACAGTGCAATTCCTCTTCCAATCTCCCTCTTTTTACAAAGCCGGGCTACCCAGCGTCAACCACTAAAAATGAGTTTCCTGTAATTTTCCAATTTTACGCCTCCTTCTTCATTCAGTACTGAAGCCACTGGATTCTCAGTGGTAGAAATAATATCATTCAGGCCCCAGGCTTGTCCGTGTACCTAAAGGGAATCTAAGAACCTCCAGTCGAAAACATGAATGACCCACCATCAATGGAAACACCCGGGTAGCCCAGATGTGCTCCCAATTCAGATAATTGGGTTCTGGTCGCATCCCTCGGACCAAAGCCCATCCCTATAAGGAGTTCCAAAAAGTGGGTCATTTTGGTGTCTCCCATTCATGAGTCATAGTTGTGCTAACTTGCCTAGAAATACATTGTTTGCCTTTTCTTCTGGGTTTTTAGGGTGCTTTCATTGTTGTTTGGGGTTTTGTTCATTATTAAGACTATATCCAATTCTCTTATTTGCCAGTTCAGCCACAGAGGTAGAAGAAACCTACCTTTCAACCCCAGCCCTGCTACCAGCTGCAGGACAGGTGGATAATGAGAACTGGGTTCGAGACTTCTGCCGGGCTTTGATGAACTCATCACACCATCGTGAGTAAAATTGAAACCTAGACTGTCCTCTAAGGCATTTTCTGAAACCTTGCACAAGGGGCTGGAGCACAACCAAGCATCTTGTGGGTGGAGGAAACAGATTAGGGATGCTAAAATGATCAGCCCTGCAGGGCAAGGTGCTCATGGGAAGAGGGGACTTGGAGCAATAAGAAACGATGAGTTCACTTTGGGCTGGTCAGTTGCCGAAGTGTAAGTAGACAATGGAACATTCTGGAAAGATTAGCAAAAAAAAAAAAACAAACAAAAATTAAAACCCTGCCTTTGGAAGTTACTATATGTAAGTGAAGCATGAGTCACTGGATAGGCTTCAGATGGGACACAGCAGAAAGGAAGATAGATGACCTTCATGACAGGTCAGTGGAAGTGTGCCAACTGAGGCCCAGTGAGGAAAATGTGGGGTTCACACTGAAACGATCAAGTGCATAGGTCAACTTCTGCATCACCGTGACCAACAGACCCAACGAAAGCAATTAGAGGAGAACATGTTTATTTGGCATTCATAGTTTCAGAGGTTCAGTTCATACATGGCCAACCGCAATCTCTGGGCCCAAAGTGTGGCAGAACATCATGGCGGACGGGCGTGGTGGAGGAGGAAACAGCTCAGGATGTGGCAATAGGAAGCAGAGAAAGAGCTCTGCTCACTAGAGACAAAGGATCAACCCCACAGGCACACCCCCAGGGACCCACCTCCTCCAGCCACACCCTACCTGCCTGCAGTTACCCCCTAGTTAGTCTACACAGGTGAATCAATGCACTGATTAGGTTAAGGCTCTCCTAACCCAGTAACTTCACCTCTGAAACTTCTTGCATTATCTTCTACAGCACCTTTGGAGGGAGACCTCCTTTCTAAACCACAATAGTAATTCAAATCCCGAATGAGAATAAAAGGCAAGAGAAGAGAGATTTAAAAATAATAGCTGAGAATATTCTAGGTCCCCTGAAAGCCATCGATAAAGCAAGATAAATACACACAGAGCCACACTGGATCCATCATAGTAAAGCTGCTGAGAACCTGGTATGAAGAGGAGAGTCAATAAAGCCACCCAAGGAATCCAGCAGAACACCTGCAGAGGACCACAGTGAGAACTTGCTGCTTCTCAGTACAAATCATGGAAACACAGAGTGAAATGACCATTTAAAAACCAAGAGAGATGGTGGGTGGAGATAGAGGTCAGTGGGTAGAGTGCTTGCCTAGCATGCACAAGTCTCTGCGTTCAATCCCCAGCACCACCCAAAAATAAAATAGCAATTAAAGATGAAATGGAGCTCTATCATACAAAAGCTGATGTGCAGAAAAACCTCAGAATCATAAGTACAGGTGAATGTGGAAGTCCACAGACCACCTTAGCGGGGCTCAGCCAAGTTTCATTTTGTATTGTTTGACGCTAAGATAGAACCCAGGGTCTTAGGCATGCGAGGCAAAGACCCTACCACTGAGCTACACCGCACCCCCATCCCTTCTTACTTTTTATTTTGAGGCAAAGTCTTGCTATGTTGCTGAGGCTGACCTTGAGTTTGTGATCCTCCTGCCTCAGCCTCCTGAAATGCTGGGATGACAGGCATGCGCCACCGTAGCCAGTTCAACAGAGTTTGTCTTAACAACTGGTTGACATTTCAGGCCTGCAGACGGTGCATTCTCAGTCACACTGCTGAAACACTGATGTCCCACCAGAGCTTCTCTACACAACACCTATATGACCAGGGGCGGTGATGTCTTCATCTATCTGTGCTGGAATAGATGGAGTCATTCCTAAAGAAGAGAAAGTTAACATCTCACAGTTCTGGAGCCTAGGAATTCCAAGACCAAGGTACCCACAGGTTCAGGCAGCTGCATCCTCTGCAGGGCAGATGTGCTCTGTCCTATGGAACGGCAGCGGTGAGAGGGCAGAGTAGCCAGAGGCTGAATGCAGCCCAGGCCACTCATTAGGACCTCAGAGCTAATCCTGTCTTAACCCTTTATGCCCCATACTTAGGGCACCTGTAAAAACTTACATTGAGCCATTTAGTAGGAGTCCTATAAAATTGCAAAGGGTTTTACAGATGTCCTGTATGTGGGACACTGGAATGTAACAGGTTTGACTATATTGTGAAGGCTGCCCCCTCTCAACTCTATCACAGTGGCCGTACCTGCGTGTGACCAGGAACCCACTGGCCCCCAGAAACTGTGCCAACAGAACCTCATTAACTCACGTAGCTGGCCCCCTGCAGACTGTTATTTACCAACAGTATTTCCTTATGTCTGTGTGTGTTTGTTTATTTTTGATTTTTTAAATTTGTTCAAAGTGACAATAATGACGTTTGGCTGAGCTGATAACAAGTAGAGATCAAATATATGCCAAAAATAGCGAAAAAAAGTCTGGGGGAGGGCAAATGGGGTTAACCAGCTCTCATTCTCCTGCACTGCTTGATTTGTGTCAAAAGCACTTATTTCAAGGAGAGTATAATATGTGAAAGCTATATTTTGTCATTTCTAGGATAAATACAAAAATGTTGATAAATATGGTGAGAGGAGATAAAAGTAGCCAATTACATTGACTGAACAACTCTGGGTGGGGGATGTGTCAGGAAGCTTTCGCTGCACAGAACTTGCTGGCTTAGAACAGCTATTTACTTAGTTTATGATTCTTTGGTTTGGCTAATCCGTGGGGTGTGGATTGCCTCTGCTGGTATCTGCTGGGCTGTTGGAGGGGGAAGTTGCTGGACCTGTGTTGTATGGATTGGCCTCAATGTACGTGTGCATGTTCAATACCACAGTGTGTTGAGAGGGACTCTAGAGAGGCACTTGCCTGCCCTATGAAGTCCCTCATTCTCTAGAAGGTGACTCCACTTCTTCGCGTGGTGGTCACGAGATTTCCAAAAAGCAGCAGGAGGATGACATCAATGCATAAGTATTTTTAAAGTCCCTGGTGGATAAAAATTGCTATGATCCTACGAGACAAAGCAAAAATAATTTTACAAACTAACGATAAAGAGAAAGGTTCACTATGATGGAAATTGTACAAGGGATAGAATGCTGGTCTTCAACTGCAACAGGAGTTAGGTTACTAAAGACAGGTAGTCTTCCATGTCTATGGGTTCTGCACAGATGTCAGTAACTGCAGATTGAAAGTTGTTTAAAAATTGTACCAGTTCCTTCATTCTTCCCTACCCCTATCCACCATTATGGATCAGCATCTGCTTATCAGAGAAAATATTCAGCCCTTGGTTTTGGGGGTTGTCTTATTTTGCTTAACATGGTATTCTCCAGCTCCATCCATTTGCCTGCAAATGCCATCATTCCACTCTTCTTTAAGGCTGAGTAATATTCCATTGTATATGTGTACCACATTTTCTTTAGCCATTCATCTGTTGATGGGCCTCTAGGTTGGTACCACAGTTTAGCTATGGTGAATTGAGCTGCTATAAACATTGATGTGGCTGTGTCACTGTAGTATGCTGATTTTAAGTCCTTTGGGTATAAACCGAGGAGTGGGATAGCTGGGTCAAATGATGATTTCATTCCAAGTTTTCTAAGGAATCTCCATACTGCTTTCCAGAGCTGCTGCATCAATTTGGAGTCCCACCAGCAGTGTATGAGCATACCTTCTCCCCACATCTTTACCTACACTTATTGCTTGCATTCTTGATAACTGCCATTTTTACTGGACTGAGAGGATTTTGTAGAGGGGAGTGAGGGAGGGGAGGGGGTGTGGGGATAGGAAAGACAGTGGAACGAGATGGACATTATTACCCTATATATACGTATGATTACACTACTGGTGTGACTCTACAGCATGTGTGCCCAGAGGAATGAGATGCTGTACTCCATTTCTGTACGTGTGTGAAAATGCATTCTACTGTCATGTATAACCAATCAAAACAAATTTTTAAAAATTCAAAAAATCGCACCTGTTCTGAACATATACAATTTTCTTTTTTGTATTCCTGAACTATAGAACAATTATTTCAGTGGCCTTTATGTTGTACTTAGGCAGTATATGCAATCTAGAGATGATTTAAAGTTTATGGGAGGATATTTACAGGTTATATACAAACACAAGGCCATTCCATATAAGGGACTTGAGTATCCATGTAATCTGGTGTCCATGGAGCTCCTCGGGTCCCTTATGGACACTAATAACCTGCTGAGAATTGACAGCAGATTTAGGCGTTTCATATATTTCATTGTAAGGCATAGATAAAAGGAAGACCATGGTCATGAGTAAAAACCTATAAGAAATGTCATACATGCTGATATAGCCGAAAGATGGCAGCTAAGACTCTGGCGAGAAGGACAGGAGCTGGGGAATGAAAAGGGTCATTTATTACTGGATGGGCAGCAGGTGGGAGTAAAAGCACAGAATATCAACAAATCCCTCAGGCAGAGGCTAAGATGAAGAGAGTCCAGAACTGCTATAGAAGATGTTAACGTAAATATCACCACTAGAAGTGAAATGGAAAGCTACTTAAATATCTATAGAAAAATTTTAAAGGGAAGACAGGAGAGAATGAAATACACTCAAGTAACAGTGACGGAAGGTGAAGCATGCAAATGGCATACATAATATGCACCATCAATCCATTAAAAGGCATGTGGCAGAACTGAGGTCCAAGAATGGAGGAGGAGGCAGAAATACTCAAAATAAGACTGCAGAGTGGAATACTGATAGAGAGAAAACTTAAAGTTCATAAAAAGAGTGCATACCTTTGAGAAAACACACCTGAACACCTGGATTAAATACATTATATTTGAGAAAAGGCAGCTAAACAAAAGAATAAAAAGAAGTATTTCCATAGAAGAAACACTGATTACCCTGCACTATATGAATTCTTACAGAATACAGAATCTGCAGTAAAACATCCAGATTCTTTTTATGCAATTATATTAATGATAGCAATTGGAACAGCCATTAATTTTATCCTTCATTATAATAATCTTATGCAGTTAATATCTTTAACAATTACATGAATATCTTCACTTATTTTTAAAAAGCACTGAAAATGAAAACTATAGATGGAAATCATGTATGGATAACAGAGCCAGAATTCTGAATGAAATGTCAACATCTAGTCTTCATTAACGCCTTAAGAAATCTGTACATGGTGGTTATTTTGCTTTTATGTCCGAAATGCAAGGATGGTTTGGTATTAGGGAATTTATTGGTATAATTCACCCTGTGAATATTGCTACTGGATAAATGTAGGCTTATTTCCACAGATGGTGAAAAATCTTTATGAAATCAAATGCCCAATATTAATGAAAACTCTAGAGAAAATATGTATGGATGGATAGGCCAACAACATGATCAAATATATACCTGAATACTAAACACCTTATTTAATAAGAAAACACTGAACTCTTTCCCAATAAGACCAGGGACTAAGAAAAGCTGACACTATGTCCACTTCTATGGTACATTTGTGTGACAGTTGTACCCATGAAAGGCATAAGAACTAGAAAAGAAAAGTTATGAACAAAATCTGTATTTGCAGACGCAATGATATATTTAAAAATAAGGGTTATCAAGGCATCTGCTATACAACAGGTAGCTATAATAAATAAAAATGTGTTCTTGAAAATTTGTAAGATAGATTTTAATTTTTTTACCACAAAAATGTGAAGTATATGAGATAATGTATATGTTAATTAGCTCAATGCCTCTACATTATGGACATACTGCAAAAATCACACGTATGTGATAAATACACATTTTATCTGTCAATTAAAATAAATACAGATTCTTTTTTTATTTTATTTGTTCTAATTAGTTGCACATGACAGTAGAATGCATTTATGCATTTTGATAGATCATACATAAATGGAGTATAATTTCTCATTTTTCTGATTGTACATATTGCAGGATCACATGGTCATGCAGTCACACATGTGCATGAGGTCATGATATCTGTTTCACTCTACTGTCCTTCCTACTCCACACCCCTTCCCCTCCCTTCAGTCTCCTCTACCTAATATGAAGTAACTCTGTTCTTCCCTATCCCCCCGCCCTTATTGTGAAGTAGCCTCCACATCTCAGAGAAAACATTCAGCCTTTGTTTTTTTGTTTGGTTTGACTATTTCCTATTTGCAAAATGACCAATCTAATAGGATGATCAGACAATTCTTAATGTGAATGGACCTGATAGTAGAAATAAAACCATCATGTGATTCTGTCATTTGAAAACAGATATACATTAAGGAAAAATTAAAAATATATATATGAAGCAAAATTTGCAGAACTGAAGAGGTGGAGAACAATCCTTAATCTTAGGGGCTTTAAATGTCCTCTTTCAACAACTGACACCAACAATTAGATAAGAGAAATGTGCAAGGATATGTAAGACTGGAATGACAAGATTAATAAAACTGACCTGTTTTCACTGAGTAGCTAGGGGTTTGGTTCCAGGGCCCCTAGATTCTGCAAACACTCTCAAATCTTTTCCAAAAATGATATAGTGTTGCATATAATCTATGCACATCTTCCCATATGGCTTAAATCATTTCTAGATCACTTGCAATACCTAATACCGTTGATGCTGTATGGTCTAGGCAATAGCATCACAACATCTACATGTATTCCATATAGACGAAATTTTATTTTTCCTAATATTTTCCATTCATAATGGCCTAAACCCATGGATATGAACTGACAGATAAACAGCACCTACCATGTAGGTTAATGTAGAAACTCCGCATCCAGCAACTGTAGAATACCTATTATTTTCAAGAGCAGGTTGTGTTTTAGCAAAATAGAACATTTTCTTGTGAATCTGGCAATGCTCAAGAACTCTCCAAATATAGAAACCACATCATGTGTCTAAACAATGTGTCTTGATGTCAAAGGTGGTAACAGAAAGATATATGAAAACTTCATAGTGTTTGAAATTAAGCAACTCATTTCTAAATAACCCAGGATTCATGAAAAAAAATCCCAATGGAAACATCACAAAATTTTTGACCAGAAAATAAGATGTCAAATTGTGCTGCATGCAGATAATGCAGTTCATGGAGGGAAATCTACAGCTCTGGAGACTCTTACTCAGAATGATAGAGGATTCAAATTCAGGGATCTTTGATTCCAAGTTCCCAAACTAGAAGAGAAGTGTTACTAAACCTGAATAAAGTAGAAAAAAGGAAAAAATGTGCATCTATAAGAGCGTAAACTCATGAAATAGAAAAAATATATACGTAGTGAATAAAAGCAACGCAATCCTTTGAAAAGTTTTCTCAGTGGCCATCCTCCAAGCAAGGAAGATCAGAGAACACATTTGAACACAGGTGAAAAGGAAAAGAAACCACATTCCTGCAGATCTTACTGACTTTAGAAAGAGGAAGATGTAAGGGCCTCTACCCAAAGGACTTAAAGTCAGCTCACTACAGTGATGCAGCCACATCCATGTTCATAGCTGCTCAATTCACAATAGCCAGATCATGGTACCAACCTAGATGCCCTTCAATAGATAAAGAATGGATAAAAAACTGTGGTATATATACACAATGGAATATTACTCAGCCATAAAGAAGAATAAAATTATGGCATTTGAAGGTAAACGGATGATGTTGGAGAACGTCATCCTAAGTGAGATTAGCCAATCCCAAAAAACCAAAGGCTGAATGATCTCTCTGATAAGTGGATGAAGATACATAAAGCAAGGTGGAAGGGAGGCAAGAATGGAGGAAGGGTGGTTTGCATAGAGGGAAAAGAGGGGTGCGGTTGGGGGGGTAAGAATAATAACAGAATGAGACAAACATCATTACCCTACGTACATGTCTGATTACACAAATGGTGTGACTCTACTTCGTGTACAACCAGAGAAACAACAGCTGTACTCCATTTGTGTACAATGAATCAAAATAAATTAATGTAAATAAAAAAGAGGAAACTGTATTAAAAGTCACTGGGAAAGCAGCTGGAGGAAATACCTTGGGGTAACTGAATTGGTCAATACCTGGATCTACCTGGGCATCATGTAGATGCGTGCATCAAAGTCAAATTTTCTCATGCCACAGAATTCAGGCTTCTAGTCTTTGCTGGATGCAAGTTAAGCCTCAGTTTATTTTAGAAAGGAGCTACCTTGGACAAGCAGATCCCACACTGTCTTAGATCGTGCCTCCTGGTGCTGTGTCTTGGTGATTGTGGGCAGATCTGTTCTGCCTCCTCTGGGTTTGTTGGTATTGCAGGTGAACCTGCCCTCCTGGTTTGCAGTGGGCAAGCTCTGCCCTTGGAAATGCCGAACTTCCTATAACCAGTGCATGAGTTTCCCCCCAAGTCTGAACAACTGGAGCATTCTTTCAGTAGCTTTGCCAGTGATAAGAATTCTTAAGGGGTACATGTGAAGTATACAGATCACCCCCAGGCATTTTCTCTTCAGTAGGTCTCAGTTGGAGCCAGCAATCTTTCTTTCTTTCTTTCCTCTATCAAATGTGCCAGTGATTCTTATCTTCAGCCAAATTTGGAAGCAGTGCCCTAGGTGGTATGATTAATTACTGGTATGATTAATTACCGTCTCCAGACTTGCCCTACTTCTTCCCCTTCCTTTCTGACGAGGTCTACCAGGCATCCTACTTATTTGCAAGACTGAAAGTTTGGAAGGAGGTCGGAGAAACTGTTCAAGATCATTTCAGTGACATTAAATGTGAAAGGGAAGTCATTTTATTGAGAAAGTTTTGCGCGTTCTTGTTTCTACCTTCGGTGGAGGGAGAGGTGGGATCGGAAGTAGACGTCTTTGATCATTTTAGTGTCAAAGAAGAAAATGATCATCCAATTTGGGCTAGGGGTATTATAGAGCATTTAGGAGATGTAGTTTGATTGGGTTTGGAGACACATCACTGCCAATCTGGTATGTGGGTGAGGATGCTCTGAAGTACATGCAAGTGTCTGACCTAATCATCTCTCCATTCGCATTAAAAACGGAAGGTAGAAGAAAGAGGAAACATAGGTGGTCATGAACTTTGTTAGCATTATTTTGTTAAGAACTTGAATTATTCATCCATTCAGCATCTCCTGAGCACATGCTATGTTTAAGCCCCTGCAAGGCTATGGTTTCCTAGAAGCAAATAAGAAAGACATCATCCTTTTCTCAGGAGAATTCCCACTGGAATTTATCCTCTAGTCCAGAAGGAAGACATTCTTTAACTTCAGTATCTCTTGATATTCATGTGGCAAGTTATACTTAAGAGAAGTTCAAGATACAATGTTGAGATACTTTGTGGAGGGAAGCAACCTAGTATCGGGGTCAATTTAGCTTCGCCATGGTGGTGAGAGTGGGGTCATATATTTCACCTCTGATTTGTTTATTTGTTTTTTTGTTTGTTTGTTTTTGTGTGTGTTTATTTTATTTGTTGTTTGTTTTTTGTTTTTTGAGCTTTTTTTGGTACTGGGGATTGAACCCAGGGGCACTCCACCACTGAGCCACATCCCCAGCCCTATTTTGTATTTTATTTAGAGACAGGGTCTCACTGAGTTGCTCAGGGCCTCGCTAAGTTGCTGAGGCTGGCTTTGAACCTGCGATCCTCCTGCCTCAGCCTCCCATATCACTAGGATGATAGGCATGTGCCACTGTGCCTGGCTTTACCTCTGATTTTATACTCCCTCTTTTTCCCAAATAAATGAGTGGATTTTAATTGTTTGTTCTTGTTTTTTGCAAAAGGTCATGAAGAAAAGTAGAGGTCTGAGTAAGACATTGGGCTTCGATTCTCTCAGGGACATGTCACAAGGTACAAGGACAATTTCCAAAGTAAATTGGTTGGCATGTGGCTGTGATTTCACTGCAGCCATTGTACCCAAGCCAGCTCAGCTTTTCCTTCTGTTTTGAAACAAGAACCCCAGAGCAGTTAGCTTCTTTGCAGAAAAACAAGAGAAATAGCTAAGTAGGTATGTGTGAT
>JAJEJO010003466.1:611439-623148 GCA_020662805.1 Glaucomys volans | reverse complement strand
GAAATGTGAACACAACCAAGAATAAAAGCAACTTGAGTTCTTGCCATGATCAGAGCTGGGCAATAATAGACGGAACAAAGAAATGGGTATTTGCATACATGCATATACATACACACATGCACGCACACGCATGGGGAGACTGTTACAGAGGCAATTTGGTGATAGGAAGAAGATAAGGTAAGATCTCATGCTTGGTGCTAGTTAATTCAATAATTGAAAGAAGATAAGCCAGCCATGTGATTGACAGGATAAAATGTCAGAGCCACTTTCTAAGATCATGACACAGGAGAGAGCCCTGTGGGTCTGAGTCTCCATGAGGAGATAGGTCAGGGCATTTGGAGGGTGGGATGGGAGTACAAGGATCCTCGGAGATCAAATTGGAAGGTGGCCAGGAGCCAGATCACTCTCTGCTTCATTTTATGCACTGGGGAAACACAGCTCCATCCAATCTTCTGAGCTGCTGGTCATCTGTAGAAGATAAAGAAAGCAAGATAAGGTTGTCGTGGTGTGGGGTTTTGCAAAGCTTAGAGAGATGGTATGAGATGTATCCATTTGGGCAAAGAAGCGCCACCAGGATGGTCTGAAATGAGAGAGTTCCAGTTCAGATCAGACCTTTGGGAGCTGTGGGAGGCGGTTAGGAAATCCACACAAGCTTGCCTCCTCAGTGCCCGGGGTTGAGCTTGAAGTGCCCAGAGGAGGAACAACCTGGACTCTCTTGGCTTCTTGTGGCCTCCACCTGTGCTGATGTGGCTGACCTATCAGGTGGGCGAATCGTTGCCATAGAGCTTAGGATTCAGAAGAGCCAGGGAAGAGCTGAGCAGCCAAGGGTCTGGGTGCATCCTACACCATCAGGGTGAGGAGGCGGTCAACAGCAGCTCCTGGGGCCACGCCACTGGACTTCTGGGGGTAAAAATATCTGCTGCTCCACTTACAGTTCCCAGATTTCTGTTCCAACCTGGAACCACACAAGGAATGGGGTTTGCAGACTATCCCTCTAGTTTAGTGATGTTCACACAGAAAGAAGCCATTGAACCAAAAGTAACTACAAAATCCAGCATGGAGATCACTTACACCCATGTGGCTGAGCCTTTGGGGGGACAGTGGTTGGGTGTGAATGTGTGTGTGTGTTTGGGGGAGCTGGTTTTGATAAAAAGAGATCTGATTCTTCCAGAGTCTCTTCTCTCTCCTCTCATTTTAGAGAGACAAATTTCCACATCTGAACTTTTGTTTTGATGACGGCTTCTGCTATTAATAATCTACAATTTGAGTTTTCTGCTAGCTTCGCTTCAAGCTACCTACCCTTCCAAGACATAGGGGTTGAAATTAAAATGGCAAATGGTGGAAGACTACATCTGTGATAATTGCATGACATTCAAAACGCAGGTAGATTCTTGAAGACTCTAATAGTTTTGAGTGAAATTCAATCGTTTTTCAAATATTCCTCATAATTGATTAAAGGACTTCTTGCACAGCATAAAAATAGGAAGTGAGGGAAAAAAAACTAACTGTAGCTTTGTTTGAGGCAGGGTGTGAGATCCTGGGCTACCTGTCCTTTGATCTTCTGTAGCCCCTGAAAGGATTGTAGGGAATTAAGCAGAATGTAAATGTGAGAGATCTCTGGCAACGAACGACCTGTGAGTCATTGCCTCCCCTTTCAAAGCGAGAAGCAGAACCTCTGTTATGGACCCAAGATAAATGCGACCATGAAACCCAGAATTGGGAAGCAGAAGTTCTATGCAAGCTTCTGCATATGGATAGAGAAGAATATTAACCCTGTCCCAACACCCTATGGTGGTATCGAATTGCAATATTCACTTAAACATTTTGCCTCCAAAGTTTTCCTCTTCCCTCTACTTCTTTTACCTCCAACAACATCTTACTTCTCTAAATGTCATTTTTTGCCTGAATAATAGCACCTATTAGCAACTCAGTGAAAGATACAGATGGAGTTAGTATAAGTTACCCTCCTAAATAAAAGTTATCATTTCTTTAGTGATGGACGTATTCCAGGTATTGTGCAAATCACTTTCGTGCATGTATGCTTTTTAGTTTCAAAACAGTTACCAGGTAATTACCAGGTAATTGCTATTCCCTGTTTTATAGGAAGAAATGGAGGAAAAGGAAACTTAACTAACTTGTCCAAGGTCATTCCAGGAATAAGTGGCAGAGTCAGGGTACATACCCTGGTCTGCTTTCTTCCTAGGAAAGGAAATTACCAAAGGCTGCATTGTTATGCCTTTAGAAGTTTTGACCTCATGCTCCACTGACCCAAGATGCACCAATTATTCAACAAACCGAACCAGTTACTTCCTGGCTGTGGGTGAAGAGGAGCATCAAAATAACTCCTAAAGAATATTGAATAGTTTATATGATGTTACACTCCTTGGAAAACCACTCGTTCTTCTCATTCCCATATAAAAAGCCAAAGCCATTCTCCAGTAAGTCACCAGCCATCTTTCATTAACCGTGTGGCAAGCTATGTGTGCAAAGATGCTCACAAAAACATCTCCCACCCCCCAGACTGCTACTGTGCTGAGATGACTTTGACATCCCTCCATGGGGACATGGGGTCTCCTCCCCTCCAGGGGAATCTAAGTGGATCTGTGACTGTGGAAGTCAGATGAGATCTTTCCTGACTGGTTTCCAACCAACACTCTTGGGATATTCATTGCTACAAGCACCTGCTTGTTCTGTGAATAAACCAAAGAGGAGCCCAGGGAGAATAGGAGCCTAGCATCAGCAACCAGACAGGTGGAGAAGACACCTCCAGCTGAGTCCTGTCCTCAGTTCTTGAGTTGCATCCTCAGCCCATACAGCTTCCCAGCAAAGCCCCCGGGATCAGGTGTGGTGTGCTCTGCCTGACCCACAGAGTCTGTGAGCATGTCCACACAAGTGTTCCATGCCACCAACGTGGGTGGCCTGTTAGAGAGCAATAGTAACTGGGATCCACAGTGATTCCAAACCAGGCTCAAGGAGGAGAGGAACTTCTACAGCACACATTCATGGTCCCCAAACGCTGGCCACATTAGCAGGGACAGAGCTGCAAAGCCAACGTTCCCATCTCAGGATGGCTCTGGCTGTCCAATTAGGCTTCAAAGTAATCAAAAGTAGGAAAGGAGATCTTGCTGTACCAGCTATTAAAATCCATGGTAACCAGGACTTTCAAAAGTCTGCACTATATGCTGCCGAAGTTCTGGGAAAGAGTCTGTTCTCATGCATAACTTAGCCACTCGTGCACGTATTTTAATTTATACTTTCAAAGTATTTCCTGACGTTTTTGCTCCCACTCTGCACACGCCTCCTACTTGCTTTCTCACTCGACGTTCTATATATTGCCTCGCCGCCAGTCACAAAGTTGGGTCCAGCTTTCCTTTCTGGTTTCTGCAAGAAATAGGTAGAGTGAATCTGCTTCTTCGAACCTGGCAGGTCTCTGAGTGACAGATTCTTCTGTAGCTCCCTATGCCCGCTGAGAATCACTGCTTCATGGCGTGGCTTCAGAACAATTTTTATATTTGTAGGAAAGGTAAACACTCGCTTGTTCCCCATCCAAATGATGATGATATTCCAATTAGTCAAGTCCAAATTACCCATCTATTATTCTCTCCAGATTCTCTGCCATCCTTACTATTTCTGAGCAAACATCAATTGTGCCAATGTCTTCAGTAGTGTCAATCTAAACTGAAATGGTTCCAGCTTCCTTAATATCATCACCAAATGTCTTATTAATTAATTAATGATGCTGTGAATAATAAGCTTACCAGTGTTGTTAAACCAGGCAAAAAAGCGGTAGGTGGGCGGTAATGGTAATTGTTCCAGATTACCCGAGTATCTGCCAGCTAGCGAGAAGGAGAAGGGAAACATTGTCCACTGGGCATTAGAAGAAAGGGAGCAGGAAAATAAAATAATAATTGAATTATTTGCAGGTGAGATGCTCCCCAGGTTGCTCAGGTGAGCTTGGGTCCCATAAAACCCCAAGTGCCTGCAGATGGGTCATCTAATGAGCTCCACAGCTGCCTCCTCCTGGGTTGCTTTAAAATCACCTTTCAGAATTTGGAGCAAAGGTAATTCATTGGACAGGCCACACAATAAATAGGTTTCCCAGTCCGCTCTGTCAGGTTTATGATGCAGAAAGTAAAGGTGGAACAAGAAGAGTAAGTATTGGGGACAAAATAGAGCAGGTAATCATAGAACAATAAAGCCATCTCCGCCACCGCTTGTCCTCCAGAGGACTGAAAGGGAGACTGATTTTTCTCCCTGTCCTGCAGTTCAGGTGAACGCAGCCTGAGAAGACAGTCATTGCTCCACATGATGGATGCCATTTCTCAGTTTGTCACCATTACCGCCAGTGTGATCTCGATGACTTTGTTTGCTCAGCTGTTCCCGGTCCCTGCGTATCTTGCCTGCAACCAACAGAACAAGAGGTGCAGGGATCTTGGGATGCATCAGATGCCTGCTGGAGCCCAGGGTTCAGCCTCCCCTCCTGCACTCATTAATCTCCATGGTGCAGGTGGGACGGTGGCATCTGCCATCGCACACGCCACGCTCAAGCTGAGCAGTACAGCCCTGTGTCCCCAGCAGGGAGGCTCGCTGTGATTGATTAGAGACCTCTTTGCCCCTTCAAGGAATCAGCTGAGGGAGAACTAGGAAGGAAATGGGTGTTTTCCTTCCTTCCTTCCTTCCTTCCTTCCTTCCTTCCTTCCTTCCTTCCTTCCTTCCCTCCCTCTCTTTTTCCTCCCTCTCTTCATTCCTTCCTTCCTTCCTTCCTTCCTTTCTTCCTTCATTCCTTCCTTCCATTTTTCCCTTCCTTCCTTTCTTCCTTCTTTCCTTCCTTCCCTCTCTTTTTCCTCCCTCCCTTCCTTTTAAATTTTGATATTGAGGATTGAACCCAGGGGTGCATAACCATGGAGCCACATCCTCAACCCCTTTTTATATTTTATTTAGAGACAGGGTCTTGCTTAGGGCTTCACTAAATTGCTGAGACTGGCTTTGGTTTGGTGATCCTCCTGCCTCAGCCTCCCCAGCCACTGGGGAGTGCATCATGGCTGGCGGGTGCTTCTCAGTATCTATAATAATCCCTCAGTATCTAGGGGATTGGTTGCAGGAACCCCTGGGGTACTCAGATCCACAGTTGCTCAACTTTCTTACAAAGCATGGTGCAGTGTCTGCATATAACTCATGTATGTCCTCCTGTGTGCTTTGAATCATCTCTCGATGACTTCCAGTACCTCATACAAGGTAAATGCTTTGCAAGCAGTTGAAACCCTATTGTTTAGAAACTCTTCCCAGGAAGAGCAAGTCCATGCCTTTTCACTGTAGATACTATTTTCCTCCCAAACCTTCCACCCACAGTTGGTGGGATCTGTAGGTGAGGCACCCACCGACAGCGAGGGCCAGTTGTATTTTGTCAAAGGCTCCAAACCATCTCTTTATATATGTTCTTGTTCTGTTTCAACCCAGCATTCATCTTTGAAGCAGACACCCATTTTTTTCTATTTTATAGATAAACAGAGGGTCAGAGATAATCAATTATTTGTCAAAGTCTAATCAGTTTCTTGCTATTGAACTCTAAGCTCCAAAGAATTCAGAGATGTTGCCAGGTTTGCTCACCATTCTGTACAGCCCGATGCGTGGCATCCAGTAGGCATTTAATATTTGCTTAAGTGGTTCATGAATTGGCAAATGCATAAATGAATATTCTAGCAAAGCAAGACTTCCTGCCCAAGGCTGTGGCTTCAAAGCCCATAGTAGATCCACATCATGATTTATGACTTGCAAAGTAGACCAAATACATGGAGAAAGGGACACGATTAACCTACGTCATGGGTGCGGATTGCATTAGCGGTAACCCTACTGGATGAACTTTTTGAGTTTTTGGCCTTTTTTCTTTTTGCCTAGAAAACAGCAAAACCAACGTGCACGATTCATGGGTTTTTTCTCTGGGATTGAGCATTGTTTTCTCTGTGGCTTGCTGTCCGACATCTGGGCAGAAGATTTGAGCTCCTGTTATAAGTAAAACACTTAAATTAAAACTTCAAATACCCCCTCAACTTATAATTAAATGTACCATCTGGTTCTATTTTACTGAAAGTTGGGGCCTAATTTAATGTTTTCCTTTTTTCAGCAACAAATTTCACTGGCTGGTTCTCAATCATTTTTATGTCACAAAAACAATTACTACCGAGGCAATATTTTGAGATTATTAGACAGAAGCAATCTCTTACCTGGGGATAAAAATATTGTTTTTGGTGTGGCCAGATCATTATTTAAGCTCATCTGGGAATAAAAAATAGTTGCTTAGCTTAACACTTCTGTGTCATTGTGGGAAAGGCTCACACTTTTCTCCAAGTGTCTCCATCCTACTTTCTGTTTAATTTGGATAACATCTGAGTCAAAAATGCTGATTTCTGCACATTTTTACAGGGTTGAACATCCTTCGGGGGTGTCTTAAAAATGTCCAGTAAGCAAGTTACAGATTCAAGGCCAACTTTGAGCATCCGAGAAAGTCACATCTTCATGACAGCTCTCCCAAATGAAGCAGTGGAACGTGGAGAGTGTTAATTAATATTTGAAGAGAATGGTCTTTTACAAAGGTGCTTCTAATTTTCCATCCACCTACCATCCATGTTCAATGACTGCAGTTCACTTAATAATTTTAACAAGCCCTCTGATTTATTTCTTGTGAGAGTCTCTAATCTGCTCCATATTCTCTGCAAAATTGTTCTTGCCGATATTATTAGGAGCTTGGTCAGTGTGTGTGTGGGTGTGCGGTATTGATATCACAGTAATTCATTTTCATTTTTAAATGTTTGTTAGGATCTCTTTGTAGTTTTTCAGTCAAGGAAATGAGCTCCCTTCAGTAACACACAGAAGCTGTCAAGGATGTATGAATTCTGAAAAAGAGAGTCCAAAGGAAAGACGAAGTCACTACCCTCAGCTCCAAGTCAAGGAGCACAGACAATGGCTCACTGAAAGTGCACCTTGAACTTCTGAATAAAAACTACAAGGTGGAGAGGTTGCATACTTTATCTTAAATCCACATTGCAGAGTGTTAGGAACCTCTCCGAAAATGGTGAGTTGGTCCTAAGTTGGGGTTCTGACCTGGATGGTCACCACAACATATCAAGTAGAAATGTCAAGTTCGAGTCACCCGGCGAATGATTTTCTCTTTCTTTATTCATTCTCAACCCTTTTTAATTTTTTGTTCGGAGATAGTTCTTGCTAAATTGCCTAGGGCCTCACTAAATTGCTCAGGCTGGCTTTGAACTTGCAATTCTCCTGCCTCAGCCTCCTGAGTAGCTGGGATTATCAGCTTGTGCCACCATTCCTGGCTCACCCAGTGAATGTTTAAGGAGTGCTTAATAAATAACCAGGAGTGTTCTCCCTTCTGATTATTTCAGAGAATCGACAAAGTCCATGCTCTCTTGGATTCTGTTATAATCCAATATCTTAAATTTGCTATTGTCACAGAATACCCAAGAAAATCAATTTATAAAGAGGAAAGGTTTATGTTAGCTCAGCATTGCAGAGTTTCAGTCCATGGTCAGTCATTGCCTTTAGATCTGAGGTATACAGAAAGGGGCAGGGGAAGCTGCTCCTCTCTTGGTGGCTGAGAAACAAAGAGACAGAGAGGGGCCTGGCCTCCCAAAATCCTGTTCCAAGACATGCCTCCAATTACCTAACTTCCTCCCGCTAGGCTCCACCTTTTAAAGGTTCCACTCCTTCCCAGTAGTACCATACACTGGTAACAAAGCCTTTCACACATGGGCATTTCTGGACACTTACCCAAACTCTAACATCCAATTTAAATTTAAAACAAAAAGAATAAAAAGGTTTATGTGCTATGCAAACATATGCTCAGATAACTGAGTAGACATGGCCCACAAAGGATGCAGACCATATCCCAAGCTGCACCCCAACTTCTGGGGAGCAAAATAAGACTGAGACATTGGCGAGGGAACCTTTGTTGGTATTTTGGCTTTATCTATTATTGATGATGCATGGTTAAAATATTTAAAAATGAGAATGCATGTTTGATGTCATTGTGCTTCACAATAAAATAGTAAAGATAAAAGCAAAGCAAAAACAGCAAAAACTGAGCAGATATGTCACACAGGAGGGAAAATGTGAACAGGCAGTGAAGGCAGGAATCAGAACACACAGCTCATCATAGAGTGCAAGAAATGTGTCTGGGGCCCCTCCCGTGCTCACCATGGTGACCAGAATGCTTAGGTTGCCCCCAAGTCCTGGGTCTGTGGAGAGTCAAGTGCAAGCAGAGGCACCAGCCTGGGGTCTCTAGCGTGATGCCCATTGCACTTCTCCTTGGTTTTCACCTCACTTGCTGCACCTTGGGGGGAAAAAGGGGGAAAAAAAATAAAAGACAGATAATGTTGAAAGAAAGACTACAGAAGCAGAGAGAAGGAGGATGTCCACAGAGGAACTGAGATGTGGTTGTCGGTGGTCCACCTGATTTGGGGCTGGGGGAGCATCCAGCATTGCATATCATCCTCACAAAGGGTGATAAGAAATTCAGATTTGTACTTGCCAAAGGGCAAACCACCACCTATCATGATCACCGTGGCATGTGAATTTGTCAGTGTTGCTGATGCCGAATGACATGTCCATTCTGAAAAAGGAAGAGAAAAGAAGAAGGCTGATTGTAGCTGGGAAGTCCATGACTCTTGCTCTGATGGGCTTCTGGAAGGTTCCTGCAGGGCCTCACCATGGGGTGGAAGGGAGCAGGCAGGTGTAGGAAAAAAGTAGCCCATACCAAGAAAAGGGAGAAAACGAAAACCCCTGCCCTTACCCCAGACCACACTGGGCACTGGGGGCCGTGCCAGGTGTGAACCCCCTTCCTGTTGGTGCTGGAAGCCTTGATCCTCAGTTTTCCCCTTTTACTTTGGCATTTAGAGAATCATAGTGAGTGACACCCCAAACCCGGGTCAATTTATTTCCAAGTATCTTATACGTTGGAAGAGAAGAGACTAGAATAGAAGAGATATAGGATCTTTCTTTGCATGAGGTCTTATAACTGGCTATTATTTTTACATAGGATTTCTCTCTTAATTGTTAGGATGTCATTTTTTAAAAAAAAATTTATTATTCATTCTAATTAGTTGTACATGACAGTAGAATGCATTTATACAGTTTGATAGACCATACATAAACGGAGTGTAATCTCTCGTTTTTCTTTTTCTTTTTAGTTATTTTTTTTTATTTTGATTCATTGTACACAAATGGAGTACAATTATCATTTTTCTGGTTGTACACAAAGTAGAATCTTACCATTTGCTCATTCATAGATATACATAAGGTAATGATGTTTGTCTCATTCTATTATCTTTCCTTCCCCACCCTCTCCCCAGCCCTTATTTCAGTCTACACAATCTATCCTTCTTCCATTTTTCCTTTACCTCCCCTGACCCTGTTATGTGTCATCATCCACTTATCAGGGAAATCATTCAGCCTTGGTTTTTTAGGACTGGCTTATTTCACTCAGCATGATATTCTCCAACTCCATCCATTTACTTGCAAATGTCATAATTTTATTCTTCTTTATGGCTGAATAATTTTCCATTGTGTACATATACCACAGTTTCTTTATCCATTCATCTATTGAAGGGCATCAAGGTTGGTTCCACAACCTAGCTATTGTGAATTGAGCAGCTATGAACATTGATGTGGCTGCATCACTATAGTAGGCTGATTTTAAGTCCTTTGGGTAAAGGCCAAGGAGTGAGATAGCTGGGTCAAATGGTGGGTCCATTCTAAGGTTTTCTAAGGAATCTCCAAACTGCTTTCCAGAGTGGCTGCACCAATTTGCAACCCCACCAGCAATGTATGAGTGTGCCCTTTTTCCCCACATCCTCGCCAACACCTGTTGTTGCCTGTATTCTTAATAACAGACATTCTATTTGGGGTGAGAAGATCCCTTAGGGTAGTTTTGATTTGCGTTTCTCTTATTACTAGAGTTGTTGAACATTTTTTCATGTATCTGTTGATCACTTGTAGATCCTCTTCTGTGAAGTGTCTGTTCATTTCCTTGGCCCATTTATTGATTGGGTTATTTGTATTCTTGATGTAAAGTTTTTTGAGTTCTTTATAGATTCTGGAGATTAGTGCTCTATCTGACGTGTGTGTGGCAAAGATTTTCTCCCACTCTGAAGGCTCTCTCTTCACATTGCTGATTGTTTCGTTTGCTGAGAAAAAGCTCTTTAGTTTAACTCTATCCCAATTATTGATTCCTGCTTTTATTTCTTGTGCTTTGGGAGTCAAGTTAAGGAAGTCTGGTTCTAGATCAATATGATGAAGATTTGGACCTACTTTTTCTTCTATTAGGTGCAGGGTCTCTGGTCTAATTCCTAGGTCCTTGATCCATTTTGAGTTGAGTTTTGTGCAGCGTGAGACATAGGGATTTAGTTTCAATTTGCTGCATGTGGATTTCCAGTTTTCACAGCACCATTTGTTGAAGAGGCTGTCTTTTCTCCATTGTATGTTTTTGGCTCCTTTGTCAAGTATGAGATACCTGTATTTATGTGGGTCCGTCTCTGTGTCCTCTATTCTGTAGCATGGGTCTACATGTCTATTTTGATGCCAATACCATGTACATATTGCAGGATCACATGGTCATGCAGTCATACATGTCCATGAGGTAGTAATGTCTATTTCACTCTACTATCCTTCCTATCCCAAACCCCTTCCCCTCCCTCCACTCCCCTCTACCCAATATAAAGTACCTCTATTCTTCCCTATCTACCCCCCTTATTGAGAGTTAGCTTCCACATATCAGAGAAAACATTTGGTCTTTTTGGGGGGGTGGTTGGCTTATTTCACTTAGCATGATATTCTCCAGTTCCATCCATTTTCCAGTAAATGCCAGAATTTCATTCTTCTTTAAAGCTGAGTGATATTCCATTGTGTATATATACACAACACATTTACATCATGCATCAAAGCTGCATATTTAGGGTGGACCACACAGTATTTTGATAAAGTATCCATGTGTCATGTTCTAATCAAACATTTGTCCTCAAACTTTTACCGTTTCCTTGTGGTGAAAGCATTCGAAATCCTTTCTTAGCTTTTTAAAAATATGTAGCACAGCCAGGTGTGGTGGCACATGCCTGTAATGAAGATGGTTTGGGAGGCCGAGGCAGGAGGACTGCAAGTTCAGAAAGAGCCTCAGCAACTTAGTGAGGTCCTAAGCAACTCAGCAAGACCCTCTCTCTAAATACCGTATAAAAAAAGAGCTGGGGATGTGGCTCAGTGGTTAAGCACCCCTGTATTCCAACCTCCCTAAAAATTTATATATGTAAAGTGTGTATATATATGTATATACATGCCACCATATATATATGGGTAGATATCTCACAGCATGATTTTCTACCCTGCTGTGTAACTGAACACCATGGCTGACTTCTTCTAACATATCTTAGCTGACCAGCCTTTTCCCATTCTTCCCTCCCCTCTACTCTCCAGCCTCTAATAACCACTATTCTCCTCTTTTCTTCTATGAGATCAACATTTCTTAACTCCAAGAGTGACATCATGCATCTGTCTGGATTCTGTCCCTTGGCGTGGTGACCTTGAGTTCCATCCACATTACAAACGATAGGATTTCATCCTTTCTTATTAATTACTTGCACTGTGTTACTGAATTCTTTCCTTGCTTCTGATTTTCTTGCAATATCTAGGTAAACCATAGGATGTCAG
>JAJEJO010003466.1:548631-611039 GCA_020662805.1 Glaucomys volans | reverse complement strand
TCTATCCCAATTATTGATTCCTGCTTTTATTTCTTGTGCTTTGGGAGTCAAGTTAAGGAAGTCTGGTTCTAGATCAATATGATGAAGATTTGGACCTACTTTTTCTTCTATTAGGTGCAGGGTCTCTGGTCTAATTCCTAGGTCCTTGATCCATTTTGAGTTGAGTTTTGTGCAGCGTGAGACATAGGGATTAATTTCAATTTGCTGCATATGGATTTCCAGTTTTCCCAGCACCATTTGTTGAAGAGGCTTTTCTCCACTGTATGTTTTTGGCTCCTTTGTCAAGTATGAGATACCTGTATTTATGTGGGTCCGTCTCTGTGTCCTCTATTCTGTAGCATGGGTCTACATGTCTATTTTGATGCCAATACCATGTACATATTGCAGGATCACATGGTCATGCAGTCATACATGTCCATGAGGTAGTAATGTCTATTTCACTCTACTATCCTTCCTATCCCAAACCCCTTCCCCTCCCTCCACTCCCCTCTACCCAATATAAAGTACCTCTATTCTTCCCTATCTACCCCCCTTATTGAGAGTTAGCTTCCACATATCAGAGAAAACATTTGGTCTTTTTGGGGGGGTGGTTGGCTTATTTCACTTAGCATGATATTCTCCAGTTCCATCCATTTTCCAGTAAATGCCAGAATTTCATTCTTCTTTAAAGCTGAGTGATATTCCATTGTGTATATATACACAACACATTTACATCATGCATCAAAGCTGCATATTTAGGGTGGACCACACAGTATTTTGATAAATGTATCCATGTGTCATGTTCTAATCAAACATTTGTCCTCAAATTTTTACCATTTCCTTGTGGTGAAAGCATTCGAAATCCTTTCTTGGCTTTTTAAAAATATGTAGCACAGCCAGGTAAGGTGGCACATGCCTGTAATGAAGATGGTTTGGGAGGCTGAGGCAGGAGGACTGTAAGTTCAGAAAGAGCCTCAGCAACTTAGTGAGGTCCTAAGCAACTCAGCAAGACCCTCTCTCTAAATACCGTATAAAAAAAGAGCTGGGGATGTGGCTCAGTGGTTAAGCACCCCTGTATTCCAACCTCCCTAAAAATTTATATATGTAAAGTGTGTATATATATGTATATACATGCCACCATATATATATGGGTAGATATCTCACAGCATGATTTTCTACCCTGCTGTGTAACTGAACACCATGGCTGACTTCTTCTAACATATCTTAGCTGACCAGCCTTTTCCCATTCTTCCCTCCCCTCTACTCTCCAGCCTCTAATAACCACTATTCTCCTCTTTTCTTCTATGAGATCAACATTTCTTAACTCCAAGAGTGACATCATGCATCTGTCTGGATTCTGTCCCTTGGTGTGGTGACCTTGAGTTCCATCCACATTACAAACGATAGGATTTCATCCTTTCTTATTAATTACTTGCACTGTGTTACTGAATTCTTTCCTTGCTTCTGATTTTCTTGCAATATCTAGGTAAACCATAGGATGTCAGAATCAGAGTTTTGAGAGGTAAAACCCAGTCATAAAGAATGTAGGTAACAATTTTACTGAGGAGAAGAAAATTGGGAAGGAAGTGATCTTGCATGTCCTTTCCTTTGCTGTGTCTTGAAATCACCAGCTCAGAATATGGAAATATTAGGTCCATAGATGGAAAGTTTTCCCCCTTTATAGTGGACAAGCTCGAGTTGAAAACAGTTTAACAGAAGCTGAAAACTGAGCTCCAAAGTTGAAATTTGGTTTTAATAAAATGGAGATCTGTGGTTCTTAAAACAGAGAGATGCAGAGAGTGGAAGATTCGGTGCCCTCTGTAAGGTCCCTGCTACCTGATTAGTAAAGAACTCTCCCCACCAGGCCCACGGGCTGTGACCCGACCTGCCACCACATGTGGACCATGGAATGGGTAAACAGCCCCCAGACTCATTTTTTTTTTTTTTTTTTTTGGAACCAGGGATTGAACTCAGGGACACTCGGCCACTGAGCCACATCCCCAGCCCTATTTTGTATTTTATTTAAAGACAGGGTCTCACTGAGTTGCTTAGGGCCTCGCTAAGTTGCTGAGGCTGGCTTTGAACTCGCGATCCTCCTGACTCAGCCTCCCAAGTCACTTGGATTACAGGCGTGCGCCACCACGCCTGGCTCCCCAGACTCTTTTGCAGAGCTTTCAAATGCAGGAACATAGGGTGGACCTGGTACAAAGAGGTCAGCTCCGTTGAGCCTACCCAGACTTCAGAGCCCATGGTCTACTCAGAGAATCAAGCTTCTCCTCCTTCTTTGTGTAAATATCCAAAGTAGAGCACGTTCATAGTTGCCCTGTGTCAAAAAGAAAAAAAGGGTATTTTAATTGTTTCCTGAAGGCCCGAAGTTTAGTCACCTTACAGATTTACCCTAACCAGAACTGAGGATTTAGTTCTTCTCTTAAACCATTATCATAGGTGCATTTAAATTTTTGGATGATTTTAAGGGATTTTCCCCAAGTATTTTTTTAAAAATTGATTTGACAATATTACCACATATATCATATATGGAAAATTGATAAGATGGAAGAAGCACATTTTAGAAGATATTTGAAAATGTTGGAAAATTGGCAGCTATTGATAGTTCAATGTTCATTCGTCATATTATCAAAACCAGTGCTTATTAAAAGAATGTAAAAGTTGGAAACATTATTTGTCTCCTCCTTTGGTCCTTGGGGTTGATCCCTGCTGTTCCCAGAAAACAAGCCAATTATTTACCACTAATGTATTTTCAACATGCCGTCCCTGCTCACATTTTTATTCACTTTATCGGCCCTAACAATTGGATAAGTTGCCAACCACATGTCCAAGATGAATAAAGAGAATCAGAAGATCTATCATGCACTTTGTTAATATGTGAAATGTAGCCACAAAGACCCAGGATCACCAACAGTGGGAGAATCACAGCAGGGCACCTTTGAGAGCACCTGGAATATTCCATGGTAATTCCTCTGTGACCCAATAGACTCATTAAGCTTTGGGATCCAGATCAGAGTTCAGGTCAATAGCATACAGACACCCTTCCCAGGGCACACTTTCCCCTAACCATGAAACTGCTCACCATGCATACCTTCCTAAAATTCATACTTTCCCTACAAAAATCTCCACCACGGTGTGTATACACAATGGAATACTACTCAGCCACAAAGAAGAATAATATTATGGCATTTGCAGATAAATGGATGGAATTGGAGAATATCATGCTAAGTGAAATAAGCCAATCCCCAAAAAACAAAGGCCGAATGTTTTCCCTGATAAGTGGATGATGATATAGAATCGGGTTGGGGGTAGATGAGGGGTGAAAGAAGAATGGAGGAACTTTAGATTAGGTAGAGGGAAATGAGAGGGGGGAGGGAGCAGAGGTATAAAAATGGTGGACACCATTACCCTACATACATGCATGATTACATGAATGGTATGAACATACATCATGCCCAGCCATAGAAAGGAAAAGATGTACCCCATTTGTGTACAATGAATCAAAATGAAGCCTGTAAAAATTTTTTAAAAATAATTTAAAAAAATCTCCACAGTGATTTTTTCAAGTGGTTTTATTCCCTCCCCTGCCGATTTTTGTTGATTCCTGTTATCTTGGGAAAGGAAAAGCTCCATAGCTATTGAGAAATGACAAGCTGAATGAATTATTGGAAGGCCCTTAGAATTGATGGTACAAAACCTGAAGAAAAGAAATCTCTGCAAATATTATAATAGAAACGATCAGGGCCACATCCCTTGCAAGAAAGATGAGAGGAAGCCAAATATTTTTGAATATTTCTTTCTAAGACTTGACAGACTCTTAATGGGTTATTTCATTTCATTTGTTTTAAAAAAATCACTACATTAAGCATTAAAATTTCCTCTTCGTCTACTAAAAATGTCTCAATAGCAGTGATAATATTATTGCTCTTAACATAAAGTAGAATTTCAAAGCACTTCATTCTCTGCATTTATTCAAGTTAATATCACCATTAATGAACAAAGTGGCTCAGAAAATGAAACCCATTACATTTCCTTGATTTGACTGTGTTTTTTAGAGCAGCCATAAATATTTGTGGCAAATCGTAAAGCAGATCATCTATGTTTAAAAAATTCTCTTGAAAGGAGGAGTGGAGTAAGCTGGATGTCTTCATTTTGAAACAAGCTAAAGAATCAGGCAATTTTCTCAAAATTCAGGGCTTTTCTCAAATGAGAATACTCACTCCAGGTAGCTGCTCATTAAAATTGTCGAAGAATCAAACTTCTACTTCAGCCATCTCATACATGCGGACAAAAAGTATACAATGCAAAATATTATATTTAATGTGCCAAACGTAGACAGGTAGGACCTGTGTTCCATGATTTTGCATTGATGCAAGGTCTTCCGATTGAACTTAACCATGAGGAGACAATTTTGTCAAGGGAAGTTTGTGCAAAATTGTATTTAAGCATCAGATACTTTCCCCTTTAGAGACACACAAAGATTTTTCAATAATGGATTTCCATCCTTAAAATGGATTAGTGTATCCAAAGGACAGACTGCTATAGAGTCACTTTGGAGGGGCACTTGTTGCATTGTGATCTTTTCAATTAAGCAAGCGTGTATTATTAAAATCACCTCCTCTGCATCGCATGCTATAATAAGGACAGATAGAAAGGAGGAAAAGCTCTGATAATACATCAGTCCTAACATTGGTCCATGCACAAAGAATGTTTTAGAAAGGAGACGGTTCTAAGAAGGATAACAATGGTTGCAAAGCCACTTGTCCTAATCAAATAGAATTTCAAAATGTAAATTTTCAGTTTCCATAGGCACCAGGTATGCTTAGCCATCTGCAAGAACCCTGCCAGCCCTGTTAGCTGACTTCCTTGGAATTTAGAGATCGTCAAAGAATCACATCTGCACTCTTCTCTTTTCCTCTCATCAGTCTTTCCCAGGACCTATGGAGGGAAGGTGTTGATACAGCAGTGGTGATGATTGGCTCAACACACAATTATTGAGCACCTACTGTGTTCTGCAAAGGTGGTGTTCGCTTTTCAATGAAGTCCCTCGCAAACTGACATCTCTCGACTGCTAATTAACTGCTTGAAATTAAAAACACAGCAGTCGCAGGGGACAGCCCGGGGTGGCTAGCTTCATTCTCTTCAAGGTAGCGAACCCTGGAATTGAGCGAGGTGGCGTTGGGATAGTGCATGCTAGTTCCCCGGGTATTGCAAGTTTTATCACTTGATAACGTCACCTTGCAGGGAAGGGATGTGAATTAGATTAAGTTGAGGAATGCAGCTGTTTGCACCAGGAGGCTCCAGACTATTTGAATAAATTATTGATATTGTTTCCAATCAAATGGGGTTCTGATTACAAGAGGCATCTGGAATCAATCCAGGGCTGGCATCTGATAAACTTCCCCGCATCCAAATCCAGTTACTACACAGTGTCTCCCCTTAACATCCTGTCATGTGTCATCCTCCTCTTTTCCAGAAGTTATGTCTTGCCCCAGTGTGGGTATGATCTCAGGATCAATTGTATTCATCTACCCATTCCCATTTTCACTGCTTAATTAAATCATCATGAAGCGTGCTATATTCCTGGGAGAAGAAGATCCATTCCCTCAATCTTTCTGAATCTCTGAAATCATTGCTTCCTTGATATTTCCCAAGTTGAATCCCCCCCCCCCAATTTTTTCTTTCTTTTCTTTAAGGAATTCTGTCATGGTGCATCCAATACTGGCTCTGGAGAGGTTGACTTGGTAGCAAGGTCCCTTCCTTGATTTATTACGTATTCTGCAAGGAACACAATCAAGAACCGGTCTCCTTTGGGTCCGGGTGACTTCATGCTGAATTGCATGCCTGGGGAATTATTTTCCCACAGGCTGATTTCACTGGGCTGGTGGTCACTCTCCTCTTGAGCATGTCCTATAAACCTGTTTGCAATGTGTTAGAAATACTCTGGTTGCTTCTTGGTCCAATAGTTAAGTGAAGCAAATCTGGGGCACCCTGAAGCCTCTATTTCCAATCCAGAATAAAATGAATGGCCAAAGCAAAATTGGTTGATACTATGGGATATTGTAGTATTTTAACATAGAGTCCTGTGAGTGCTAGAGGGTTCTTGTGCTGTGCACCCAAAGGAGTCCCCAGACAACAGATGGTGAGAATTCAGTAGCAGATTTATGAGAATCAAGCAAGAAAAGCTCCCACAGTATGGGAGGGATCCCAAAGAGGGTGTCATTGCTGGCTCTCCATTGAGGGGTTTCTGTACAGTTTTAGGTGGAACTAACCTTTCATTGGAGACTCTCTCTCCATTGTTCTACTTTTCTGCTTACATTATAACCATGTAGTTTTTTTTTTTTAATTTTTTAGATTTTTGTACACAAATGGGGTACATTTTTTCATTTCTATTGCTGTGCACAATGTCGATTCACACGATTCATGTAATCTTACATATACATAGGGTAATACTGTCTCAGCCTACTCTCTTTCCTTCCCCCACCCCCTCCCATCCCATTGTCCTCTATACCATCCAAAGTTCCTCCTTTCTTCTCTTGTCTCCCCCCTCACCCTCCCCACCCCCATTATGTATCATTATCCACTTATCAGAGAAAACATTCGGCCTTTGGTTTTTGGGGATTGGCTTATTTCACTTAGCATGATATTCTCCAATTCCACCCATTTACCAGTAAATGCCATAATTTTATTCTTCTTTATGGCTGAGTAATATTCCATTGTGTATATATACCACAGTTTCTTATCCATTCATCAATTAAAGGGCATCTAGGTTGGTTCCACAATCTAACTATTGTAATTTCTTACTCCCGTAATGTACTTGTTAACCTGAGTTTGTCCTGTTCTTGCTCCTTAAAACAAAAGGATTGCTTGGGTTCTGAACATCTCCTGGTGGTTGACTAATGCTAGGTAGACAAGAAAGCCCAGCAAGGACAGGATGTGTGACCCCTAGGCGAGCTCAGGCCTTCCAGCCACGCAGACAAAACCAAACAGAAAGCAAGCTCTAGTCTGAGTTTTAATCTGGGATCGCAGGTTCCCATTCTCCCAGCTCCCCATTGCTCCCTCCTGCCTCAGTGTTCCTTCCATTTCTAAAAGAACAATGGGGTCATTTGTTCATTAGTTTTGTGTGGAACTGAGAGGGGAGCAAGTGAAACTTCTGGTGTCACCTGTTTTTAGTGACTGGGTTTTATCATCGATTTTAGAGGTCCTGCAGGTGAGCAGTGAACTGGGGCTTTGCTGTAGAAAGCGCTTGGGTGCAAGGGTTTGAGAGTGGCCGTGGTGGTGGTACCGCCATTTACTGGTGACGAGTCCTGCTTCCTCAGGTGTTGAAGTGTAACTCCAGAGAAGCAGCGGAGGCAAGCATGCTAAGCAGGTTTTATTTAAAAGTAGTAACACAAACTTCTCCTGGGAGGGAGAAGGGGGGCCATGACTGATGTTCTAGAATCTCCAGAAGTGAGCGCACCCTACATCTTTTATAGGTTAAGGTCTTCTTTGTTCTGCTCTTTCCTCCGATCGATCCCCATCTATCTCTCCTTCCTGCCTACTTGACTAGGCCAAGGTGACACAGCAAAAAGGTGAGATGTAAATGGCAGGGGGAAGGGCCACAGGGAGATTCAGGTGGGGGCCCAGGGGGCATTGATTAGCAACTCCCTGCCTGCAGCTTTTGGGGCGGGGCAGTTAAGCAGCTAACCTTGGTGATCAAAGGGCTCTGGAGACACTGCCATTCCAATCTCCCAGGGGCATCTCCAACTTCCCAGACTCTGATGGCCTCCATTCCTCGATTTGTCCAGATTTCCTATTCCACACTGACTGCTGTCCCCAATTCTTGCTTCAGTGGCCCACATTTTGCAGGAACTTGGAGGTGGTTCAAACCAGTGGAAACCACAGACCCTTCACTGGGGCCTGCAAGACAGGCCAGTGAATGACCTTCAACATCCAGGGACTAGAATTCCACCTTTAGAGCCCAGCAACACGATCTTCGGAGCAGGCGGGCTATGGAGAGCTGCAGGGTTGAGTTCACACACACAAATGATTCACATGGTTCACATGCACTAATTAAACTACCCCAGTTAGTTTCTGCACACCGCACACCACCCTGCCTCCTTATCCATAAATCCCCCTGAACTCTGACCTCAGGGAGGCCGATGAAAACCCCCTCTCCCTCCCCCACTAGCTGAGCCCCTAGTGAGTAAACCCTTCCTCTCCTGGAAGTCTTGCCATTCCCTGGTGGGCCTAGAAGGTCCGTTCCATTCCCAGCTGATCTCAGCCTCTCTCATTATTTAACTATATTTACATAACCCTAATTGCTGAGCCCACAAACAAACAATAATAGCATTGCAAACAAATCAGGTCATTTTAGGGAGAAAACTGGGACATAAACTCAGCATAGACACATTCTATGCTGATATAATACCATCTTCTTCTGTCCCACATTCATAGAATTGATTTATTTTTGTACATGTGCAAGTCTAGAGAAGTATAGATTCTTCAGTGGTGGAAATGTTCTGTATTTTCACAGTTAAGCACAATCATCACCAGGCACATGGGGCTTGAAATGGGGCCCGTGCACATGAGAAAATAAATTTTTGATTTTACTTGATTTTAACCTGTTTAAACTGAGATGGTCCCAGGTTGCAACTGGCTGCTCTTTTGAATGGCTGAGATCTAGAATATGGACAGAAAATGGGTAAATCTGAAATCATTATTTAAATTACAGATTTTGGGGGTTTGTTTTTCTTTTGAAGGGGCATTTCTGCAATAACCCTTGAATATAATCGCAATGATCCCTGTATTCTAAGTATCGCCGTGTTTCTTTTCAAAAGGGTGGAAAGCACATGTATTTCTAATATCAGAGCTTGATTATGTCATAGAATTCTGTCACTCTTGAAAGTAAGCATTCCTTTAACTTTGTCTGAAGGTAAAATTTCAACAACTTAAATATCTAAATGATTTAATTTAGGGTTGATTCTAGAAGTGGGCAATACCTACTTCTATAAACTAGGCTAAGTGTTTTGATCAGTTGGGTGGAGGAGATTGGTTTTACGAAGAAAGACTAGAAATAGATTGAAGAAAGGAGAAAACAAGAACAAGAAGCAGAAGAGGTCATTTCTAAGCTGGTTTCCTTGAAGGTGGGGACAGGGAAACAGAATGGCAGGGCAAGACTTGATTGATGGCTACAGGTTGTCATTTCTGCACCAGGTGGGAGGCGGAGGGACCTTCAGGATCAAGCCTGTTGATCAGTCTGTCTGGGAAACTTGGCTCTCCCCTCTTACCCTTGGACTCTTGGAAGGTCAGATAACTTAGTTTCTGTCTGGTATGTGGAACTTTAGCTCAAAATGACTCCACTTTGGTTTTTAGTCTTTTGTATTAAAGCCTCTTCCAAAACCATGGTCTTTGGTAAGTTTTGTCTAATAAACTAATGTCACAACTAAGGACGTGACGACTTGGAAAAGTGATTTTCTGGAAATCATGCAGCCACAACCTAGGAGAGCCCCTCGGGACTCCACATGCTTCTCATTCTACATTGTAAGATCTTAACAAATACAACACTTTGACTAAACCCCCTGTGCTCCAGACTTTGCTTTGTAGACTATCAACACAAATCAATTAAAGACAGCTTCCCCTGACAGGAGGGTGAGGAAACATGGAAATACTAGCCCTAGCTCCTTTATAGTAAGTGCATCGGAAGGTCTAGAGATAAACTCAACAGGCGTCCTCACACACTTAAAATTCTAAAAATTAAACGTGTCTGGGAATTCCTTTCTTGAAAAATCTTGGGGGGGAGCAAACATCACTGACTTGAATAGTATCTGTGTCTCAAGCAAGTAGACAATAGTCAAGAAGATGCATTCCACTTAGCAGGATAGTATCTAGTTCCATCCATTTACCAAGAGATGCCACAATTTCATTCTTCTTCATGGCTGAGTGATATTCCATTGTTTGTGTGTGTTGTGTGTGTGTGTGTGTATCTATCATGTTTTCTTTACTGATTCATGTGTTGAAGGACATCTGTGTTGGTTCCATAGTTTTGCTATTGTGAATTGAGCTGCTATAAACATTGATGTGGCTGCATCCCTATACTTTGCTGATTTTAAGTCCTTTGGGTATAAACCAAGGAGTAGGATAGCTGGGTCAAATGGTGGGTCCATTCCTAGTTTTCTGAGGAATCTCCACACTGCTCTCCAGAGTGGTTCCCAGTCCCCAAAAACCAAAGTCCAAATATTCTCTCTGATATGTTAGATGCTAACACACAATAAAGGTCAGGGCAGGGAATAGAAGTTCATGGGATTAGACAAAGGGGACTGGAGGGAAGGGAGAGAGATGGGCATAGGAAAGACAATGGAATGAACTGGAAATCACTTTCCTGTGTTCCTCTATGAATACACGACCATGCAAACCCCGCAACATGTACAACCACAAGAATGATCCTAATTAGAAGGAGTTATACTCCATGTGTGTACAATATGTTAAAGCGCACTCTACTGTTATATGTATCTAAAAGGAAACATAAAAATTAAAATAAAAGAAAATTGCATTCCAGAAAACTTGGTTAGTCTCCTTAACGAGTGGCCTCATGAGGATTTAAAACTGCATGTAGATACTGAATACAAATTGAGAGCCTAGAAGAACTTAACTTAAAATTTATATACTATTCCATAAAAAATGTGATCTTGGAATTTGTTCTCTAACATACATTAAAACACCTTAACTCTTAAATTATCATTTTTAAAAAAAAAAAAACCTTCTTAGTTCAAAACATACTGCTTGATTTTAAAAGAGTTTGGACCATCTTTTAAGTCTATGCATGAGCTGAGCTGGTCGGAATTAGGGGAAAACACTCTCAGTGCTGGAAACACCAAAGGCACAGGTCTGCAGAGGTCACACAGCTGGGCTACTGACAAGTGACGATCCCGGTGACACAGAGCTCTGCTCTCAAGGTGTGGTCTCAGGCATGACAGCATCACGTCAACTGGCAGCTTGTTAGGAAGAAAAGAACCTCAGATCCTACTGGACACCCACAGAATCAGAACCAGCATTTTAATGAGGTTCCCAGGGGAGCTGCTGGGTTCTGAGGTCCAGGTCTGCCCTTCTAGAATGACTTCTAAATGCCTCCAGGTGGGGACCAGAGACAAAGCCTGAGTGCACACAGGGTACAAAGGAGGGTCAGGGATTCAGGCAAAAACCTGACAGTCCCCAAAGGCCAGATCCACTGGGAAAGGGGAAACCAGGAGAACACCCACATTTAAACAGTGATACTGGTGAAGCAAGTTCTGGGAGGAGGGAGGATTCTTCCCCAAAGATTCAACAAAAGAAAACGCTAATGAGTTTTTCTTTTTTTTTTTTTTTTTGAACCAGGGATTGAACTCAGGAGCATTCAGCCTCTGAGTCACCTCCCCAGCCCTATTTTGTATTTTATTTAGAGACAGAGTCTCACTGAGTTGCTTAGGGCCTCGCTAAGTTGTTGAGGCTGTCTTTGAACTCTCGATCCTCCTGCCTCAGCCTCCCCAGCCGCTGGGATTACAGATGTGCACCACCGCGCCCGGCTGCTGATGAGTTTTTAGCAATAGAATTCACATCACCCCCAGAGACCTGGAAACCCTAAGCAGAGACTTCAGAGTACTGTGGTCATGATTGCCCAGTGCCTAAGCCGACACGAGGGAGGCAGGTGCTTCAGATCCAGGCCACAACATGCCCCATACACAACATTCCATTGAGTATGGACTCACAGAATAAAATAAAAGGAAAGAAAGAAAGAAAGAAATACCAACCAAACCAGAACAACCAGCAGAAACCTGACACGGCAGAATCACACAGGTTAAGACCAGCAGCATTAAAATATTAGTAACATGAAAGATGTTTAAAAAGAAAAAGAAAAAGAAAAAAATCATTGGAGTACAAATGTCAGTAACAAGAGCAGCAAAAAGATATGCTGGCTACTAATATGCATATATTTTTTTAATTCCAGCAAGTTTAAGGGGGAGCTCATTTTTAAAACTGTCTTTCAGAGGGCGGAGCAAGACGTGGCTGGGTAAGCTCCCCACTGACATGGGAGTTGAAAAGCTGTTTGTGCACCAAGCTGACTTCTTCTCGAGGACCAAGGACATCAGGTGAGAGACCACAGCACCTGCTTTGGGTATCACAAAACAAAGGTGTATTCTGAAGAAAGTAAGAAGGAAAGAGTTGCCCACGTCTCCCCTCTGCCAATTCCAAGCAGCAGAGTTTGAAACAAGTAGTGTCCCACTGGGGGGAGGAAAAGAAAATTAAGTACTAGAGGTTTTGTGGTGAAACCCAGCAAGCTGTGCACTGATGCTCTGGAATTGCATACCAGGAAAATGATAGTGACCTCCACTGCCCCCTCTCCAGCTGGGAAGCCCCAGGGCGCATAAGCCAGGGTGGGGCTTTGTGTCAGACCTTTGTCAGGCCTAGCATGGTGAGACTCAGCTGGTAGAGACTAAAGCCCCTGTGCGCACAGCCAGAGCTCAGGAAGGAGCATCCAGACCCATCCTGAGACCAAGGCAGAGGCTTGTGAACCTGTGACATGGACTTGCATCTTAATCTGTGGCCTGGGTCTCCATGTACCCCTATAGCTGCAAGACTTAGATGTGACCCACGTTGGTGTCAGCCCAGATGACCAAGTGGATGACCTCCACTATTGGTCCCCCAACCTTGCACAGCATAGCTGTTACTAGGCCACTGATTGCTGATGGAGCTCTAGAAGTGCCCAGAACCAGGCATAGATTTGCATCCCCATTGAAGAGGTGCCTTTGAGCCTGCATCATATCCAGCTGCAATGTAGGCCTTGGTGTACCCCTGAGCCTTTGTAGGTCCTTGTGGGGTGAGGTTCAGGCATGACCCAGTTTAGTGCCAGCCCACATGGCCAAAGAACTGCCTTCACCAACACTACCCCAACGCAAGGCAGCAGAGTGTAGGCAAGACTCCATTTGCTGGGAATGGGACAGGATGAGAAACATAGAACTTATAGAACTTATTGTGGACTGGTGAGACTTAACACTGGGAAGTTTCTAGTGACTCCATCCCTAGGCATACCTACAGGCAGTTTCTGGAACAGCTCCATTGCTAGGGGATGCCATATAACCCAGTCTATCTACTTCTATTTAGCATCCCCATGTGGCTCTTTTCAGTGGTCTTTAGTTATAAGTCCAACTCAGTAATTGACGGCAAATTGTAGCATTGACTTTGGTCTTACCTCAGTGTTTTGCTGGTTTTGGCAATCTTTGGGCTCAGAGATATCATATCTCGGTGGTATTGGTGGCCACAGGTGTGACATATGAGGCTGGGACTGTTCTATTCATATTGATTATGCTCAGAGATGGGCAGAATTCTTCAGGGCCTGATCACAGGCAGTTAAAGGTAGATCAGAAATCTGGGCCGATCCCAAACCTAGGAAGAAGTTTTTGGGGAGTGAATATTCTATTTAGGTGCTGTCTGGGATCTTTCACACCAATATACAAATAGTGTATTTGAGATAGACCTGGGCTTGGATTGCCCTCTAGTATTGAAAGAGGAACAACACACCAAAAACAGACTCCAAGCAAACCTGGGCATGGGTGCCATTTAGTGCTGAAACAGTGGAAGTGACTACATGCTCAAAGGAAAAAAAAAAGCCTAATTAGAAATTCTGGAAAGAAAACAACAAAGGCAGGATAGAAAGATAGGCATAATTATCGAATTTCTCAAGGACCAGATCACATCACATACCAGCAAATATCAAAAGCTTTCATAAGGGCTGGGGTTGAGCCTCAATAGTAGAGGGGTTGCCTGGCATGTGTGATGCCCTGGGTTCGATCTTCAGCACCATATATAAATAAATAAATAAAATAAAGGACCATCAACAACTACAAAAAATATTTTTCAAAAAAAGCTTTCACAAAACCCTGATCTTACCTCTCTCTAAAATGGTGTCAGAAGCTGACTCATAGAATTTAAAACAGCTGTTTTAAAGAAGCTCAATGAGCTTTGAGAAAACAGAAGCTTTTCAGTACTCTAACAGAGAAATTTGACAGATGGACAGAATTTTTAAAAAATTCCTGAACTGAAAAGTACACTCAGCAAAATTAATATTGTGATAGAAGGAATCAGAATAGATCAAACAGAAGAGTTAGTGGGATAGGAGACAGACTATTTGAACTTACGAAGTTGGAGGAGGAAAAAGAAAAAGTACACATAATGAAGACAAGTAAAGAAAGCTTACTGGAATTTGGGATAATATGAAAAGATCAAATATTTGGGTCATTGGGGTTCAGGAAAGATTTGCAAATATGAAAGAATAAAAATCTTACTCAAAGAAATAATAACAGAAAATTTTCCAAAACTACAAATGAATACATATTCAGGTAAAGAAGTTCAAAGGTCACCAGTTAAATTTAAATAAATTACATTTTGAAAGCCATAAATTCAGATGATTGATTGGTTTGTTCTTGTTCCACCTACCCATGAACCTATCTTTTCACTGGAAAGCTCACGTACTCATTTGTTCCAAAGGGGAAATGACCAAAATATTTGAAGGTCTTATCTAATCTGTTAAAGGAAGAGGCTATATTTCAGGATGGGAACCAAGTTCAAATTGCTTTCTTTATAATATCTAAAAGTATACTGTGGACCTATTAGGTGTTCAATAGACTACTGCTGGAGACTCAGGTTAATTCCAAGCATAGGAACATTTACCCATATATTATTATTATTATTATTATTATTATTATTCATTATTATTGCTACTACTACTAAATTGATTTTATATTAGAAAGACTGAGAATCAACCATAATCTCTTACTGTTATCAAATGTACACAATAAAACTAGTTTTCGCTGGGCTTGCTTAGTTAGGTTGAAAATAGCAAATTAATTTTATCCACAGAAATAAGAAATGACAACTGTTTAGGCCATGTTTGTTTACCTTTGGGGATTGTTGATCTATTCTAAGTTTATCTTATATATACCTCCTAAGGGATTTAAGGTGGAATCTTACCCAAAAAAGAAATCTCTTCATAATCAAAGCATGCTAGGATCCATTGTTCCATGCGTATCAAAGTCATAGATCTACTAAGGAGTCATAGCCAAACAGGAGTGATTCAGATGTGCCTTACTAACAACTGGGTAGCTGAATTATTTTAAGTCTTGCAAGGTAATCTCAGTCTCCAAATGAAAACAGAGAAAGTCAAGGTGCAGCATCCCACAGAGAAGTACATTTCTACCCCGGTGTGTTTTACCAATTAATGCTAATTGGCTTCATTAAAATCCTCCAGTTGCAGACTTTTTCAACCTCTGGCACTTAAGAATCACCTGGAAAGCTTGTTAATGCAGATTTCCAAGCCCCAACCCCCCAAATTCGAATCTGGAGCAGCATCCCAAATTTGCCCTTTTAATGAGCTTCTAGACAAAGCTGCTGGTCCAAGGACCACGCATACTTGGCATTGAAGTCCACTGACACCAGCTGTCATTCAACGTAGACGTTATAGAGGACACATTGTCTTGGCCGTCTGGAACAGCATGTGTGCATTCACTGGTAATGATCACCTGCTTTCAAAGGCAGTATTCCTGAGCAACTGCAGAACTCAGAAGTAAGAGCTGACCTTTTAGGCTTGCAGGACATAGAGGAACCAGAAAGAAAATAGTCCGGATCTCATTTGAGACACTGATGCTGCCCAAGTTCAGTTTTCCTCCCCACCAGCTTGCAATAGATATCATTGCCCATGTAATAACTGCAACAGGTATTTGGTCTTAGAACATGCCCAGCCTTGCTAAGGTGGCATCGACTAGAGAGGAGGCAGATTCGTTTGACTGTATTTTCAAGGCAATTGGGTACTTTTTAGAATTGAACCATGGTACTTCTTAAGGGAAGAGCAAAGGGGCACTCAGTAGCCCCAACATCAAGTTCACATTTTCCCTGGAAATGGCACCAATGCAGCTTCCCCAACCTGACGTTAGGGCTCTGCTGTGGATCAGCAGACGGAAGGAAAGACTGCCACCTATTGAGGAAGACAAATGCTTATCCCAGCAGAGTGCACATGTCTCACCTGGCCTGACTTAACCTTCCATCCTGAGAAAAATATTGGTGCAAGTGCATCCCCAACTTAAAAACCAAAGGTTCAGAAGTAGCAGCCAGTTAGAGGCAGAAACTTCAAACAGGAAAGAACCCGTTCATGTGTTTAAATCAGCATCACGTTGTGATGAGCTGTGATTACACAGGGACCTGGGGAGGTCTCACCTGTTGAATCCCAGACTGGATGAATATTATAATCAGACTTCTTCTGACTTTGAAGAAGCAAACTAGGATAAAGCGCCCTAATAAAAATTAATCCTATGTGCTTTTCCTTGAAAATTACAAGATCACCTTCTCCCTTACTGGTGAATGCATGTAATATTCCAGTTATGTTTAAACCAAATCATTCAAATCCAGCAAGTCATTACTTTAATTTGTCTGTGGTATTTAATTAAAACAAAATGCTTTGTTTCCAAATCATTTAAATGCCAAAGACAATATCAAAGAGTTTTCAGGATTGCAGATTCTAGAAACTTCTCATAGGTTCCAATCTAAGAGCTGCCATTTCCTAGGTGTGTGGATTTAAATAGTCACTTGTAGCAAAATTTGCTAACCTTTAAAACATGGATCTCATCTCATAGAATTATTTTGATGGAAATGTTATAACAAAAAAAAGCATAAGTTCAATGAGTAAATACATGATTGATAGAGGTTGCCTGTAACATTTATTGGAAATATCTTAAAAGTCAGGAAACATAACTCGAGGAAGTCCTTATGGTCATAGAACAAAATAGAAGTTTACTTTTAGTAAAATCAAACTCAGGAGTAATTAAACCCTGAAAATAGAATTTAAAAAATTCTAAAGCTTTTCTTCATGTTCTATGCATAATTACCAATAATAAATCAATAATCATCTTTTCGTTAAACTTTGGGGATAGACTGTCAATCAAAATGGAAAAGCTACTGATCATTTCATACATCCACATGGTCAGAAGTTAACGTGATTTCCTAAGAATCTAAAGTGTTTCCATTAAATATTTCTTGTGTGGAAGTCCTTTTTCCTTGCAAACACTGAAGTTAAACTCGATGTCCTAAATATTTTCCTATTTCTTGTTACGTACATTTTTTGCTTTTAGTTAAATTATGCTACATAATATTCTACCTTGTTAAAGCGATGAGGTTGCAGCCACAAATTCAATTGACAAATTATAGGAACTGCTTTGCTATTTCATAAATAATCACACTCAGAAATGAGATCATTCTGAAATGGAAGTTTAAGGGTTCACAATAAGAAATTGCTGGCTGTCAACAATCTGGGTGCTTTCCAGAAACAGTGAGATCAAGTGATAAATACAACATCAATTAAGATATTTGTAAGATTTCAGGCTACCTTCTGTGAGTCCCTGTTCATTGGGATTGATTGATTCTTTGCTGTTTGTGACTAGGCATAACTTGCGTTAGCATAGAGTCTGTGTGTTTCAATTCTCATCTACACCCAGAAGTGGTTAGTTACCCAGATGAGAAATACACTCTCCAGGTGGCTGATGAGATTTCAAACCCTCCCTCCAATCAAAAAGTCACACAGCAGCGGTAGATAGATAGCTACAATGATCTAATTTTATGTTCAATTTCCACGTAAATTAGCAATGAGGGTGTTAGCAGTGGTCTTTCATTGGTTAAACTGGGAAAGATTCAGTTTAAGTTAATTGCCTGAAAATGTGGTGGAGATTTCCCCCACCTTGTGTGACCATGGTCTCTACCTTGAAGGATTGGTGTCCTGTCCTCATAAGATCAATGCCTTAGGCTTGATGCATAAATGCACTGATTCTGAGAGATGTTTTACACTGTGTGACCAGATGGTTAAACTACCCCTGCCATGATAAGATTGCTACAAACCTGATGTTCTGAAGAAGCTGATTGGCACCCCTAAATGGACAGAGAGCTAGGGCCTCACTCATCTCGTAGGAAAGGTGGGATAAATATTTTTGTGTCTCTTGTAAGCTTTTGAATATGTAATAGTTCAATGGTAGAATTCCTTTCTTCTGTAGGAGAGAAGGTGAGGGGATGCCTCTTGCCTATCTCTAACAGTAGGAGAATATTTTATTTTCTAATCAGAGCCCAGAATTCATGAGTTAGCACACTGGCTAGTCATTCAGCATCAGTTCATTGCACACCCCAAAGTGAAACTATTTGAGGTTTTGATTCTTGGAGGAGTTTCAATAACCTGGATTTTCTCTTTCTCTCTTTTTTTCTTGGGGTGGGTGGGCTCAGGTACTGGTGCCTGGATTTTCTTTTCACTATTAGATTCACATGTATCATTCTGAAGTGGAGCTTGGTAACTCATGTGACCACTGAGATCTGCAAGAAGTCTAAGTTCACATTGTAAAGTGAGAAGAGATATCTCTATCATATGTTCTTTGAGTTGCATTGATTTAATTCACTAACCATATCTTTAAGTCTTAATCTCTTCTTGACTTTATTTCAGATGGGGGTTTATTTCCTTCTGGAAGATGAACCACTTCCACGTCAGCTTTGATTCTTGGTGAGTATATTCTTTCCAGAATATCTGAACAGATGGTTTTCCCAACATTTTGTGCATCATTTGGTGGTTGTTTTCATTTTGACCTAAAGAAAGAAAAAAAATTTTAGGGGAGACCAAGAGGGGTGGGGAGAGGCAGAGGAAGGAGAGAAGGAGAGGGAGAGAGAGAGAGAGTTGAGCATGTTTAGGTGTAGATTAGAGGTGGATGTGATTCCTCCCCTCTCCTGTTCCTCATCTATCAGATCCTTGTTCAGAGCTGCAGATACAGATCTTGATCTTCTTGGGATATATAAAGAAATGGTGTATCTCTCCTACAGTTTGCAAAGTACGATTATCTGACTTTTCATTGTCGGGTAATGAGGACAATCAAAAGATCATCACTATTTCTAACTTCTAAGGGAGAACTAAATTGCAACCTAGTTTGCCTGCACAGCAGATCCAAGCTGTATTTTTTGAATCGGTTCCAGGGTTCTTGATCGACCCAGTAAGAACTGGGCTTAGAATACCTTCGGGATATCATGTGCTTCTATAGTACGTGAGGAAGTCATAATTACCATTTCTTCTTCTTGTGATCCAGGAAATACATTATCATGCCTTATTTCAATTCAGGATTCTATTTCTGTTTTCCAGTAGAGTTTGAAATTTTTCTGGCTTCTGTGCAAATTTTGTCTTGCTTGGTAAAGTTAAGGATTTCGAAATGACCACAGAGAAGCCAATGAGTCACATCATTGTTTACACAAGGTTTCTCTTATTCTCTCATGTACAGTTTGTTTTTGCAGCCATTGTTTGATGGTGTTCAGTTGCAGGAAGGTGAATACCACTGATAAAAAATGTATCACTCTCCGAATGCCTTTACCTGACAGATTAAACTTTGTGAAATGTAGAAGTGTTTGTTTTTAATTAGGATGTCCTGAGTGTCTACCAAGTACACCCTTTCCTCTAAGGTCATGAGAAATAATATAACCAGAAAGGTCTAACGCACACTCAGGCAGATTCCCTCCATAGCCATAGAAGCCTTTGATTGAATGTTTCAAAATATTTTTATTAAGAGATTGCGAAATCTACCATTTCATTCCCAGAGGTTTTTAACCCATCACATACAGCTACGGAATCTCCTAAGAAGTGAATTATGGAAAAAACCTACCTATGAACACCACTGTTTATTTGAAACCTTTTGGTTGCTATTGTTTCGAAATCAGAAGAGGGACCTAAGTGAATTTCTTGACTTTCCAGACTTCTGACTACGTTCCAATCAGAAACAGAAATTATTTTATTTTTAAAGAAATCTAAAAGACTGTTAATATTCAGATTTGAAGCAACTTGAAGCATTTTGTTCTATATAACACATGACTTCACCTTTCATTGACCAAGTTTCCATATGTCCTCATATCAGTGAAATGTGAATGACGTTCGTCTCTATAATTACTCTCCCCTTCTTTTTATTTATTTATTTATTTGGAACCAGGGATTGAACTCAGGGACACACGGTCACTGAGCCACATCCCCAGCCCTATTTTGTATTGTATTTAGAGACAGGGTCTCACTGAGTTGCTCAGGGCCTCGTTAAGTTGCTGAGGCTGGCTTTGAACTCATGATCCTCCTGACTCAGCCTCCCAAATCGCTTGGATTACAGGCATGCGCCACCACGCCCGGCTACTCTCCCCTTCTTTACTCCTTCCTTCTCTCTCTTCCTTTCTCTCCCTCTCTCTCTCCCCTTGGATAACCTCTTACTGGTTTTTTAAAAAAATGGAAATGCAGTTGTTGATCAAGTCCATCTGAGAGCAAGCCCTCCCTGTCCCTCTGTCCTTCCATGGGCATTTTGTCCCAAACCAAGGACTACCCAGAGAAAACCCAGGTTACACACATGGATTGCTGGATCCGAATCCTTGTACCTGCACTTAGGTCTTAATAACGTTGGGCCAGGGACCTTGATTTAAATCTCCTGTACCTGCCCTTTCTCAGTTATATAGAACAAGAATATTATAATAATAATGTTTTTTTCATAGAAATGTTTCCAGGATGAAAGGTAAATATATATATAAATGGTTACTTGAAGTGCTTAGAACAAATGCCAGGCATAAAGTATATGCTTAATTAACGCTAGGTGCTGCTGGTATCGTGTTAAGTGTCCCATAGCTGAATTCTCTGCACCTAATAGAGTTTATTTTCTAAACCATCCATGATATGGCCTATTTTGGAACAACTGGGAGTACTGCCATCTTTTCAAATAGAAAGCAATTGAGAACAATTCAGAATAAATGAGACCGCTGAAGACACGGCAACCCCTTCACTGGAGAATCATTTTCAAAACCTGCTACCTCTGGGGCATTGCCACCAGGGAAGAGTCATCTTTGGGATGCACATTTGTTTGCCTGTTTTCATTTCGCTGCAAAATGCCTGTTCATGGATTTAGCAGCCGTTGTTTGCAAACACCATCAATTGAATGGGTCAAGTTCCTTTGAAGACGGAAAGCACTTCAACCTTGGGAAAGACTTGGCCTTCTTCACCTAGAGCTTGAGAACACGGAGTGGAAGAAGGACTGGCTGTGTGCGAAGGCCTGGGTGGTGTCCAGCTGCCTGGGTTTAGAAGGTCGCTCTGCTGCTTTCCAGCTGGAGGGTTTGAGCTCATCACCTGGGAAATGGGGACAGTAGTCGTCACCTGTCCCTGGAGTTACTGTGAAAAGATGATACAGGAAAAAGCACTTAACACAGGCCCTGCAAGACAGCAGGTGGTTGGCATTTGGAGACTGTGGTGTGCAAGGGATGATTGACACAGTGCTGGACCTCAGTGTGGAAAGAATGGTTCATGATTGGTGGAATTAACCAGCCAAGCCTTTGTGTGGGGAAGCAAGATGGCCTGAGGGAACACTGTCATTGAACCTAGTTACAGATCATAAAGGAAAAGAAATCCTGAGGACGGAGATGGCTTGCCCAAAGATTGGGGTGACTCACCTTTGATCATTGGTAATAGATTTTCCCCTAATCCAGTGCACTGGGGTCTGTAGGATCTCGTGTAGGTTGTCCATGCATGAAGCTGCTGCATCCGATGGATGTCAGAGTAGAGAAGTTGGCCACAGAGGCCCAAAAGCATGAACGTGAACAGTAAATATTAGACTCAAACTAACTTAAAAACAAAAGGGAGGAGAGACCCAAATTCCCAGTGGAATTGTTTATCCAATTTAAAAATAAAAAATGGATAAACCTGTCCCAAATCATTTGTCCATTTTTTTCTATGATGATCTTCAAAAAACTAACAAGAATCAAAATGGGATTGTCACACATGGATGGCTGATAGAAAGTTCCAAGATTCAGTAACTCAAATAACAAAGAGGAAATATGGACTGTCCCCTGTCTCTTTAAGGTTTAAAAGGACAGAGTGAAGGAATTCTCTAGATCTGTGCCATGCAAACGGGCAGCCACTGGTTACAGGTGCTTGTTAAAAGTGAAGTTTAAATCGAGTACATTTTTTCGAAAACTAAAAAAGGAAATTTCTTGGTTGTTGGGAATGCATTTCAAGGGTGGCTTCCGTACCCAAGAGTCAGATGGACATTTCCATCATCCCCCAGAGCTCTGTGGGGTGGGAGCCATCTGACACAGATCCTAAGTCACTGCACAGTGGCCAGAAGCATCTAGAGAGATGTTTTCATACTAATGAGAACAACTTTAAAAAATAAAAATTAAAATTAAAAAATGGCCTTGCATGGATGATAAATAAGAAAATGATTCAGCCTCTTTAGAGAATTTACTCCAATCCAATGCATTCACTCTGCAATCAGGAGTCTATACTTTGTGACATGGGAAAGATCCCCAGAAGGGAGAGGAGGGAATAAAAGGAGAAGAATCTGCAGACTCTCATGAAGGAAGGAAAAAAAAAAAAAGTGAAGATGAAGCTAATTCTGCTGGTGCCTCACCTGATTTTCTAATTTATTTATAAGCGTCTTTGAAGTGCTTTTCACTTTCCAGACTCACAACAGGGGCTTTTCCCATCAATATTTATGTTACTTACATTACACTTGGAAAACAGGTAATGCTTTGGATGTGGAAGAAGGGCGGGTTGGTTTCCAGGCTGTGTCTGTCCGTGGAAAGGCCCCCGTGCTGATACGATTCTGTCACTCACCACGATGCACTTTAAACAGAAGATGCGTCTGATCTGCTGAGGTTTGATTTGGGCAGTAAATATCCAATGATTATTCAATTTGGTCTGAAGTGTAAAACTGCGTTAGGAACTCTGCCTGTAGGAGGAATTGAAGATTCAGACTTCACTCTGCCTCTTGCTCTTTACCTTGAACTACACTAATTAGCAGCAACAGTTCTTGCTTTTGAAGTTAGAAAAGAGGAACTGGTGGTGCACTTGGGACTGTGACTTCCCCCAATAAGGATGCTCTTTAGACCTGCCTTGTGGGGTTTGTAATATGCCTCCCAGAGAAGCGTTGTCACTAAAATCAGCTCCCTTCTCTCCCTCCAATGGTCTCGTGAAATAGGGGGATGTTTAATGTTGCCTTTGAAAAGTGGAAATTGGTGCTTATAGAATAAAGGGACTCAAACACGCACAGCCCGTGGATCTCAAGTCCGGCTTTAGTGACACCTGGGTCCTGCAGATGACATCTGCTATCCTGAGCATCTTGTGACTTAGGACCACTGCCACTAGATTTTATCTCAGACTGGGAAGGAGAGAGAAGGAAACTGAGCAAGAGATGGAAGAGAGGAAATGGGTGGAAAGGAGAGAGAGAAGAGGAATCTGAGGCCCTTAAAAATAATTGGCAAGGATGTCATGAGTAGCAAATGTCACATGTGACCCCAGATTGGATCCTGGATCACGGAAAGGACATTAGGTGAAAGCTAGGGAATACTGTCCATATTGCTAATATGAATTAATAAAGGCTTGTTAATTATAATAAATGGACTGTAATGATATGAGATTCCCCTCCTTAAGAAAACAGAGCATAAAACATACGGGAACTCTCAACATTCCCTTCCTATATCCATTTATCTAAAACACCAGCTGGTAATACAGATCCAATTCCCTTCTCTGCTGGAGGTGGGAAGGAAGAAGAATGTTTCCCAAAAGGTGAATCCTGGGATGGTATTTCTAAATGCTGTTATTAGATGTTGCATGGAAAAATTCAGCAATCTTATCAGACTTCTTAGAGCAAGCAACACATGGTAATTGGAGCAGCTGAAGTTTTTTGTTTTCTCTTTCCAGAACTTTCCTTTGCATCTTTTAAAAAAAATTACTGGCTCTTTTTAGTTATATATGACAGAATAAATCATTTTGATGTCATTGTAGAAGCATGGAATATATCTTACTCTGGTTAGGACCCCATTCTTGTTGACATACATAATGATGGGATTCACTATGGTGTATTGATATAACTACTTAGGAAAACTATATTGGATCCACTCCTCTGCCTTTCCTTTTCCTATCCTCTCTCCTCCCTTCTCTTCATTCCCCTTTGTCTAATCTACTGAATGTCTGTTCTTCCCCTCTCCTCCCTTATTTTGGGTTTGCTTCCATGTACCAGGAAAAACATTCAACCTTTGTTTTTTTGGAATTGGCTTGTTTCACTTAGCATGATAGCTTCCAGTTCTATTCATTTGCTGGCAAATGTCATGAAGTCATTCTTCTTTATGGCTGAGAAATATTCCATTGTACATGTATACCCCGATTTCTTTATACGTTCATCTGCTGAAGAGCACCTAGGTTGGTTTCGTAGCTTAGTTGTTGTGAATTGAGCAGCTAGAAACACTGATGTGGATGCATCACTATAGTAGGCTGATTTTAAGTCCTTTGGGTATGTGCCAAAGAGTAAAATAACTGGGTCAAATGGTTCCATTCCTAACTTTCTGAGTAATCTCCATACTGCTTTCCAGAGTGGTTGCACCAATTTGCAGTCCCATCAGCAATGTTCGAGTATACCTTTTCCCCCACATCCTCACCAACATTGATAATTGCCATTCTAATTGGAATGAGATGAAATTTCAGGGCAGTTTTAAGTTGCATTTATCTAACTGCTGGAGATGTTAGACATTATTTCATGTATTTACTGACCATTTCTGTTTCCTCTCTGAGAAATGTCTGTGCAGTTCCTTTGCCCTTTTATTCATGGGGTTATTTGTTTTTTGGGTGCTACGTTTTTTAGTTCTATATATATCCTGGAAATTAATGCTCTATCTGAGGTGCAGGTTGCAAAGTTGTTCTCCCATTCTGTCATATGATTGTTTCTTTTGCTGTGAACAAGATTCTTAATTTGATGCTCTCCCATTTATTGATTATCGGCTTGACTTCTTGAACTTTAGGAGTCTTATTGAGGAAGTCAGTTCTTGAGCCAGAATGTTGGACTGTTAGGCCTACAATTCTAGCAGGTGCAGAGTCTCTTTTCTACTGCGTCGATACTTAATCCACGTTGAGTTTTGTGCAGGGTGAGAGATGGGGGTTTATTTTCATTTTACTACACATGAATTTCCAGTTTTCCCAGCACCTTTTGTTGAAGAGGCTATCTTTTTTCCACTGTGTATTTATCGCACCTTTGTCTAGTATGAGATAATCCTATTTAGGTGGGTTTGTCTCTGTGTCTTCTATTTTGTTCCTTTGGTCTTCTCACCTGTTTTGGTGCCAATGCCATGCTGTTTTTGTTATTATAGCTCTGTAGTCTAATTTCTGGTCTGGAAATGGGATGCCTCCTACTCCACTTTTCTCACTAAGATTTTTTTGGCTATTCTTGGCCTCTTATTTTTCCAGAAGAATTTCATGACTCCTTTACCTATTTCTGTGAAGAATGCCTTTGGAATTTTGATGGGAATTGCAGTGAATCTGCATAATGCTTTTGGTAGTTTGGCCATTTTTTAATATTAATTCAGCCTATCCAAGGGAAGGAAAGATAATAGAATGAGGGTAACATCATTACCTTATGTATATGTATGAATACGCAAATTGTCTGATTCTACTTTGTGTACAAGCAGAGAAACGATAGTTGTACTCCATTTGTGTACAATGAACCAAAATAGAAAATATAAAATAAAAAGAGATCTTTTGTTCATTAGTGTTCTATTGACAAAATCGTTTTCATTGACAAAATCTTTCACCTCTTTGTTAGATTGATTGCACATACATTATTTCGAGGCTATTGTGAATGGGATAATTTTCCTAATTTCTATTTTAACTGATTCATCTTTGAAATACAGGAATGCAATAAATTTATGGGTGTTAACTTTGTATCCTGCTACTTTGCTGAATTCATTTATGAGTTCTCAAAATTTTCTGGTGGGGATTTTTTTGTGTCTTCTAAATAAAGAATCATGCCATTGACAGAGTTTGAGCTCTTCCTTTCCTATTCATATTCTTCTCATTTCTTTCTTTTGCTTAATTGCTCTAGGTAGAAATTCAAGCTATGTTGACTAGAAGTGGTGAGAGTCTGACAGCAGCTGCTGGGCAGGTATTCTGGAGAACACACTCTAACAATGTTGCATTTGAGAATATCATGTGCTGCTTTGGAGAATCCAACGAAATACAGCATGCTTCTTAGATTGGCCTTCTTCATGACCAAATATATCATATTAGGTGTGGTATGACATTCTACAATCCAGTTCGCTAAAAATAAGCTTCTTCTTCAGCATGAAAAACCCAGGTCACCAGGAAGTCTCCCTCAAATATTTTTTTATTTGTTTTGTTTTGGCTTTTTTTTTTTTTTTTTTTTGGTACTGGGGATTGAACCCAGGGGGACTCCACCACTGGGCCACATCCCCAGCCCTAATTTGTATTTTATCTAGAGACAGGGTCTCACTGAGTTGCTTAGGGCCTCACTAAGTTGCTGAGGCTGAGTTTGAACTCACAATCCTCCTGCCTCAGCCTCCCAAGTGCTGGGATTACAGGCATGCGCCACTGCACCTGGCTCCCTTAAATGTTGACTACCGGACTATACTAGAGTTCCCGATTTGGTAAGTGGAGGTAGGGATGGAGAATCTGTGCTTCTGGCAAAACTCTATGGGGTGCTGTTGGTAGTCATGGGGTTTTCTTTGAGAACCACTGACCTATCAGTCACTTCAGTTTCTTGAGTTATGCAACTCATGCACAACCGAAGGTAACTGGATTCACTAGGGGTCGTGATGTACCATCAATCTTACCATCTCAGGTGTTTTGGGATAAGTTTTCTTTCCCCATGTAAAAAGTTAATGATAGAATATGTGTGAGTTGCTTGAAGTCAATCATATGAGAAGTAGCGTGAAAGACACCCATAAAAACTCACCTGGCACCGAGGGGCCAGCACCCTCACAAAGCTGTGCAGCCTAGCTCATCCTCCTCCATCCTGTCCTTCATCATGGCCCATTGAGGCTTCAGTGTTACATTGTTGAAGGTGGGTAAGGCCCCCCTGGGGCGCCGTGATCTCTGCATGGTCCCTGTCCTGGGCAGGCAAGACCCCAACCTCAGCTAAGGGAAGCTGTGTGCATTCACCCTCTAATGCTGCTGGGTGCCCCTGCCGCTGTCCTGATCTCCGTATACATGTGCATACAGATATTCCTGATATTGAAGAACAACTCCTGTTAACAAGGAAAGGGGCTAGGGAGGTAACTCAGTGGTTAAGTGCTCTGAGTTCAATTTCCAGCACCAAAACAACCCTCATGTTCATTGGAGAATATTTTTATTTTTTTATTTTTTATTTTTTATTATTTGTTCTAATTTGTCAAACGTGACAGTAGAATGCGTTTCTAAAATACCAAAAAGTATAAGCAAAACAGTACCACACACAACTTAGAATCATCCCTAACCCCAAGCCCAAAGATATCTATAACTAACATTTTCCTATATTATCTCTAACATTTTTTAATCTGAAATATATATGAAGCTGAGATTTTTAACATTTACTGACCATTTCTATTTTACCCTGAAATTGCCCCTTATTTTCCTTCACCTATTTTTTCAATTTGGATGCTATTTTATACAAGTTAATTTAGATTTTTAAAAAGCATTCAGTACAACTCACCCTTTAAATTTCATACTGTTCAACCTCTCCCTGAATTCACTCAGAGGTTGCTCACACTTGACCATATTCATCTACCAAAGTCATGACAGCGTATGACTCCATGTAATTTTTAGCTGTTGCTGGTTATGTCTCTGATGTCCTGATAACTTAAATTTCCAGAGTAGAATTGGTTTTGTCCCTAGTGTTTCAATAGTAATCAGACCTAACCTTCCAGGAGTCTATTCAGATGTACATGTTTACGCTGTTTTGTTTGATTATGTTATTGTTGTGTCTAGCAAAGACACCCTCACAGTGAGCCCAAACTTAGCATCTATGTTGTGACTTCTTCTTTCCAGCATGCTGTTTATTGGATGTTCTCTGCTTTCCCAGTTGACTATCCTTGTTTTAGGGTGTCATATATTCAGATCTTACTGAGTTTATTAAGATGTTATACATGTGTAATGGTTAATCTGAATTGTCAACTTGATTGCATTAAGAGATGCCAATGATTAAGAGGATTCTGGGTGTGTCTGTGAGGGCGTGTCTAGGAATGATTGACATGTGGGATAGTGAACTGGAGTGCAGACCCTCCCTGCTCTCCAGGTTGGAATAAAAGCTGGAAGACCAAGGAAGCAGTTGCAGATGCAAGCTTGGCTCTTCTTGAACGGGTTCTTGATCACTGCTTCGATTGTCTGAGGATCTTGGACTCTCGCTTCTTCACTCTTCCAAAGTGGACCCTGCCAGTGATTCTCCAGGGAGTTTCCAGAAGCCTTGGTCTTGAAATAGGGTAGTACTGCTGATCCCTCTTGTTCTGGGGCTTCTGCCTTTTGGACTGCACAGCTGTTGGTTCCTCCAGCTCTCCAGCTGCAGATGGCCATTGTGGACTCTCCAGCTTCTGGTTGTGGAAGCTAATCTAATTCCCTCTTTATAATCACACTTCCTGTAGATGCTGTTCCTCTAGAGACCCTGACTAATACAACATGTAAACATTGATTTCATCTATGTGCTGCTACATTTATCTTTTCATATATTGTTTTTTTTTTTTGGAACTGAGTATTGAACTCAGGGGCACTCAGTTGTTGAGCCCAAGACTGGGCTTGGTCCCCCAGTGCTATTTTGTATTTTATTTAGAGACAGGGTCTCACTGAGTTGCTTAGGGCCTCACTTTGGCTGAGGCTGGTTTTGAACTTGAGATCCTCCTGCCTCAGCCTCCCAAGCCACTGGGATTACAGGTGTGCAACATGGCATCCGGTTTCTTTTCGTATTTTGTACCTAATAGCATACTGCTCTTTCAATGGTGAGTGCTGTATGATATTGGAATCCATTAATTCTAAGATTGACATTTTTTATGTGTTAAACATTTTCCTGAAAGGTATAAGGACTGATCCTTATACCATGACTCACAAAATTAAAAGTTTTTCTTTTCTTTCTATGGGCACACAGAATAATGCTGTATATTGCATTCAGTCCTTAGGTTCATTGAGATATTTTAATATTTGGTAAGAAAAGATTCCTGTCCTTATGGCATGTCAAATTGGATCTATTTTCATTTATATTTGTATTCTTTTCCCCTTACTATAGATTTTCCCGACGTTTGCTTTTATTGATTTTGAAAAGGTCATTTTCACATCATCTAATGTTTTGGCTTTCTTCTTTATCTGAAATAGTTTCCTACTATCTCCTGTTTTCTATGTGTTTCTGGATAAATAGTTTTCAGTTCTTTAATTTTTAGTATTTTGGCATGATTCTATCTTTATTATTTTCTCCATGTATAGTTTATATAGTTACATATTGAGTAGGAAACCAAATCAGATTGCCTTTTTCTTTGAACTGAAGAATATAATACCTTCATACTAACTTTTGTGAGTCTTATTTTATGCTTTCTGGAATTTATCCCTGTTTTCTGTCTTTTCCTATAGAAAAAAAATTACTCCAGTTTCAAATTCTTAAGCATTTGCTTTGGATTTCCATGATAACCTCCATTAATCAATCTTTCTCTATTTCTTGAAGTAATTCCATCTTATTTCTTTATTATCTGTTCACAAAAGATGAGAAAATTACCACGTTGCATTTCTCTGCCCTTTTCAAACAGTTCATTTGAGAAGATTTGGTTTTAGAAGCAAATGATTGTTATTAAGTTATTCTTACACTCAACATCTTATTTCATCAACTTTTTTTGACATTTCATTTGAAATAATTGTTTAAATGCTTTTAAAATCCATCATTAAATTTCTTGGATTGTAATTTTCCTCATTATCGATTTACAACGTTTTACTTTTCATCTGTGATGCATGTTTAGTTTTATCTTAAGGAAGGGCATCTCCGTGGTGTACATTGTGAAGCACTTTGATCTCCGAGAAAGTACTTGGGTGGACTGAATACATGGAGGAATATTCACTGTGCATTCTTAGGTTTCACAGGTAGTACACCAAAATTCTAAGGACACTGTTCAATTGTCTAAGTGCAGCTAATATTCTGGGGGAAATTCAGAGACCACCTCCATGGGATCATCTGTGGGTAGTTAGCTGCGTTGACCTGGATGACTGTAAGAATTCTTGCTTTGGTATGAGTCTTTTTTTATTTCTCTTTCTGGGAATATTTTGGTGCATTTTTAAAAAAATCACATAGCTTCATCAGCCACGGAAGTTCATCAGTTATTTATTTTCCTTTAATGATCCTTTATTTTTTGCTTTCTTCTTTGAGAATATCCCAGATGCCTATTTTCAATTTCTCTTCTGTGACTTCTACAGAACCATTTTTTGTCTCCTGATGGTTTATTTAGATAACTTTGTCTTTCTCCTTCATCTTCGGGAATGGCATCTGAGTTCTTTGCTACCCATGGATGGTTTTATTTTCTGAAATAGTGATACTTATCTTCACAGACGAGACAGACGTTCAAATATGTTTTTGAGTTTTAAATGACTCTATCTGCTCCCTTTATCTTGATGAGATTTTGACCCTCCCCTTTGGTCTGTGAGTCTCCACTTGCTTTATTTTCTCTTATTCTGCTTCTGTTCTAGGTTTCATCTCACTTGGTTCCCATACTTACTGCTCAGGTATGCATACACACCACCTTTTATTAAATTGGGGCTGTCACTCAAGCTGAAATATTGCATTCTTTTCTTCTGATCGCTTGACTAAATTGTCTTCTTAAAAGACTCTTCAAATTAGCCTTCATAATGCCGTTCTCATCTCCCTATGTAATTGAACGTGTGTGTGTGTGTGTGTGTGTGTGTGTTCGCCTTTGTCTTCTTCCAAGAGGGCAAATCTGTCCTCTTTATGCTGTGAACCAATGGGGGTTGGTGCCCTGGTACCCAACCAATGTCCATTTGATTATGAATCTAATCCTCTTCATAGATCTAGGTCTATAAGGTGAATTGCAACCCACAATTCTTGACCCAATTCCCAGGGTTCATTCTGTTGGAATTCAAAGAGGTGTCTGCCATCCCACACCCTGACATTCATACCCTCTCAATGAAGCAGGGCCTGGAAGAGTGCTCTGTGTGTTTCTCCCATATCTTTTCCACTCTGGGCTTCTCTGCCCTGCTTTATGCCTGAGAACTCTGCTCCCGTTTGAGTGCATCACTCCCGTTTCAAAGCTCCCTGACCCTCCACTTCTTATATCATTTGTCCTTGCTACGGGGAAGCAGTTACAGATATGACAGGGATACACGCAATACAACAGCCATATAGTACACTGACAGAGAAAGGAGGTGGGCTCAGGAGGACCCTCGGAGGTAGGTACAGGTAGCAGAATGTGCAAGAAAGAAAACCAGCCGATGAAAGAAGGGGAGCTCAAGAAAGTGAAGCAACTCCCCTCTTTTTCAGTAATAGGAGGCTCTTCTCTTTCACAAAGCCACACTTTGTCTTCTCTCTCCAATCCTATCAGCTTTATAGTTAGTGGAAATTCCTCCCATTTTCTAGCAATAGGCTGTCTGTCAGTCTTGATTCTTTTGTGATGTTGTGAGTTTTCCTGGGTCTTAATAGCTATTTTAGAGGCCAGTTGGAAGAGACTGCCTCGGGGACACGGACCCGGATGCCATATTAAACTGAAGCCTATGGTTTCATCATTTTTCTTATAAACACAGAGAAGGCAATCGCCAGGCCAGAAGACGACTTCATTGCTGATTCTTCCCAATCTGGGTTGATGTCGGCTTCAGAGTCAAAAAAAGGAATAATGCAACTCCTCAATCCTGAAGACACATTCCCCAAAATGCAGATTTGTAGCACTTTATGTGTTACATAGACTAGAATAATATTGGCTCAAGTTTGGTATTTTTGTATAATAAATGAAGATGGCAGAAGTTTAATATTACCATTAGATTTTTAATTTTTCTTCTTCCCATTTATGAGGTCAAAACACTTAATTTTTTTTTCTCCTTTCAAATCACCTTTGCACATTTAAAGATGCACTACAACACAGTTTTCAAAAGGGCTTATAAAAATAGCCATACCCACTGTCTTTGCCTTCATGGATTCCGATCGAGCAGACCCACTGGTAATGAGCACACCCCAATAATGCTAAGTCACTGACCCAGATATACTTTGAAAATTGTTGACAATGATCAGGGCAGTGGATAGGGCGTGGTCTATCAAAATGTATAAATGCATTCTGCTGTCATGTTCAACAAATTAGAACAAATAAAAAATCAATTAGAAAAAGATTTTTGTCTTCTTCTTTCCATCAGTTTACTGAGTTTCATATGTTTATAACTAAACATTTGCTACATTGAAGACACTCTGCCCTTAGATTTGAGCAGCATGACCTTCCCTTCAAGAATTTGTGGCACCATTGATTCTGTATTTCCTGATTGGCTAGGATACAATGCAAATTTTTAAAAAAAAATTTTTTTTTTTTTTTTTGTTACCTGGGACTGAACTCAGGGGCACTCATTCACTGAACCACACGCCCAGCCCTATTTTGTATTTTATTTAGAGAAAGGGTCTTACTGAGTTTCTTAGTGCCTTGCTTTTGTTGAGGCTGGCATTGAACTTGAGATCCTCCTGCCTCAGCCTCACTAGATGCTGGGATTCAGGCATGCACCACAACTCCCAGCAAATTCTTCTTAGAGAAAAAACAAAAATCTTCCATGTATGTATTATAACTATCAAAATTAACTGTATAAAGTTGCAGATTTTCTGATAATATGTATACTGAAATAGGAAAGGACTTAAGAGCCAGAATAACTCCCTTAAAACACACCTAGGTAAACTTGAATCAAGGACCTGATCTAAATTGCAGTTTCTCCATCTGTCAATCGAAGCTAACCCCGCCCGCTTTACCAATCTGCAGGTTTTAGAAAGGTCACATGGTGCAGGGACATGAGAGCGATTTGCTCCTGGGCTAACTGTACCTGTCTCCACCTACATCATATCATCGGAAGTTTCGGCAATTTTGTTATCTTTTTGAAACCCAAATAATCAATATGGATTCATTAAGGATTCTACCAAGAGTGAAAATCAAGCATCTAATATATAATAAAGAAATGTCTTTGCTTTTCTACTTTGCAGGTAAATAGGTTGGTAGTTAATAGTCCAGCCATACATTGCAAGTTTTTTCTAAAAGTGTCAAAATCGAGTGCTACTTTGTTTTACGACTCATGAATCCATTGGTCTAACAGACTGCAATGGGTGTCAGTTACTCCTTGGTAATTCATTCCACAAATATCCATGCACAATATTTCATTCTTTCAATACCACTTTAATGGCTTGTAGACTTTTACTCAGGTACTTCCTAATTAAGCATATTTGTAATAGCTATACTTTTTATTATCAAATCATTCTTGATTCAGACTTTAGGCTTATGGTTGTTTCGTAATTGCTCAAATTTTTTAAAATTTAATTAGCTTTGGATGGCAGAACAGATGGTCTGAGAATCCATTGGTGCTCTATCTGTGTGGTAATATCCTCTGATTCTGCTAATGGGATGATTCTTCCCTTCTAAATTTTCTCATTAAACAGCACTCTTAGTTTTTCAGAGGTTTTTTTTTCCAATTTATGTCATGAGTAATGTGAAATATAAATGAAATTTTTCAGATTGCAATCTTGGCCAAACTCAGCATCAAATATGATAGCATTAAAATTGATATATTGATATTTATGTATTTAAGGTAATGCATATCCTATAATATTAACCAAGTAACAGAAGAATGATCCCTCAACCAACAGTTATCAATCAAATCATTTCCTAACAATGTTTGATAAACTTCTAAGACATGCTAGATTCTGGGGGAAAGATCGTGAATCTGAGCAAATATTATTCTTAAAGATCTTACAGTGTATAATGGGGTGGGGTAATCAGATGTTAAACTAATCATGCTATTGATCATATGATAATAAACTGTCCAAAGAAATCGAAGCAGATGAGGAAAGAAGTCTAGCAGTAATGGAGGATCAGAGACGACTTCTTCAAAGAAGCAGCAATTCTGCTGAGACTTGGGTGATGAGCATCCATAAACTCAGGAATGAAGAAGAGTAGGAGAGATGATTCAGACACAGAAGGTTCACGTGTGTAAAGACTGTCACACAAATCTTTACACCAAGAACACTAATAACCCAATCAATAAATGGGCCAAGGAAATGAACAGACACTTTTCAGAGGAAGATCTACAAGCAATCAACAGATTTATGAAAAAATGTTCAACATCCCTTGTTATAAGAGAAATGCAAATCAAAACCACCTTAAGATTTCATCTTACCCCAATTAGAATGTCTTTTATTAAGAATACAGGCAACAACAGGTGTTGGCGAGGATGTGGGGAAAAGGGTACACTCATACATTGCTCGTTGGAGTGCAAGTTGGTGCAGCCGCTCTGGAAAGCAGTTCGAGATTCCTTAGAAATCTTGGAATGGATCCACCATTTGACCCAGCTATTCCACTCCTTAATAAATAAATAACTTCTCATGAAGGCTAATGCAACAAAATTCATGACAAGAACTTACCAGAATAATTTGCAAAGGAGGGTAAAATGAGAATGTTTAAGATTATAAGTAATAGAAGGAATTGAAACCCTGACAAAAACTAAAGAACATTGTGGAAAACTAACAGATTTGAAAATGAATGAAATATAACTTCTAGAATGGAAAAACCATTATTAAATTCGAAAATTTAAAAAATCTTCAAATAGCCAGGCATGATGGCCCACACCTATAATCCCAGCAGCTATAGAGGCTGAGGCAGGAGGATCATAAGTTCAAAGACAGCCTCAGCAACTTAGCAAGACCCTGTCCCAGAATAGAAAATGAGAAGGGCCAGGGATGTGGCTTGGTGGTTAAGTGTCCCTAGGTTTAATTCCTGGTACAAAACAAAATCGACCAACCAACAAAAACATCTCTAGCAGCAGATTATATTTTATAAAAGAGAATTTTTAACTACAAGTAGAGCAATCTTTATAAATCAAAGAGATGGTATGGTGTGGAAAACAGAATAGAATAAGTTAAAATCCTGGATAGAAAATAAAGAATGAGAGAGAAGAGGAATTTATTTGAAGAGATTGTTACTATGAATCTTCTAGAATGTACAACAGAAGGAATCCTTGTTCTGATGAAGAATGTCAAAACAAGATTTAAGCAAATGAGAGTTAACAGCCTGGCAGGCATATCTTAATGGAGCAGAAGGACATTCAGGAAAAGATGAGTCCTTGGGTCTTGGTGTGGCCAGTGTGGTACATGGCGGGACCAATATGGTAGATGGTGGGATCAGTATGGTAGATAGCAGGACCAATATGGTAGATGGTGGGGGCCAGGAGCAGAGACAGAGAAATGGGAGCAGAAGAGGGTAAGGCTGTTGAAGTCAGTCTTGAACTTGTCAGAAGCCAATCGTCTGTCAAAATATCATAGGCAACTGAAGGCACAAGTAAGGACCCCAAACCAGAGGTCTTAATATCTCCCATTGATATTAAATGAAATTGTGTAGAAGAAGCTGAGATCAAGTCTAGCACTTCCTAGAAATGCATGTGTTGACTGACAGAAGTAACAGGAGGAGGATTTCCAGAACAAAAGAGAAAAACCCAGAAGGATATATTCCCACAAAAGCCAAAGTAAAACACTATGGGGAGAGCTTCTTTATTCTCCTGGATGGGCAATATCTCTCTTTTTTTAGAATTTATTTTATTTTATTTGTTCTAATTAGTTGCACATGACAGCAGAATGCATTTGTACATTTTGATAGATCACGCATAAATGGAGTGCAATCTCTCATCTCTAAGACCATCTCATAGCATCATATTCATCTGACTTTCTTCTCCTAGCATTAACTATTACCATCCGCACACTTTCTTAGGTATATGACCAGGTGTGGACCTCAGGATCCTTTAGAAATAACAGATATTGCATCTACTCACTTTATTGGCTAAATTAGGAACCTGCAAACCTGCTTTCAGTAAAGAGCCGGATAGTACAGATTCTAGATTTTGTGGAGCATAAGGTATGTGATTCAACTACTCAGGTTTTCCATGAAACCATGAAAGCAGCCACAGACTACCTCTAAAGAATCAAGACATCTGTTTTGTAATAAAATTTGATTTATAGAATATAGCAGCGACATACAGACTATAAACACACAAAGCGTCAGGATTTGCTATAATAGACAGTCTGAACTGTGGTTAAAACTTTTATTGCATACTGGTAATATTTGCATACACAGCATTTATTTTCATTTCCTGTTTTCCATTAGGTTTAAATATATATATATATATATATATATATATATATATATATATACACATACATATATATATACACATATATTTGTTTTTAACTAAATAAGGTAGGCAAAATATTAGTAAATGCCAACTATGCTAATAGTTTATTTCATTACTGGGGATTGAACCCAGGGGTGTTTAAACACTGAGCCACAGCCCGAGCCCTATTTTGTAATTTATTTAGAGACAGAGTCTCACTGAGTTGCTTAGGGCCTCGCTTAGTTGCTGAGGCTGGCTTTGAACTCGTGATCCTCCTGCCTCAGCCTCCCAAGCCACTGGGATTACAGGCGTGCAATCATATGGTGAAGATTTGTCCTCTTCCATAAAAATGTGAAATCCATGCGGACCCTATCAAGTTAAATTCATGAACAAGACCTCAACTTATCACAGTTCAAGGGTCAAGTACATCAACCTAACTATTATGTAATTAATAATGCATATTGAGTGCATAATGCAATTGATAAATAATTTTAGTGGTATGAATAAACCTAATTCTTGCTATTGTTTTTCTGTGATTGTTTTCCCTAAGAAATTATGTGCCATACCCAAGAATCCCCAAAGGACAGATAAAGTTCTTGTTTAATGCAAGAATTGTACTTTGATAGCAGAGACCATCCCATGGACCCAGGAAGCTGGATCATTTCTTGTTCTGCATGATATATCTCACCATGCAATTTCAACAGATACATCAGTTAGCAAATATTTTAGTTGTTAGTAATAACAGCAGTTAGTACTTGGGTGCTTCATGTGATTAAGGTATTTTTATTACTGAACTATCATCTATTGAATATGCAGATGAAAGAAACTAAACTTGGTGATATTTAGGTTTGGTGTTTTTTGTGGATTAAAAGGATGAATGCAGGAATGTCCAGAGGTGAAGTGATGGAACTGTGAGAGCTGTTACCCCATCAGTGCATCCTAATTTGAATGGACTGACCAGGTGGTCACTCTAGGCAGGTGGGGTGTGGTGGAGGAGGTGGGTCACTGGAGACGTTCCCTGGGGAGTGCATCCTCCTTGAGGTCTCTGCAGCTGGTTGCCTTGGTCCTGACCCCTCCAGGCAGAGAGCAGTTTTCCTGTGCTGGGCTCTTCCCCTAGGGGGCGCTGCCCCACCCTGGGCCCAGAGCAATGGAGTCATCTGTCTATGGACTGAACTTCTGAAAGCATGAGCCCCAAATAAATCTCCCCTTCTCTAAGTTTGTTGGGTCAGATATTTCTGTCACAGCCATGAAAAGCTAACTCAAACAACATCGAAGGAATACTTTTAATAGCTACAGTATATGTTAATGTAAAAGCTCATTCCCTGAAGGTGGGTGGCTGAAATGAGCCTGTTTAATTAAATTAAATATTAATTTCATATTAATTCATGAATAATTTTGGACTTCTAGAACTGAAATGATGTGCAAAGACATTTGTTTTAAAAAATCAAGTCAACCAGGAATAAAAACTATTTTATATAAGAATTTTTATATGTAAAACATAAGAAATAATGCTTATTATTTATATCACTGATCATACATTATGTATCTTCACTTTACTACCATGGACCTAAGCAAAAGAAGTGTTTCATATTACAATGCATAAAAAATATTGTATCAAAATAGGACTGGTTCTGCTAAGGAATGGTTCATCTGATATTAAGTAACCTATGGCCTCTTTTTTCTTTTTTTCTTCTTGCAGTTCTGGGGATTTTTTAAAATTTTTCCACTTCTTTGTTTTGTTTTGAAATTCAGGGGTGCTTGACAATTGAACTACATTCTCAGCCCTTTTATTTTCTATTTTGAGACAGAGTCTTGCTAAAATGCTGAAGCTGGCCTCCAACTTGTGTTCCTCCTGCCTCAGCCTCCCAAGTCACTGTAATTGCAGGCATGCATGCACCACTGTGTCCAGCTCATCAGCTATTACCTCACTCTTGAGTAAATAATTTTAATTTTTTTTTACAGCATATCATATTGCATCAAAGCATTTCAGGATAATTCTTCCATATTCTCAAACAGGTGGAACTCTATGATTCCTTCTTTATCTCAACTGGTCCCCAAATTATGGCATCTTAGGAATTATATTATATCCAATTTAATTCAGAAACAGCATACTCATCCCAAGCTCTTTCATCTCTCTGAAAACAGAAAACACCCCAAACTCCAATATCCAATAAAATAGGAATTCTCAGCAGAACTGCTGAAGGCAGCCTATAGGTCAGACTTGAGCTTCAGAAAAAGTACAAATATCACCCACCAATGATTGGCATCCTCCCTGAGCTCAGTAGCATCTGCCTCGAGTCTCCTCCGACTGTTTCTAATCCCACATCCTCTCAAGTCCATCAGAATGGACGGTGAGAGCGTTGCTTTCTTTCTCTCGTCTCCAAAGCATTTTACTTCTTTAGCATTTGAAGAAATAACATTTTGCGTTGCTCTTTGATATTTGTGGAAATGACAGGCCTTAGCCCAGCCAGACAATAGTAGAATTTAAGAATAAAACAGAGCTTTGTGAAGACACCAGGCATATATTGATTTATTGTAGTCTTAATTATTCTGCACCAAACTGTTGCCTTTCCTTTCTCAGATTTCCAAATTATGAAACTTTTAAAAGGAGTATTTCTACGGAGGAAATGATTTCATTTAAGTGGGATTTTATTGTAAAACATCCAGTCATGTTGTTAGAATTCTATTTTAATATTCTAATTTTTTTTAAAAAAATGTAATAACTTTAATTACCTTTTGTATTTCTAACAAACGTATAATCGATTCTCACACGAGCTAAAACGGAATGTAGGTTTGACTAAATGAGGGAAAAACTAATTTAGGATCATACTTTAGGAAACAGGTTATAATCTCATGTCTAGTTAACAATCTTGAGTCTTATAATGACTTCTCTTTGGGTTATTGCGGAAGATCTGCTACTGTTGCAGGCTACTGAAACCATAACAGTAATTCGTAGAACAGCCCCAAGATTATAGGGAATATTTCTTTACTCCTTAGCAAAAATACAACATATAGAAACAAAACCAAAAGTGCAATATGACACCAGTTACCATATTGGTTTGCAGTGCCAATACATTTTAGGATATTGAGAAGCAAGACTTCAAGGATGTGCTGGTAATATGTCTAAATACACAAAATTTAAAAATTTGATTATGTAACAGATGGGTTCCATTATTTTTTTAAATTGCAGATAAATTTGTTTTGTTTCTCCCGATGGAGATTTTTGAGTATTTAATTAAAGGGCTCATTGCCCCATCATTAAATTCAAAGAAGCATATCTAATGCGAACACTTAAACGTAATGTCACTCATTAGTCTTTAATGAAGAGAAACTTATTCTTTCTCTAAAGAACAGCTGTAAAAATAGTATCTGTCACCTACCACATTATATATTCCCCAGATTATTAATGTGCATTTAATGACTTTGAAATATGTCTTGGCAGTAGCTATATGCATGCACCTTTTCTTTCTTTCTTTCTTTCTTTCTTTCTTTCTTTCTTTCTTTCTTTCTTTCTTTCTTTCAAATTTTCCTTGTCAAAGGTGAACTGGAGTCAGAGAGGCTGGGATTCTCCTACATTGCAGGACACCCCACTGAAGCAGGACCTGGGTCTTCTCAGCCACATGCTAACAGAAGGGCATATAGACATTGGGATTTCTATACTGCATGTTCTCTTGGTGGTCCTGGATCTTAAGAGCAGTCTTCATAACACCCTGGTCATAAAACCTCTCATTGGATAGTTAAAAATCATCTGGAGCTCCTTTAAGATCCTGTCAAAGGAAAACTGATTTTGATATTGGTGCCATCTCCTGACTTTGCAGGATGCCAGTCAGAACATGGTACACTGCAGAAGATTCACGGGCGATTAATAAATATAGGAAAAGTGACCAACATCTCTAGTTATTAGAGAAATGCAAATTAAAACAACTCTAAGATTCCATCTTACTCCAATTAGAATGGCTATTATCAAGAACACAAGCAATAACAGATGTTGGCAAGGATGTCGGGGGGAAAGGTACTCTCATACATTGCTGGTGGAGTTGCAAGTTGGTGCAGCCACTCTGGAAAGCGGTGTGGAGATTCCTCAGAAAACTTCGAATGGACCCACCATTTGACCAGTTATCCCACTCCTCGGTTTATACCCAAAGGACTTAAAATTAGCATATAATAGTAACACAGCCACATCAATGTTTATAGCAGCTCAATTCACAATAGCTAGACTGTGTAACCAACCCAGATGCCCTTCAATTGATGAATGGATAAAGAAACTGTGGTATTATATACACAATGGAATATTATTCAGCCATAAAGAAGAAGAATATTACGGCATTTGCAGATAAATGGATGGAACTGGAGAATATCATGCTAAGTGAAATAAGCCAATCCCAAAAAAACAAAGGCCAAATGTTTTCTCTGATAAATGGATGATGATACATAATGGGGGTGATGGGGTGGGGATAAGAGAAGATTGAAGGAACTTTAGATTACGGATGGTGGAATGAGACAGACATCATTACCCTATGTACATGTATGATTGCATGAATGGTATGAATCTATGTTGTGCACAACCATAGAAATGAAAAGTTGCACCCCATTTGTGTACAAGAAATCAAAATGCAGTCTGCAAAAATTAAAAAAAAAAAACAACGAAATTTTTTTTAAAAAAGAACGTGGTACTCCAGATTGCCCTGGCTTCAGGGGAGTCTTCTCCCATCTCCTCACCCTCTTCCTCACCACCGTGATCTCAATCACTGCTGTGGTTCTTGGAGAATGTATTCAACCCACCACATCCTCATCCCAGCCAAGAACTCGCCACTGACTCATGGTAGCACTCTGAATCCTCTGCTTAGTTTTTTTCTTAAGACATAGGAACTTGAGAATTGGTCTTGCTGATGCTCAGGAAAACACTTAAACATATTTTTAAAGCCATCTGTTATCCATACTTACCCATTTTTCATATGTCTGGGTTGGAGGATTAAAAATCTGTATTTTTAACATATTAGATTATATCTAGGCAATTCAGTGCTCACCAAACACAGCTTTGCTCTCTTCTTTTTCTATTCATGTTCAACCGTTTTTATTTTTAAATTTCTTTAACCCGATACATAAAAACATAAAATCGAGCGCAATTTTCAATACCTTGTGTAATGTTTAAATCAGGTTAAACATCTATCACTTATCCAACATTTACCATCTCTTTATGGCTAAATCTTAGATGCTCGAGCAATATTGCTACATTGTTGAGAGACAAGTCATTGGCAAGCCCTGCTCAAGGCTGAAAGCCTTTTGAAAGAGGATTCAGCATGTATAAAATTGCAGAGTCACTGGAATATTCCATGGTAGACACATTTGCTGAGACACTGATTCCACAGCAGAGCACCAGGATGGGCAAAGCAATTTGTTTACAAATAAATAAATTCTATTTATTTGTTCCACAAAGAGCTCTTTCGTGTCTTCAGCACTGGACAGGGCGATGTGTCCTAGGTGTGTAGGAGGTAGTAGGTCATGGTTGTACCTATGTGTGCATACATTTCACCAGTACATCTGCTTCTCCTTGCATTAGGAAAGTGATTTCATGCTCTAAAGACTCCATAATTTTTAGTCATCACCAATCTGCCCCACATGCCTTCACAATCTAATTATTCCACCATCTTTCATGAATCCATGTGCTGAGGACACAAGACGTTTTATTGTTTGGTTGGTTGAATGAAAGGAATAAGATGAAGTCTTCCATTCATTGAAATAGTCTTTGTACTTCTTCACGGGGTATTCTAGGGTGATTTGGTACATGTATTCAAAGTGCAATAATCCAGTGAATCTAATAAGTATTTCCATCTCTTCAAATATTCATCAGCTTTATGTGTTGGGAATTTACGTGTTGGGAATTCTATTCTCTTCTTTTCCAGTCATCTTGAAACAAACCTCAGATTGTTTTGACTAACAGCTAACGTACTGCAATATAGAAAAACCAGAAGTCATTTCCCTCTGACAGTGTTTTGCTGCCCCTTTGTTAAGCTTCTTTCTGCTCCACCCCCCGCTCTCTCCACAATCTAATAACCACTCTTCCATGACATTCTTCCACAAAACTGATTTTTGAAAGTCCACAAAAATAGGAGCATTTTATGTGGTACGTGCCCTTCTGCATCTGTCTCACATCAGTTAACACACTGAACTCCAGTTCCACACGTAATGTTTGGATGGATGTGAAAGTCAGGATTCCATTCTTTTGTATGGCCCAGTAGTATTCCATGATCCATTTAGACCCCATTTTCTTTATCAATTCATCCACTGATGGATAACTAAATTGATTCTCTGTTATGGATAGTGCTGGTAAAAAGGAAAGAAAGAGAAGAAAAGGGAAGGGAAGGGAAGGGAAGAGAAGGAAAGGGAAGGGAAGGGAGGGGAAGGGAAGGAAAAGGAAGGGAGTGGAATGGAAGGGAGGGAAGGAAGAAGGAAGGAAAGAAGGAAGGAAGGAAGGAAGGAAGGAAGGAAGGAAGGAAGGAAGGAAGGAAGGAAAGAAGTATGGAAGGAAGGAAGGAAGGAAGGAAGGAAGGAAGGAAGGAAGGAAGGAAGGGGAAAAGACATGGGAGTACCCTTACCTTTTTGGCATAATGACTTCAACTCCTCTGGAGAGATACCCAAAGGTGGAATTGCTGGATCATATAGTAGTCATACAGCTTAATGGGAATCCCTATCTCATTTTCCAGAGTGACTGCACTAATTGACATTTCAACCAACAGCATTTCAGAGTTCCCTTTTCTTCACCCCCCTGTGAACATTTATCCCAGTTTGGTTTTATCGTAGTCATTCTAACTGGGGTGAGGTCAGATCTTATTGCAGTTTCTATTTGCATTTCCCTGATGGTTAGTGGCATGGACCATTTTTTTTATTGGTTCCTTGTAGTTAGACATGTCAGATACTTCTTTGACATTTGGATATCTAAAATTGAGACACTTCTATTTAGATCTTTAAACCTTTTTGAATTAGGTTGTTTTTGTGCTGTTCCTCTTTTGGAATTCCTGATGTGATATCTTCTGGTGGCCAATTTCTGGTCAGATGAATGCTTTCACATGTTTTCACCTATTTTGTCCCATTCTGGAGGCCACTTCTAAACATGATCATTTCCTTCACTGTGTAGAAGCTTCTTAGTTACACAGAACCCCTGTTGTCTAATTTTGCTTTTGTTGCTTGTGTTTCTTTGTCCCATCTAAAAACAGTCATTGTCTTGAAATGCTTCCCCTCTTGTATCAGTCAGGGCTCTCCAGAGGAACAGAATACACAGGAAGTATGATTATAAAAGGGGATTTATTAGATTGGCTTCCAGGACCAGAAGCTGGAGAGTCCACAGTGGCCGTCTGCAGCTGGAGAGCTGGAGGAACCAGCAGCTGCACAGTCCAAGAGGCAGAAGCCCCAGAACAAGAGGGATCAGCAGTGCTGCCCTAGTCCAAGACCAAGGCTTCTGGAAACTCCCTGGAGAATCCCTTTGGAAGAGTGAAGAAGTGAGAGTCTGAGAGCCTCAGATGATGGAAGCAGTGATCAAGAACCCGTGTAAGAAGAGCTGAGCTTGCATCTGCATCTGCTTCCTTGTTCTTCCAGTTTTTATTCCATCCTATCAGGGCTGTGCCGCCCACACTTTGGGAGGGGCTCCACTCCAGTTGGCTATCCCACATGCCAATCATTCCTAGACACGCCCTCATGGGCACACCCAGAAGCCTCTTAATCATTGGCATCTCTCAATCCAATCAAGTTGACAATTCAAATTAGCCATTACACCTGTGTTTTCTTACACTCATTTTATAACTTCAGGTGTTCCTTTTTCTCCTTTATATTCAGGTCTTTGGTCTATTTTGAGATGATTTTGTGATGGTGAGAGAAGGTATCTAGCTTCATTCATATATATGTATATATGTGAGGGGGCGTTGCCAGCACCATTTACTGATGAGACTGCCTTGTCTCCACTGAATATTCTTAGCACCTCTGTAAAAAGTCATTAGACTCCATGAATATGGATTCCTTTCTGGGTTCTCTATACCATTCCATGGGTCTAGGTGTTAGTTTTTATGCCAGTACCATATTGTTCTGTTTACTGTAAATTCGGAGACTATTTTGAAGTCAGCTATTCTGATGTTTTAAGATTTGGGTTTTGTGTGTGTGTATGTGTGTGTGTGTGTGTGTGTGTTTTGTTTAGTCCCCCCCCCCCCCAGGATTGGTTTGATTATCCTGGGTTGTCTGTGGATTCCTATCTATTTTAAGATTTTTTTTTTCATATCAGTGAAGAAATTCATGAGTTATTTTGGTGGGAATTTCATGAAATCTATTGATCACTTTGAGGAATATGGTCATTTTAACTCTTGGTCATATTAGATTTTCCAATTCATAAGCACAGGATATCTTTTCTTATTTTTAATATCAGTTATAATAACTCCTATTTCATCTCTCACTTTATTTATTTGGGGTTTCTTTCTTTTTTCTGGGTGTGTCTAGTGAAAGATTCATCCATTTAGTTTATCTTTCAAACAACCAAGTCTGATTAATTGATATTTGTATTTGTTTTTAAAAAAATACTAATTTATTTATCTCTGCTTCTATTTTTATTAATTTTTCCCTCCTACTAGTTTTGGATCTGATTTGTTCTTATTTTCTTCTAAATTCTTTTGTTAAATGTTTAGGTTCTTTACTTGATATTTTTCTGTTTTTGGATATATACATTTCCTGCTATTCACTTCCTTCTCTTACTGTTTTAGTTTGTAGAGTTTACTATGTGACATCATTTTCATTTGTTTCAAGAAATTCTTGAATTTCCCTTTCAATTTCTTCAGTGGTCATTCAGGAGTGTGTTATACATTTTCCACATACTGTATACTCTCCATTCTCTTTCTTCTTGTTGATTCATAGTTTAATTTCCTTGTTTTCTGAGAAGATGTATGATATGATTCCAGCATTTATGAATTTATTGAGGCTTGCATTGTATATAGGACCTACCCTGGAGAATGTCCCATGTGCTGATGAGAAGCATGTATGCTCTGCTGCTGTTGGACAAAAGGTTCTGGAAATGTTTGTTACATAGGTTCACTTTATATGGTTCAATTCTGATGTTTATTTTTTTATTTTTATCAATAGACATTGATTCGTTGTGAAAACAGGTGTCGATGTCCCTGACTAGTATATTGGGGGTCTTTCTCTCCCTGCTGATCTAATAATATGCACTTTATGTATTTGGGTGGTCCACTGTTGATTGCATATGCATTTACATTGGCTTTATCTTCTCACTGATTGCATCGTTTTATCAATATGCAATAGATGTAATTGTCTCTTTACTGTTTTTGATTTCAAGTTTGCTTTATCAGATATGATTATAGCCATTTATGCTTGTTTTTGGACTTCATTTTTGTGGCATGTCTTTTTAGTGTCCCTCGCTTTGAATCTATATGTATCTTTCCCGATGAGATGAGTTTCTTATGGACAGCATATCGTTGGGTCTTGTCTTCTCATCCATTCAGACAGTCTATGTGTTTTTGTTGAATATAGCCATATACAGTCAAGGCTTTCATTGCTAGGCATGAACTTCCTCCTATCACTTACTTAATTTTTTTCACATTTTGTGGTGTACTTGTCATTATTATTATTTATAAATATATTATTGAGTTGGTAGTTTTTTTCATTATTTTCTGTCATGATTTTCTTCTGTTTCTCTTTTGGATGTGTGTTAATCTAGTGAGTTTTATGCATACATATGTGTTCATAATATAAATTCTTAGCCATTTTTTAGGATTCCCTTAAGGATTACTTTTAGGACAGGTTGGTGAATGATTAATTCCCTCTGTTCCTACTTATCTGGAACACTTTATCTCTTCCTCATTTCTGAAGGGTAGTTTTGCTGAGTATAATATTTCTGATTGGCAGGTGTTTTTCTTTCACAATTTAGAATATACCACCCTGTCCTCTTCTGGTCTATGATTGTCTGCTAGTAAATCTGTAAGTGTAATGGGAAGTCCTTTACATGTAACTTGACAACTGTCTCTTGCTATTTTTAGCATTATTTGTCTTCAATATTTTGACTATAAATTATCTTGATGAAGATCTTTTCATTTGAATTTAATTGGGTCTTGTGAACTTCATGTATCTGGATGTCTCTATCTTCTTGAAGATTTCTAAAATCTTTAAGTTACTATTTTGTGAAATAGTTTTCAATACCTTTCCTCTTTATTTCCTCTTCTGAAATTCCCATAATTGGTTGCTTAATAGTGTCCCATAGGACTCCAAGGGTTTTAATTGCTTCTTGTCTAATTGGGTTAATTCTTTTTTTTGTCTGATGGCATTAATTCAAAAGGTCTGTTTTCAAGTTCAGAAATTCTTCTATGTGTTGTGTAACCTTTCCATTGTGATTTTTGTTTAATTGAAGCTTACAGCTCCAGGGTATTTTTATTGGTGAATTATACTTACACATAATGGTAGGATTCATCATGCCAAATATGTACATACACAAAACATAATTTGATCAATCGCATTCCTCAGTAACTTCCCAATACCCTTTCCTCCTCCCTCTGCTCTACTGATCTCCCTTGTATTATTAGTAGTTATGCTTTATAATCATACACATATATAAGAAAGATTCATTGAGGTCTATATGAACATCAACATAGCTATAGGTTGGTCAATTTAATTTCCCAGTCCTCCAATATCTGCCTTCTTTCCTCCCTCTCAATGCCTTCCCTGTGGTCTATTTTTCTCCCTTCAATTTTTGTGAGATCCTCTTCTTATTTATTAATTAATTATTTTTTTTAATTTTTTATTTTAGTTCATTGTACACAAATGGAATGCAACTGTCATTTATCTGGTTGTACACAAAGTAGAATCATACAATTTGCCTATTCATACATATACATAGGGTAAAAATGTTTGTCTCATTCTATTATCCTTCCTTCCCCACCCCTTCCCCACCCCTCATTTTCCTCTATACAATCCATCCTTTCTCCATTCTTCCCGTATCTCCCCCCAGCCCTGCTATGTGTCATCAACTACTTATAAGAGAAATCATTAGGCCTTTGGTTTTTAGGGATTGGCTTATTTTACTTAACGTGATCTTCTCCAATTTGATCCATTAACCTGCAAATGTCATAACTTTGTTATTCTTTATGGCTGAATATTATTCCATTGTGTATATATACCATAGTTTCTTTATCCATTCATCTATTGAAGGGAATCTAGGTTGGTTCCATAGTATAGCTATAGTGAATTGGGCTGCTATAAACACTGATGTGGCTGCATCACTGTAGGATGCTGATTTTAAGTCCTATGGGTATAGGCCAAGGAGTGGGATAGCTGGGTCAAATGGTGGATCCATTCCAAGTTTTCTGAGGAATCTCCACACCGCTTTCCAGAGTGGCTGCACTAATTTGCAATCCCACCAGCAATCTATGAATGTACCTTTTCCCCACATCCTCTCCAACACCTGTTGTTGCTTGTATTCTTGATAATAGACATTCTAATTGGGGTGAGAAGTTATCTTAGGGTAGTTTTGATTTGCATTTCTCTTATTACTAGAGCTGTTGAACAATTTTTCATGTATCTGTTGATTGCTTATAGATCCTCTTCTGTGAAGTGTCTGTTCATTTCCTTGGCCCATTTATTGATTGGATTATTGGTGTTCTTGGTGTAAAGATTTTTGAGTACTTGGTAGATTCTGGAGATTAGTGCTCTATCTGAAGTGTGTGTGGCAAAGATTTTCTCCCACTCTGAAGGCTCTCTATTCACATTGCTGATTGTTTCCTTTGCTGAGAAAAAGCTTTTTAGTTTGACTCTACCCCAATTATTGATTCTTGCTTTTATTTCTTGTGCTTTGAGAGTCATGTTAAGGAACTCTGGTCCTAGGCTGTTATGATAAAGATTTGGATCTACTTTTTCTTCTATTAGATGCAGGGTCTAATCCTAAGTCCTTGATCCATTTTGAGTTGAGTTTTGTACAGGGTGAGAGATATGGGTTTAATTTCATTTTGCTGCATATGAATTTTCAGTTTTCCCAGCACCATTTGTTGAAGAGGCTATCTTTTTCAGTTTCCCGATTCCCACAGTGTAAATTGCTATAGCTATGGCAGCTGCTGGGTACAGACTTCCAAAGATGTTCTCAGGCTATAGAGATTTGAACACTGATGGCATTGAGTGCTTATCACCACTGCTGCCACAAATATAGCTTTGTGAGATGTAGAGAGGGCAGTATCTCACAGCAAGCATAGATGATTCCAGGTGTTTTGGAAATAGTAACTATGTCCCCTGAGCTATAGGTTGTGAAGAAACCTTGTGCATGACCTTCTGGATGAATTAGGGATGCTTTTGCCTTTGGCAACAGCAGCCATAGTTCTGGAGCCACAAGATGGAATGAGACCTTCTGCAGGTCCTACAGGAGGAGCACAGATGATTTTGGCACTTCTGGTACCATCAGTATCCATGGATTTTAAGTGGTGGGATGCGAATAGGAATTGGACCTTTGCTTAAGTTCTATGATATCATTGTTTTTCTGTGGCTCATAGCACTGGTAAGCATTTTCCTGGAGGTTAAAATCTACATGGTATTTTTTTTTCAGGTCCCAAGAGACAAATGCAAGTATTTCCAATATCTGAGCACCAAGAACTATGGTCCCAAGCCCATGTACTGTAGAGAAAACCTTCCCTAATTATCCCTGGGGCATGTGCTTGTACTGTTTGGGCTTATTGCACTGGTTACCATGATGGTGGTAGTGAAGAATCTGGCAGAGGCCTTCCCTAAATTCAATCTGAGTAGCTCATGCAGCACCAGTGCTATGACTTTGCTGTCTGTGGTCCAGGAACTGCAAGGCATGGATGGGAATTTTTTTGGTCACATGAGCAAGTCTCTGGGACCACAGCTTGTGTTCTAGAGCTAAAGAACATGGATGGGACTCTCCCCTCATCCTGAGGGACAAACTTGAGTCACAAAAAGGAATTTTGCACCAGTCTCTGCAGTCTCAAGGCCACGGATTGGGAAGAACTTCCATAGTTCCTGTGGAGTAATTGCAGGTGCTGCCACATTTGGACAACTGGTGACTCTTATCCTGGAGCTACAGGACATAGATGGAACTGTCCCCCAGGCCTTTTGGTATAGACATGGTAAACCTTGGATTTTGGCAACAAAACCACCATCCTAAGGCTGTGGACTAAGAACGATACCTTTCCTAGTTTCCACAGGGTGCCTAGTTTCCACTGTTTGGGCTTATGACACTGCTAACCATGATGGTGGTAGTGTAGGAACTGGCAGAGGCCAGATGGGTACATGCAGGTGGTGCCAGGGACTGGGGCTTCTGGTAGCCAAATTCCTGAAGCTGTGGTTGAACATAGTTCTGACATATTCCATATCTTAGTGGTCAGACAGAAGTGAATCCAGGACTTTGCACCAGCAGTTGTAGTTCCAATGACGTTGGCTAGGGAAGGAACTTCCTTAGCTCCCACAGAGCAAGCACAAATGGTCTGGGGTTGTGGGGACTGGTAGCTGTGTTTATAAAACTGTGTGCTGTGGTTCATGCCTTCTTAGGGTCCTTTTGGACAGACATGATTGTTGCCAGTCTTTGGGCACCAACAATTACTGGTCTAAGACCCTTGGTTGGGGAAAAGTTTCCCGATTCCCACAGTGTAAATTGCTATAGCTATGGCAGCTGCTGGTCCTAATGCTGGCTGAGGGTCTGTCTTCTGCCCCATGGAATGAATACACATAGCCCCAAGACTTTTGGCTGTGTGAGGGGCCCAGGTGCCAGCCCTTAGTGCAGATGGTGAGTAACTGTGCAGTAGCTTGAGTTCTAGGGGAGTGGGACACCCAAAGCATGCTTGCTCCTTGGAGCAGAGCAGACCTTCTGCAAACGGGACTTACAGACCTGTGATGGAATTCCCTGCAGGAAACTGCCGGTTTCCTGCTATGATGGGTTGCTGGTCCTTTCCCACTTACCTTATCCCAGCAGTATGGGGTATCCCACCAGGGAGCTGAGCTTGAAGTCACCATTTACTTTTCTCATTTCCATGCTGTTAAGGGCTCCCATCATTTCTTGACTGACTTCCAGAGTTCTTCCTTAATCACTTACCTCAAAGTAAAGTTTGTGCTTCCGTGTTCTGGTTCTTCTCTGTAGCTCAATGGAGAATAGTGCAGCTCTGATCTGCCATCTTGGATTCTCCTCCCTGCCATCTTGGATTCTCCTCCCTCATCAAAGCAATTTGTATGTGAAGTTTCCCAATGGAATGAAATTGACCAAATTATGCAATTTACACATACAATCATACTAGACTAACTTCCACCTTTATATAGTACTAATTTTTTAAAATCTATACATAAAGAGAAGGAAAACCAAAAAGTCAAGGGAAGGGAACAGGGAGAGGCAGCAAGGGAGGGACCATGGACCAAATCACATTCTATGCACATATGAATTTGTCAAAATGAACCTGAATGTTACATTTAATGTGAATGTACTAATAAAAACATAATTTTTTTTCTTAGAGTCACTTGACACAAAATTTTTCCAAAATTGTAGAACATTTTTATTGTGACTCTGTTCATTTCCACTTAGTTTGTCCTATATTTTTAAATATGTGCCCTAGGAGAGGCTGATTGGCATGACATACCACCTCATCATGAAAGCCTTCCCTTTGCTTTTCTCTTTTTCTCACCTGCTAGCTCCAAACCATCCATAGCAAACAAGGCACAATCTGGAAAACATATGTGCATCTATCAAGGCTCGGTTGAAAGTGTGTTTATTTTTTACTAAACTTCTGATTGTTGCCCTCGGTAAAGCTGCTTGCTCCTTGCTTTGTTTTCTTGCCATATCTTGCTTTCATTTGTCTCAAAATAATGCTATCATTTTATTGCATGTATTTATTTATAAGTGTAATCATTATAAAGTCAAGTAGCTACATTATGCTGTCTCAAATACAGTTGTATCTGCCTCAAACACAGATGGGATTCCTCAAATACAGGAAGAATTGAGCCCCTTCAATTCAACAACCAGAGTTTAACAATCTTAGCAGAAAGACAACCTTTTGTCCAAAAGTTACAGTAAAAATTTCCTGGTGTTTTCTTATTCCCCAAACTTGAATCAACCACATTTGGTCTCTAAGTAGCTAAAGGTGGGTCCCACGAGTATCCCAGGACCTGGGGTTTGGATACACCTTGTCGGAATTGCAGGACTGAAAGTCAATGACAAGTGTTCTCATACACCAAAACCAAGCAGCTGTTTCCAGAAATCGGGAGAAATGGGAGGCCGGTCACGCAAAACAACACTTTGCACCATACCTCACATGAAATAAAAGACTGTAGATAGATATTCTTGTTTTTACAAAGGTTTTCATAGTAAAATACTAAAATGGAGCCCATAAAATAAAGACACATCATCAGTCATCTATGGAAACTTTCCACAGCTCAAATTTTCTGAAATTCAGTTTTGTCTTATTACATTTTCATATCAACAGTATGAATGATATCTTTGGAAATCTTAGTTGCCCTGCTTGATTGACTAAAAAGAGCTAATAATTCATGGGAAATAGCCTTTCTCTTTCCTTGCCTTTCTGTTCTCTATGTCTCTGTATGCATATAGATCATATAGACGATGCCTTTCAATTCTTCTCAGAGTGTCCATTAAGGGCAGTGAATATATCAGCTACCACTTCAAAGAGATCGGTGAATTTATTGAACTTTTCACTGGGCCTAATTCACTTTCCATCTCTTATTTTCTCAGGGCTCTTCCAAGAATGAATGTGTGTACGCATAAAGTCTTTGCATGTGTAAACATTTCCCGGGAGTCCTCCTCTATGGAAGTGCTTTACATTTGTGTGTCTTTCCTCTTTCCCTCTCATCCTTCATTTATCTCCACACTCTCTCACTTTCTGACCTCTTCTTTATGAGCTCAGAGATCGTTTTCAGTCTTCACCATTGGTCATTGGGTTCCAAAGCCACCATGTTTTTTTCATAAGCTCACCATTTTCTCAAACTTCTTAAGAGGTAATGCACTCTGAGAGTCTCTCTTAGCTCTAACCCCATTCATTTAAAACATCACCTTGTATTTTGTCTTGTTGCCTACCTATTCCACTGAGGCTACAGTCCAGTTAGCATCCATCATAGATGACCCAAGGATTATGACTCCACCTCTGAGACAATGTAATATAACTATTAAAACAATCAGCATGTGTAAACCACAGGTACCCAGAACTGTGTGCTAAATTTGTACAATTATCTCAGTATTTCACTTAAATTCTTATAACAGCCCTAAGAGATAGACCCTATTTTCAATTTCCAGAGACAATCAAGGCTCAGAATTTTGAAGTGCATGGACCAAGAGTGTAGTATTTGGGCTCAGTCCTAAGTCTCCAGCCTCCGTGTTCAAAACCTGTTTCATCTAAGTCCATTCCCTCTGAATACTCACCTTCCAAATAGCTCTCCTGTTGCATCCTTCCAAGAAACATCAGAAGATAGCACAACACTGGAAATTATCAGTTTAACAAATCTCCAAGTCTACTTATGCAATCCTGATGACTCTTGTCATACTGACAATGACACTTCATATTGTTTAAAGGACACTAATAACCTCCATTGTACACGGCTGCTCCTAGCACTTGGAGTACAGGGACCAGCTCCTATGTAATCAGCCCCAAGGATAGTGTCTTGCCCAGGGTAGACATCAATAAATGTGTGTGTCTTAGTATGTTTTCCATTGCTAAAGCACAGTACCACTCAAAACGCAAGTTATAAATAAAAGAGGTTTATTTGACTCACAATTTAGGTCCCCAATCTTGGGGAGCTGCATCTGGGGTGGCCTTCTTTCTAGCCGAATCCCAGAGTGATTAAGGGCATCATATGACAAGAGACAGGGTACAAATGAGCGACCTAACCCAACCCACTTTCATAGCAAACCACTCCCAAGATAGCCCAATAGTCAATAAATCCACTAATTCCACAAATGACAAATCCATTCAGAGGTCAGGACCCCAATGGTCTCCTGAAGATCCCCTTTTTAGTGTCCCATAAAGATGATTGAATTTCCAACATTGGTTTCAGATAGTCAACCTGTATTCGAAAGACGTTTTCTAAAGGGATAAAGTGGACAAAGAGTTTTTACTGCGTGCTGTACAACATCTTAGGATCTCTCTCCCCAGACACTGGCTATTTGGAAGGAACTTCCAATCTCAGGGCTGGTTCTCCTTCCTCCCTCCACCCTCTGAAGTCGGCACAGGGTGTTTGACGCGGCTTGTTGTATATAGGAAGCAACCTGTTAAAAAGTTCAATGCAGACTTTGTGTCATACCTCCATCAGCATCTACTCAGATTAAAGTAATGCTTTAGGAAATTCTGGAAAGAAAATTAAACAGGATCCGGAGAGAGGGGCAATCTTCTCCCTAGCAGCTCGTTTACTTTGAAAATGTCACACTTAGTCCCCCATCTCCTGGGGAACCGGCATCAGTAAGATTTGGAGTATTCTTCCTATGAGACCTAAAGTAATTTTGTTCATGTCAGAGATGTGACTTAGAGCTGGGGATCTGCCTGGCATCTCCCGCTCTCCTGGTCACTGATTTACCGCATACATTTATCAGATGCACTGAGAAGCGTCATCTTGCTCTCTGCTTCAAACACACGGCGAGGCTCAGCACTCAGGGGACAGCACCCTGAGGTCTCAGCTGTTACACTTTCCATTAATCCAAAGTTACCGTCCTCTTGTCCAGATTTGTAGGTCAAATGGAAGTTAAGAGCACAGGAGGAAGAAGTCAGAAAAGAGTCCCACACTGAATAACTTCTACCATAGTTTGCTTTTTTTCCATTGTATAGTATTTGATGTTGTTAGCTTTTCAATGGATACTTAAGAGTTGGACGTATCATGGGGCACTGTGTTATATTTTCATGAATGCACACCTTGCATACATGTTTAAATCAGGTTAAGCATGTTCATATCTTCAAACATGGATCCTTTCTTTACGATGAAAATGTTCAAAATTCTTTCTCCTGGGTTTTGGAAGGCACCACACAGTATTTGAGTGTTGAAGTCCCAGTAACGCAGGCAGATTCCTCTCTATCCAGACCAAGGCCCTAGTTCCCTATAACATTCTTAACAATGAGGAGTTCTCCTGGTGTGGTGGCCCACACCTGTAATCCCAGAGGCTCAGGAGACTGAGGAAGGAGGATTGCAAGTTCCAAGTCAGCCTCAACTGTAACTTAGTGAGGCTCTAATCAACTTAGCAAGTCTCTGTCTCAAAATAAAATATAAAAAGGGCTGGGAGGATGTTGATCAGTGGTTAAGCACCCCTTGTTCAATCCCCGGTACCCCTAAAACATAAATAAATAAATTCCTGAGACTATGGCTGGTCCTTAAGCAAGCATTATTGTCCACAATTAGCTCACGCATGTGCCAGGTAGTCAGTGAGGCTGTGGGTCTTTACCCACAGTGCACCGAGTTCCTTTGAGTAGGAGATCTGGCCATCGAGGTGAGGATAAGGAAACCACCTCATGTGTGCCCTGCTGGATAAACAAGCACTTGTTTGTCAATTATTCCTAAACAGCCTCTCCCTCTGCTCTTCTCCCTCTCACATTCTGCATCAGCAATTAAACCCATTTAAGCATGGTCAAGTGCACAGCCCGGGGACAGCGGCTGTCATGGCCATGGATCATCTGGCCTCTGAAATGCCATGAATGACGCAGGGTATTCAGATTCTTTGTGCAAGGATTGCACTGAACTTGTGCATGTGAAGCCCAGCAGTCCAAGGGGAAAAAAAATCTGTCATATTCCTTATCGAGCAAACTCGAGTTTTGTTTGCCTTGATATTGTTGGAAGCTCGGATGTTCTCGACTGCGGATGATGTGGGATGGGGTCTTCTCAGTTGGCACCTGTTTTATTCATGATTCTAGAAGTGCAAACACTCAGTCCTTCAGCAAAATATCGAACTGACCACGCTCTGCATGAAGCCAGGGTCCCCGCCCCCCACAGGCCTCCCCAAGCCTTGAAGTTTTGCTGGGAAGATAAGCAGTGCACAGGGAAGAAGGGAACCCAGTGACAGCAGTCGGCAGGAGATTGGAGTGCTGAGAGTTGGTAGGGGAGGTAGGACATGATTCTCTTTCCAGGAGAAGGAGCCGACGCTAAAAAGGCAGGGATCAGGAACAGAGCCCAAAGGGAAGCTTGAAGAACAGATCAGAGGAGTGGATTAAGATGAGCACAAGGCTGGGGTGGGGGCTCCCTGGTAGAGCACTTGCCTGGCACATGTGAGACCCTGGATTCCATCCTCAGCACCCCATAAAACAGCTATCCCACTCCTCGGTTTATACCCAAAGGACTTAAAATCAGCACACTACAGTGATGCAGCCACATCAATGTTTACAGCAGCTCAATTCACAATAGCTAAACTATGGAACCAACCTAGATGCCCTTCAACAGATGAATGGATAAAGAAAATGTGGTGTATATACATATATGATGGAATATTACTCAGCCTTAAAGGAGAACAAAATTATGGCATTTGCTGGTAAATGGATGGAACTGGAGAATATCATGCTAAGTGAAATAAGCCAATCCCAAAAACCAAAGGCTGAATATTTTCTCTGATATGCAGATGCTAATTCACAATAAGCGGGGAGCTGGGTAAGAATAGTTACTTTATATTAGGTAGAGGCGAGTGAAGGGAGGGAAGGGCATGGGGTAGGAAGGATAGCAGAGTGAAACAGACATCATGACCTCATGTACATGTGTGACTGCATGACCATGTGATCCTGCAATATGTATGATCAGAAAAATGAGAAATTATATTCCATTTATATATGATTTATCAAAATGCATAAATGCATGCACTATCATGTATAACTAATTAGAACAAATAAAAATTAATGAAATAAATAAAATGAAGTCATTATGTCCATTTACAACTAAATATGTGAAAAAATAAAAGGAAGAGAATATTCCTGTAGGTACAGGAAACAGTACAAATGAAAGAGAAGGAAATCATTTCAACAATCATTTTTATTGTGTATTGGCTCTGTGGGAGGCATAGCACTAAATATTTGATGTATAAATTCATTCAGGGAGAAATTAGGACAAAATTAGAGACAGAGCTGGAAAGCTTGAAACACTTGCTCAGGTGCTCCGGGCTGTATTTTCGGTTCTGGCTGTATGGGATCTTCTATCACACTTAAGTCTCTCCTCGGTAAGTTCTGTTGATCTTTTTCTTTTTAAATTACTATTTGATAAATGAATGGTGTGTTCTGGGGAAATCTGGAAGGTTCCCCCTACTCCATATTCTATGTGAAAATGTCACCATAGGGAAAATGATTTAATAACAGAATTGAAAATGGATTGGAAATGCTTGTGCACAAATATAGTAGGATCATCCAGGAGTTGAATACTATGTTTCAGGGATTTTTCCAACTTCTCTCATTGTTTTTATATTTGAATTTTGTAATAACTTGAGCCAGCACTTAGTTATGAGCTTGCATAACATCTGTGGGGTACGGGAGGCAATGCACAGGGATAAATAAAATACACAGTGACTGTGGGACTCTGAAAGTGGAGGTCACCACTGCTTGCAGTCAGTTCCTGGCTGCAAATGACTCTGTGTCCCATGTTCATAGTAGAGGACAAAGGGAGCTGAGCCTGTCTAAAAGACTCCATCCTCTGTGGGGGGAAAGACACACTCATCCATTGCTGGTGGGAATGCAAATTGGCGCAACCACTCTGGAAAGCAGTGTGGAGATTCCTCAGAGAACCTGGAATGGACCCACCATTTGACCTAGTTATCCCATTCCTCAGTTTATACCCAAAGGATGTAAAATCAGCACACTACAGTGACACAGCCATATCAATGTTTATAGCAGCTCAATTCATAATAGCTAGACTGTGGAAACAACCTAGATGCCCTTCAACGGAAGAGTGGATAAAGAAGCTGTGGTATATATATATACACAATAGAATATTATTCAGCCATAAAGAAGAATAAAATTATGCCATTTACAGGTAAATGGATGGAGTTGGAGAATATGATGCTAAGCAAAATCAGCCAATCCCCCAAAACCAAGGCAAAATATTCTCTCTGATATGTGGATGCTGATCCATGATGGGGGGGAGCAAGGGAAAAGTGGAGGAACTTTGGATTAGGCAGAGGGAGGAGGTGCAGGAGAGGGAAAGATGGTGGAATGAGATAGATGTCATTACCCCAGGTATCTGTATGATTTCATGAATGGTGTGACTCTACATTGTGTAGAAATGGAAAGTTGTGCTCCATTTGTGCCCAATGAATTGAAATGCATTCTGCTATCATGTATAACTCAATAGATCAAATCAAATCAAAATAAATTTTTTTAAAAAAGAAAAAGACTCCCTCCTCCATACTTTCCATACATCATCATGTGACTATTTCAGCATCTTTCGGTCCATGTCAGGTAAGAGAGCTTTGAGGCTCCTGACACATCCAGGTGTTTTGCAGACACTAAGAAAGGAGGCGGATGATGCTGAGTCTCACTCAGGATGCTCTGGCCTTGAAGCTCTTTCTTGTCCAGCTCCAGGGCTCCTTGGTGAGACAAGGCAGTGATCAGACTAGAGGAAGTGCAGTACCTTGGCTGCGTCTCTCTGCTTGACTTCAGTGACATTGCCGAGTGAAGTCTGGCAGTCTAGGCTCATGCCAAGGAAAAGGAAATGGAAATAACATAAAAGTGCCCCACGTTCTGGGCCCTGAGCTGGAACCGCAGAGGCCAGGAGCACTGTGCTGGTCCACCCCCCAGGAGACTCTTCCTCCTCTCTCTGGCTGGCTTTGATCCTTTGCTGCAGCCAGGTCTCTGGTCTGACCTCAGTGCTGACCGAGGCCCATGCACAACTGAAACGTCGCCTGGACCAGAGTCCAACCTCCATCTCCAGCCCCCTTGTCGCTGGTCATGTTGACTTCCCTGGATCCTAACAACTGCATGTTCTTTGATGTTTGTTTTATTTTTCTGGCTTGCTGATGCAGGCCCATGTCATCCCTGGTCACTGCAAACCTTCCCACCAGGCCAGAGCCCCTGCCCTATCTAACCACCTGTGACAATTCTACCCAGTAGCAGTGTTGTCCAAAAGGAGTCCCAAATCTAAGGCCTTCCAAGTGTGCACAGTTAATGTCAAGGGCTTTGACTGCTAATGTTTTTATTTTCAAGAGAGAATAGAGCTGGTACAGTTGTGCATGCCTGTCATCCCAGAGGCTTGGGAGGCTGAGGCAGGAGGATCTCGAAATCAAAGCCAGCCTCAGCAAAAGTGAGGCTCTAAGCAACTCAGTGAGACCCTGTCTCTAAATAAAATATAAAATAGGGCTGGGGATGTTGCTCAGTGGTTAAGCACCCCTGGATTCAATTCCTGGTACCATAAAAACAAAAAATATAGTGAGACTAGTTTTCAAAGTGTGTATGAAATAATTATTAAAATCCTGGATTGTTTTTTCTCATCCTTAATAAAGTCAAGAGCATTACAGAATCCACATCAGTCCACCTGTTAAACATCTTCAGCCGTGTGCTGCTGGAGCTGATTCTCAGGCCCGTAACAACTTTATCATTTGAGCGACTTTAATCAAGATTCTTACACTGCCAGATGCCAGGTTTTGGTTCAGCTTCATACCAGGTTCTTTTGACAGACTATTCCTTGAAAGTTCTGTCCTTCATTTGATCCCCAGTGATTTCTTGTTTCCTGAGTTCCTCTAGATTAATATCTAGCAGCTGTTTGTCTATCATGTGAAACTCTTACATAATTAAGACTAGACTGCTCTCAGCCATTTATTTCCAAATCTGGACTGCGCTAACTTGTTCCATAGTTTAGAGAAAGTTTTTCTCCAGTGTCATTTCTTATGCATGCTCAAAAATAAAGACTACTTAATGGACAATGATATCCCATGGCCTATAAATATTAATACGAGTGCCATTAGTTAGAGTGGAAAGCCCTCATTTGTGAACATTTCTCAAGAATATAAATGTTAATTTATTTAGGCATTAGAGAATGTATTCTTAGCATTTGGAATCATTTTTGCTTAATTGATATCAGCTCTTCTCACATAAATAAATGAATGAACTCAAATTACTAGCCCCCAGGGAGACAGAAAGGCTGACTTCTGGAACCTTCCTAGACCTTACCACTGATTGCTACATGCATAACCATCAGTTAATGAGATGATCCCTTTTGGGGGACACAACATAACTTTGATAGAGAAGTGTAGATAGAATGTGTGGGCTTCTTGTTCCAGAAAATATTTCATTATGTACAATTAAAATATATAAAAAGGAGATGCTCATTCTATAGCTTATTGCCAACCAAATATCTAAACCATTCACAAATAAATCTAAGTCTCTGAGCATCAGGGTGCATACCAGTAATCCCAGTGACTGGGGAGGCTGAGGCAGGAGGATCACAAGTCGAAAGCCAGCCTCAGCAACTTGTCAAGACTCTATTTCAACATAAAATAAAAACAAAAAGTGCTGGGGATGTGGCTCAGTGGTTAAGTAAGTGGCCTGGGTTCAATCCCCAGTTTTAAAAAGAATCTAAGTCACAGTTGCTTCACCAGTTTAACAGAGTTGGGATCATAGTAGAATCAGCATCTCAGAGTCGGTACATTTTCTCCCACTGAAAGTTTCCCAGGTGAATGTAAAATAAAAATAATAATTATCAACCATCACAAACATTGCATCTTTAGTTAAGATTGATTGGATTGAGTACCTCATTGTGACAGAAATCAGCAATCATTTTATGGGGCTTCATAGTTAAAACAGAAAGTTGCCCGGTGCGGTGGCACACGCCTGTAATCCCAGCACTTGGGAGGCTGAGACAGGAGGATCTCGACTTCAAAGCCAGCCTCAGCAACTTAGCGAGGCCCTAAGCAACTCAGTGAGACCCTGTCTCTAAATAAAATACAAAATAGGGCTGGGGATGTAGCTCAGTGGTGGAGTGCCCCTGGTTTCAATCCCCAGTTCCAAAAAAAAAAAAAAAAAAACAGAAAGTTGAAAGTATTAAAAAGCATGACTCATGGCCTAGGATTTAATGTGGCCGTAGCACAAGGACTTGAATCTATCTGGGTCTTATGGACTGCTTCTCAAACGTAACAGCAAAGAGCTACTCAAATATCACTCATGCATTCAATAATCTCATTAGAAGAACTTCTCTGCAGGCATGAATTGGCTGATTGGAGGATATGAAGGGGTTTTGAGACACAGTTCTTGTAGGAGTGCCTGAGGATACAGAGCTCAGGTGCTTTGTCTTCCCTTAATTGGTCTGATCATGAGCCTAGCACGAGTATGCTTGGGAGTGTGGCACGGGGGTGTTAACAGCTGTTTGCAATTGTAATTAGTGAATATCTGCTATATAAGCTTGCTTGTTCCGCATTAAACCGAGCCTGGTCTTCAGAACTCGAGCTCCCAGCATGGTGTTAGCGCCATGGCACTCATCCTCCTTACCCCCACAGGCCGCTCCTGTTCCACTTTATAACAAGTTCTGAACTCTGAATCTTCAGGAAATGCATAAATCCCTTGGAAAGCTCCTCTGCGTCTCTCCATCTCTCTGTCCCTTGGTGTAAGTTCTTAGGATCTGAAGAGCCCAGTGATACCTGCTGCTGTTTGTCCTAACTAGTGAGCTGATAGTTGGTAGCAAGGACACCTACAGACACAGAATAAATGAGTGTGTGGGGATTTCTTAACTATGTGCATTATTGGGGGTACGCTGTGTGTACGCACGCTGTATTGTGCACATATTCTATCAACTTTTTCTTTTCTGGGGTGCTGGGGATTGAACCCAGGGCCTTGTGCTTGCAAGGCAAGCACTCTACCAACTGAGCTATATCCCCAGCCCATGATCTATTAACTTCTTTTAAGTTAAAGGTAGCCACTCTCTTTGCATGATCACCCTCGTTTCAGAGGTATGCACAATTGGTCTCAGAATGGCTGTGCAATTCTCCCAGGCAGTAACCAGTGAAGAGCAGAGGCAAGTTTGATTCTGAGCAGTATGTCTCTAGGATTTTAGCTCTGAATAATCTTCCTGTCAAACTCTGGAAATGAGCATAAGCAAACAGATCCATTTCAATTTGGTGGCTACGGTAGATTAATGGTTGATTGCTCTGTTCAAAGTAGAAATGCAAATCAAAACCACCCTAAGATTTCATCTCACTCCAATTAGAATGTCTGTAATCAAGAATACAAGCAACAATAGGTGTTGATCTGGATGTGGGGGAAAGGTACACTCATACTTTGCTGGTGGAGTTGCAAATTGGTGTAGCCACTCAGGAAAGCAGTATGGAGATTCCTCAGAGAACTTGGAATGATCCACCCTTTGACCCAGCTATCCCACTCCTTTGTCTATACCCAAAGGACTTCAAATCAGCCTACTACAGTAACACAGCCACATCGATATTTATAGCAGCTCAATTCACAGTAGGTAGACTGTGGAACCAACCTAGATGCCCTTCAACAGATGAATGGATAAAGAAACTGTGGTATATACACACAATGGAATATTACTCAGCCATAAAGAAGACTAAAATTAAGGCATTTGCAGGGAAATGGATGGAATTGGCTAAGTGGATGGAATTAGGCTAAGTGAAATAAGCCAATCCCCAAAACCAAATGTTGAATGTTTTCTCTGATAGGTAGATTCTGATACATAACAGGGGAGAGCGGGAGGGCATTAACGAAGAATGGAGGAATGTTGGATTGTGTAGAGGGAAATGAGGGGAGGGGAGCAGGCAGGGGGAAGCAAAGATGGTGGAATGAGGCAAACATTATTACCCCAAGTACACGTAAAACTACAGGAATGATATGAATCTACATTGTGCACAACCAGAGAAATGAAAAGTTGTATCCCATTTGTGTACAATGAGTCAAAATGTGTCCTGCTACCATGTATAACCAAATAGAACAAGCAATAAAAAACCATAAAAAGTAGAAATAAATGCAGTAAATTCCATATACCATTCCATTTTTTTCTAATTCTATCAGTAATGGTTGATGATTCTGTTCAAAGTAGATAAAGAATTGCAATGATTTTCAAGTCTCCTTTACAGTTTTCAAGACGTAAAGGTCAACCCTGAGGTTACTTATCATCTGGAGTGATACAGAAAATAAAATTTTCCTTTTTTTTTTTGAATTTTTTAAAATTTTCATATCAAGACCCTGGGCTTTGAGAGAGTGGTTGCTGCAGAATGTTTGGTGCAAACACATTTCCCAGCCCTCCCTGCGTTTACAGTGGAACCATTCATGTAGCCTGGTCAGTGGGTGGTGGGTGGACCTGACTGCTTCAG